>JANJXV010000104.1:2435000-2545000 GCA_024803745.1 Megascapheus bottae | reverse complement strand
AACCTAACTCTAACCTTAACCTAACCCTAACACTAACCCTAACCCTTACCCTTACCCTAACCCTAACCCTAAACCTACCCCTAACCCTTACCCTTACCCTCACCCTAACCCTAACCTTAATGCTAAACCTAACCCTAACTCTAACCTTAACCCTAACCCTTATCCTAACCCTAACCCTAAACCTAATCCTAACCATAAACTTAACCCTTACCCTTAACCTAACCCTAACCCTAAATCTATCCCTAACCCTTACCCTTAACCTAACACTAACCCTAATCCTAACCTTAACCCTAACCCTTACACTAACCCTAACCTTAAACTTAACCCCAACCCTAAACCTATCCCGAACCCTAACCCTTACCCTAACCTTACTCTAACCCTAACCCTAACCCTAAATCTAAAACTTACCCTTACCCTAACCCTAACCCCAACCATAATCCTTAACCTAACCCTAACCCTAACCCTAACCCTAACACTTACCCTAACCCTAACTCTAACCCTAACCCTTACCCTAACACTGATCTTAAACCTCACCCTTTTCCTTACACTACCACTAAACCTAACTCTAAACCTAACCCTAAACCTAACCCTAAACCTAACCCTTACCCTAACCCTAACCCTAACCCTAAACCTAACCTTAACCCTAACATTAACCTAAACCCTAACCCTTACCCTTACCGTAACCCTAACCCTAAACCTAACCCTAACCCTAAACTTAAACCTAACTGTAAACCTAAACCTTGCCCTTACCTTAACCCTCACCCTCAACCTAACACTAACCCTAACCCTAACCCTAACCTAACCCCTAACCCCTAACCCTAACCCCTAACCCCTAACCCTAACCCTAACCCTAAACCTTACCCTTTCTCTTACCCTATCCCTAACCATAAACCTAACCCTAACCCTAACCCTAACCCTAACAATAACCCTAAAACTAACCCTTATCGTAACCCTAACCCTAACCCTAACCCTTACCCTTACGCTAACTGTAACCTTAACCCTAAACCTAACCCTTTCCCTTACCCTATCCCTAACCCTAAACCTAACCCTAACCCTAATCCTAACCCTTACCCTAACGCTAACCAGAATTTTAACCCTAACACTTACCTTTACCCTAACCCTAACCCTATCTCTAAACCTAACCCCCAACCCTAACCCCAAACCTAACCCTAACCCTAACCCTAACCCTGACCCTTACCCTAACCCTAAACCTAACTCTAACCCTAAACCTAACCCTAACCCTAACCCTAAACCTTATCCTAAACCTAACCCTAACCCTTACCCTAACCTTAACCCTAACCCTAACCCTAACCCTTACCCTTACCCTAACCCCAAACCTAAACCTAACCCTAAACCTAACCCTAACCCTTGCCTTTTCCCTAACCATAACCCTAAACCTAACCCTACCCCTTAACCTAACTCTAACCCTACCCCTAACCCTTACCCTAACACTAACCCTAACCCTAACCCTTACCCTAACCCTAAACCTAACACTAACCCTAACCCTTACCCTAACCATAAGCCTAACCCTAACCCTAACACTAACCCTAACCCTAAACCTAACGCCTGTCCTTACACTAACCCTAACCCATATCTAATGCTAACCCTAACCCTAAAACTAACCCTTACCCTTACCCTAACCCTAACGATAAACCTTACCCTAACAATAACCCTAACCCTAACCATAAGCCTAACCCTAACCCTAACCGTTACCCTTACCCTAACCCTAACCCTAAACCTAACCCTTACCTTTACCCTCACCTTAACCCTAAACCTAACCCTAACCCTAAATCTAACCCTTACCCTAACCCAAACCCTAATTTTAACCATAACACATACCTTTACCCTAACCCTAACCCTAACCCTAAACCTTATCCCAACACTAAACTTAACACTAACCCTTACCCTTACCCTAACCCTAACCATAAACCTAACCCTAACACTAACCCTAACACCTATCCCTAACCCTTACCCTAACCCTAACCCTTACCATTACACTAACCCTAACCCTAACCCTAACCCTTACCCTAACCCTAACCCTAACCCTAACCCTAAGCATACCATAACCCTAACCCTAACCCTAACCCTTACCCTAGCCCTAACCCTAAACCTTACCCTAACCCTAACCCTAACCCGACCCTAACCTTAACCCTAACCCTAACCATAACCCTACCCCTAACCCTTGCCCTTACCCTAACACTAAACCTAACACTAACCCTAATCCTAACACTAGCCTTAACCCTTACCCTTACCCTAAACCTAAATCTAAACCTAAGCCTAACCCTAACCCAAAACCTAACCCCTAACCCTAACCCTAACCTTAACCCTAAGTCTTACCCTTATCCTACCCTAACCCTAACCCTAACACTTACCCTTACCCTAACCCCTACCCTAACCCTAACCCTAACCCTAACCTTTACCCTAAACATAACCCTAACCCTAACCCTTCCCCTTACCCTAACCCTGAACCTAACCCTAACCCTAACCCTAACCCTTACCCTTATCCTTACCCTTACCCTAACCCTAACCTTAAATCTAACCCTAACCCTAAACTTAACCCTTACCCTTTACCTAACCGTAACTCAGACAGTAACCCTAACCCTTACTCTAAACCTAACCCGAACCCTAACCCTTAACCTTATTCTATCCCTAACCCTAACCCTAACACTTACCCTTACCCTAACTCCTACCATAACCCTAACCCTAACCCTAACCCTTACCCTAGCCCTAACCCTAAACCTTACCCTAACCCTAACCCTAACCCTACCCTAACCTTAACCCTAACCCTAACCCTACCCCTAACCCTTGCCCTTACCGTAATACTAAACCTAACACTAACCCTAACCCTAACCCTAACCTTAACTCTTACCCTTACCCTAAACCTAAATCTAAACCTAAGCCTAACCCTAACCCTAACCTAACCCCTAACCCTAACCCTAACCCTAAGTCTTACCCTTATCCTACCCTAACCCTAACCCTAATATTTACACTTACCATAACCCCTACATTAACCCTAACCCTAACCCTAACCTTTACCCTAAACATAACCCTAACCCTAACCCTATCCCTTACCCTTACCCTAACCCTGAACCTAACCCTAACCCTAACCCTAACCCTTACCCTTACCCTTATCCTTACCCTTACCCTAACCCTAACCTTAAATCTAACCCTAACCCTAATCCTAACTCTTACCCTAACACCAACCCTAATTTTAACCCTAAAACTTACCCTTACCCTAACCCTAACCCTAACCCTAAACCTATCCGTAACCTTAACACTAACCCTTACCCTTACCCTAACCCTAAACCTTACCCTAACCCTACCCCTAACCCTAAACCTAACACTTATCCTTACCCTAACCCTAACCCTACGCCTAACCCTTACCCTAACCCTAACCCTAACCCTAACCCTAACACTTACCCCAACCCTAACCTTAACCCTAACCCTTACCATTACCCTAACCCTAAACCTAACCCTAACCCTAACCCTAACGCCAACCCTAACCCTAACACTAACCCTAACCCTAACAGTTACTCTTATCCTAACCCTAACCCTAACCCTAACACTTATCCTAACCCTAAACCTAAACCTAACACTAACCCTAACTCTTAACCTAACACTAACACTAACCTTAAAACGTAACCCTAAACCTAACCCTTACCCTAACCCTAATCCTAACCCCTAACCCTAACCCTTAACCTAACCCCTACCCTAACTCTTACCCTAACCCTTACCCTTACCCTAACCATAAACCTATCTCTAACCCTAAACCTAACACTAACCCTATCTCTAACCCTAAACCTAACACTAACCCTAACCCTAATCCTTACCCTAACCTTAAGAGTAAACCTTACCCTAACCCTAACCCTAACCCTAACCTTAAACCTAACCCTTTCCCTTACCCTACCCTTAAACCTAATCCTTATCCTTACCCTAACCCTAACCCTAAACCTAACCCTAACCCTAACCCTAACCCCAACACTAACCCTTACCCGTACCCTAACCCTAAACCTAACCCTAAACCTAACCCTAACCCTAACCCTTACCCTAACCCTTATCCTAACCCTAACCCTAACCCTACACCTAACCCTTACCCTTAACTTAACCCTAAACCTTACACTAACCCTAACCCTAACCCTAACCCTTACCCTTAACCTAACCCTAACACTAACCCTAACCCTAACCCTAACCCTTACCCTTACCCTAACGCTAACCGTAACCCTAACCCAAACCCTAACGCTATCCCTAACACATACCCATACCCAAACCCTAACTCTAAACCTAAACCTAACCCTAAATTTAACCCTAACCATTACCCTTACCCTAACCCTAAACCTAACTATAACCTTAACCTAACCCTAACACTAACCCTAACCCTTACCCTTACCCTAACCCTAACCCTAAACCTAACCCTAACCCTTCCCTTACACTCACCCTAACCCTAACCTTAATGCTAAACCTAACCCCAACTCTAACCTTAACCCTAACCCTTATTCTAACCCTAACCCTAAACCTAACCCTAACCATAAACTTAACCCTTACCATTAACCTAACCCTAACACTAAAGCTATCCCTAACCCTTACCCTTACCCTAACACTAACCCTAAACCTAACCCTAAACCTAACCTTAACCCTAACCTTAACCCTTACCCTAACCCTAACATTAACCCTAAATCTAACCCTAGCCATAACCCTAACCCTTACCCTTACTCTAACCCTAACCCTAACCCTAAAACTAACGCTTACCCCTAACCTAACCCTAACGCTAAACCTAATCCTAACCCTTACCCTTACCCTAACAATAACCCTAACCCTTACCCTTACACTAACCCTAACCCTAAACCTAACCCTAACACTAAACCTAACCTAAACCTAACCCTAACCCTAAACCTTAACCTTACCCTAAACCTAACCCAAAACCTAACCCTAACCCTAAACCTAACCCTAGCTCTAACCCTAATCATAACCCTAACCCTTACCCTTACCCTAGCCCTAACCCTAACCCTAACCCTAACCGTAACCCTAACCCTAACACTTACCCTAATCCTAACCTTAACCCTAACCCTTACCCTTACCCTAACCCTAACCTTAAACTTAACCCCAAACCTAAACCTATCCCGAACCCTAACCCTTACCCTAACACTTACGCTAACCCTAACCCTAACCCTAAATCTAACACTTACCCTTACCCTAACCCTAACCCCAACCATAATCCTTAACCTAACCCTAAACTTAACTCTAACCCTAACCTTTACCCTAACCCTGACCTTAAACCTAACCCTTTTCCTTACCCTACCACTAAACGTAACTCTAACCCTAACCCTAAACCTAACCCTAAACCTAACCCTTACCCTAACCCTAACCCTAACTCTAACCCTTAACCTAAACTTTACCCTAACCCTAACCTTAACAGTAACCCTTACCCTTACCATAACCCTAACCCTAAACCTAACCCTAACCCTAAACTTAACCCTAACTGTAACCCTAACACTTGCCCTTACCCTAAAACTCACCTTCAAACTAACACTAACCCTAACCCTAACCCTTAACTTACCCTAACCTTAACCCTAAACCGAACCCTAACCCTAACCCTAACCGTAAGCCCTAACCCCTAACCCTAACACTAAACCTAACCCTAACCCTTACCCTTATCCTAACCCTAACCCTAACGCTAACCCTAAACCTTACCCTAAACCTAACCCTAACCCTAACCCTTACACTTACCCGAACCCTAAAACTAACACTAACCCTAACTCTTACACTTTCCCTAACCCTAAACCTTACACTTACGCTAACCCTAACCCTAACACTTACCCTAACCCTAACCCTAACCCTTACCCTTACCGTAACGCTAAACGTAACCTTAACCCCAACCCTAAAACAAACCCTAACCTTAAACTTAACCCTAAGCCTAATCGTTACCCTAACCCTTACCCTAACCCTAACCCTAACCCTAACATTAACCATTACCCTTACCCTAAACCTAACCCTCACCCTCACCCTAACCCTAACCCTTATTCTAACCCTAACCCTAACCCTACCCGTAACCCTAGCACATACCCTTACCCTAACCCTAAACCTAACCATAACCGTAACCCTAAATCTAACCCTAACCCTAAACCTAACCTTAATCCTAACCCTAAATCTAATCTTTGACCTTACCCTAACCCTAACCCTAAACCTAAACCTAATCTGAACCCTAACCCATACCCTTACACTAACCCTAAACCTAACCCTAACCCTAACTCTAACCCTAACCCTATCCCTTAACCTAACTCTAAACCTACCCCTAACCCTTCCCCTAACCCTAACCCTAACCCTAACCCTTACACTAACCCTAACCCTAACACTAACCCTAACCTTACCCTAACCATAATCCTAACCCTAACCCTTACCATAACCCTAACCCTAACCCTAACACTAACCTCTACCATTACACTAACCCTAACCCTAACTCTAACCCTAACAATAACCCTAAAACTAACCCTTATAGTAACCCTAACCCTAACCCTAACCCTTACCCTTACCCTAACCCTAACCCTAACCCTAAACCTAACCCTTTCCCTTACCCTATCCCTAACCCTAAACCTAACCCTAACCCTAATCCTAACCCTTACCCTAACGCTAACCAAAATTTTAACCCTAACACTTACCCTTACCCTAACCCTAAACCTAACCCTAAACCTAACCCCCACCCTAACCCCAAACCTAACCCTAACCCTAACCCTAAACCTGACCCTTACCCTAACCCTAAACCTAACTCTAACCCTAAACCTAACCCTAACCCTAACCCTAAACCTTACCCTAAACCTAACCCTAACCCTTACCCTAACCTTAACCCTAACCCTAACACTAACCCTAACCCTTACCCTTACCCTAACCCCAACTCTAAACCTAACCCTAAACCTAACCCTAACCCTTGCCTTTTCCCTAACCATAACCCTAAACCTAACCCTACGCCTTACCCTAACTCTAAACCTACCCCTAACCCTTACCCTAACACTAACCCTAACCCTAACCCTTACCCTAACCCTAAACCTAACACTAACCCTAACCCTTACCCTAACCATAAGCCTAACCCTAACCCTAACCCTAACCCTAACCCTAACCCCTGTCCTTACACTAACCCTAACCCATATCTAACCCTAACCCTAACCCTAAAACTAACCCTTACCCTTACCCTAACCCTAACGCTAAACCTTACCATAACAATAACCCTAACCCTAACCATAAACCTAACCCTAACACTAACCCTTACCCTTACCCTAACCCTAACCCTAACCCTAAACCTAACCCTTACCTTTACCCTCACCTTAACCCTAAACCTAACCCTAACCCTAAATCTAACCCTTACCCTAACCCAAACCCTAATTTTAAACATAACACTTATCCTTACCCTAACCCTAACCCTAACCCTAAACCTAACCCCAACACTAACCTTAACACTAACCCTTACCCTTACCCTAAACCTAACCCTAAACCTAACCCTAACACTAACCCTAACACCTATCCCTAACCCTTACCCAAACCCTAACCCTTACCATTATTCTAACCCTAACCCTAACCCTAACCCTTACACTAACCCTAACCCTAAACCTATCCCTAACCCTAAACCTAAACCTAACCCTAACCCTAAAACTAACCCTAACCCTAACCTTAATCCTTACCGTAACCCTAACCCTAACCCTAACCTTAACCCTTACTCTTTACCTAACCCTAACTCAAACACTAACCCTAACCCTTACTCTAAACCTAACCTGAACCCGAACCCTTACTCTTATTCTATCCCTAACCCTAACCCTAACACTTACCCTTACCCTAACTCCTACCATAACCCTAACCCTAACCCTAACCCTTACCCTAGCCCTAACCCTAAACCTTACCCTAACCCTAACCCTAACCCGACCCTAACCTTAACCCTAACCCTAACCCTAACCCTACCCCTAACCCTTGCCCTTACCCTAACACTAAACCTAACACTAACTCTAACCCAAAACTTAACCCTTACCCTTACCCTAAACCTAAATCTAAACCTAAGCCTAACCCTAACCCTAAACCTAACCCCTAACCCTAACCCTAACCCTAAGTCTTACCCTTATCCTACCCTAACCCTAACCCTAAATCTTACCCTTACCCTAACCCCTACCCTAACCCTAACCCTAACCTTTACCCTAAACATAACCCTAACCCTAACAATTACCCTTACCCTAACCCTGAACCTAACCCTAACCCTAACACTAACCCTAACCCTTACCCTTATCCTTACCCTTACCCTAATCCTAACCTTAAATCTAACCCTAACCCTAACCTTAACCCTTACCCTTTACCTAACCCTAACTCAAACACTAACCCTAACCCTTACTCTAAACCTAACCTGAACCCTAACCCTTACCCTTATTCTATCCCTACCCCTAACCCTAACACTTACCCTTACCCTAACTCCTACCATAACCCTAACCCTAACCCTAACCCTTACCCTAGCCCTAACCCTAAACCTTACCCTAACCCTAACCGTAACCCTACCCTAACCTTAACCCTAACCCAAACCCTACCCCTAACCATTGCCCTTACCCTAACACTAAACCTAACACTAACTCTAACCCTAACATTAACTCTTACCCTTACCCTAAACCTAAATCTAAACCTAAGCCTAACCCTAACCCTAAACCTAACCCCTAACCCTAACCCTAACGTTAAGTCTTACCCTTATCCTACCCTAACCATAACCCTAAAACTTACCCTTACCCTAACCCCTAACCTAACCCTAACCCTAACCCTAACCTTTACCCTAAACATAACCCTAACCCTAACCCTTACACTTACCCTAACCCTGAACCTAACTCTAACCCTAACCCTAACCCTAACACTTACCCTTACCCTTATCCTTACCCTTACCCTAACCCTAACCTTAAATCTAACCCTAACCCTAATCCTAACCCTTACTCTAACACTAACCCTAATTTTAACCCTAACACTTACACTTACGCTAACCCTAACCCTAAACCTATCCCTAACCTTAACACTAACCCTTACCCTTACCCTAACCCTAACCCTAAACCTAACCCTAACACTAACCCTAACACCTTACCCTAACCCTTACCCTAACCCTAACCCTAACCATAACCCTAACACTAACCCTAACCCCTAAACCTAACCCTAACCCTAACCCCTAATCCTAACCCTAACCCTAACCCTTACCCTTACCCTAATCCTAAACCTAATCCTAACCCTAACGCTAACCCTAACCCTTACCCTTATCCTTTCCCTTTCAATAACCCTAACCCTAAACCTAACCCTAACCCTAATCCTAACCCTTACCCTAACACTAAACCTAATTTTAACCCTAACACTTACCCTTACCCTAAACCTAACCATAACCCTTACCCTTACCCGAACCCTAAACCTAACCCTAACCCTAACCCTAACCCTAACGCTAACCCTAAACCTAAATCTATCCCTTACCCTAAACCTAACCCTAACCCTAACCCTTACCCTTACCCTAACCCTAACCCTAAACCTAACCATAACCCTAACCCTAACCCTTACCCTAACCCTAACCCTAATCCTAACCCTAACTCTTACCCTTACCTAACCCTAACCCAAACCCTAAAACTAACCCTTACCCTAACCCTAACCCTAACCCTATCCCTTACCCTAAACCTAAACCTCACCCTAAACCTAACCCCTAACCCTAACCCTTAACCTAACCCTAATCCTAACCCTTACCCTTACCCTAACCCTAAACCTAACTCTACCCCTAACCCTAACCCTAACCCTAAACCTAAACCTTACCTTAACCCTAACCCTAACCCTAACCCTTACCCTTAGCCTTACCCTAACCCTAAACATAACCCTAACCCTAACCCTAACCTTAATCCTAACCCTAAATCTAACCCTTGACAATACCCAAACCATAACACTAAACCTAACCCTAATCCGAAACCTAACCCGTACCCTTACACTAACCCTATAACTAACCCTAACCCTATCCCTTAACCTAACTCTAAACCGACCCCTAAACCTTCCCCTAACCCTAACCCTAACCCTAACCCTTACACTAACCCTAACCCTAACACTAACCCTAACCTTTACCCTAAACATAATCCTAACCCTAACCCTTACCCTAACCCTAACCCTAACACTAACCTCTACCATTACACTAACAATAACCCTAACTCTAACCCTAACAATATCCTTAAAACTAACCCTTACCGTAACCCTAACCCTAACCCTAACCCTTACCCTTACCCTAACCCTAACCCTAACCCTAAACCTAACCCTTACCCTATCCCTAGCCCTAAACCTAACCCTAACCCTAATCCTAACCCTTACCCTAACGCTAACCAGAATTTTAACCCTAACACTTACCCTAACCCTAACCCTAACCCTAACCCTAAACCTAACCCCCAACCCTAACCCTTAACCTAACACTAACCCTAACCCTAACCCTGACCCTTACCCTAACCCTGACCCTTACCCTAACCCTAAACCTAACTCTAACCCTAAACCTAACCCTAACCCTAACCCTAAACCTTACCATAAACCTAACCCTAACCCTTACCCTAACCTTAATCCTAACCCTAACCCTAACCCTAACCCTTACCCTTACCCTAACCCCAACATTAAACCTAACCCTAACCCTAACCCTAACCCTTGCCTTTTCCCTAACCATAACCCTAAACCTAACCCTACCCCTTAAACTAACTCTAACTCTACCTCTAACCCTTACCCTAACACTAACCCTAACCCTAACCCTAACCCCTACCCTTAACCTAACCCTAACCCATATCTAACCCTAACACTAACTCTAAAACTAACCCTTACCCTTACCCTAACCCTAACTCTAAACCTTACCCTAACAATAACCCTAACCCTAACCATAAGCCTAACCCTAACCCTAACCTTTACCCTTACCCTAACCCTAACCCTAACCCGAAACCTAACCCTTACCTTTACCCTCACCTTAACCCTAAACCTAACCCTAACCCTAAATCTAACCCTTACCCTAAACCAAACCCTAATTTTACCCCTAACACTTACCCTTACCCTAACCCTAACCGTAACCCTAAACCTAACCCCAACCCTAACCTTAACACTAACCCTTACCCTTACCCTAACCCTAACCCTAAACCTAACCCTAACACTAACCCTAACACCTATCCCTAACCCTTACCCTAACCTTAACCCTTACCATTACCCTTACACTAACCCTAACCCTAACCCTAAACCTAAACCTAACCCTAAACCTAACCCTAACCCTAAACTTAATCCTTACCCTAACCCTAACCCTAACCCTAACCTTAACCCTTATCCTTTACCTAAGCCTAACCCAAACAGTAACCCTAACCCTTACTCTAAACCTAACCCGAACCCTAACCCTTACGCTTATTCTATCCCTAACCCTAACCCTAACACTTACCCTTAACCTAACTCCTACCATAACCCTGATCCTAACCCTGACCCTTACCCTAGCCCTAAACCTAACCCTTACCCTAACCCTAACCCTAACCCTACCCTAACCTTAACCCTAACCCTAACCCTAACCCTACCCCTAACCCTTGCCCTTACCCTAACACTAAACCTAACAGTAACCCTAACCCTAACCCTAACCCTAACCTTAACCCTTACCCTTAACCTAAACCTAAATCTAAACCTAGGCCTAACCCTAACCCTAAACCTAACCCCTAATCCTAACCCTAACCCTAAGTCTTACCCTTATCCTATCCCTAACCCTAACCCTAACACTTACCCTTACCCTAAAACCTACCCTAACCCTAAACCTAACCCTAACTTTTACCCTAAACCTAACCCTAACCCTAACCCTTACCCTTACCCTAATCCTGAACCTGACCCAAACCCTAACCCTAACCCTAACCCTTACCCTTATCCTTACCCTTACCCTAACCCTAACCCTAAACCTAACCCTAACCCTAACCCTAAATCTAACCCCTACCCTAAACTAACAATAGCCCTAACAATAACCCTTACCCTTACCCTAACCTTAACCCTTACCCTTACCCTAAACATAACCCTAAACCTAAACCTAACCCTAACCCTTACCCTTACCCTAATCCTGAACCTAACCCAAACCCTAACCCTAACCCTAACCCTTACCCTTATCCTTACCCTTACCCTAACCCTAACCCTAAACCTAACCCTAACCCTAACCTTAACCCTAACCCTAAACCTAACCCTTGCCCTTACCCTAACCCTAACACTAAACCTAAAACTAACCCTAACCCTAACCCTAACCTTAACCCTTACCCTTACCCTAAACATAACCCTAAACCTAACCCTAACCCTAACCCTTACCCTTACCCTAATCCTGAACCTAACCCAAACCCTAACCCTAACCCTAACCCTTACCCTTATCCTTACCCTTACCCTAACCCTAATCCTAAACCTAACCCTAACACTAACCTTAACCCTAACCCTAAACCTAACCCTATCCCTTACCCTAACCCTAAACCTCACCCTAAACCTAACCCCTAACCCTAACCCTTAACCTAACCCTAATCCTAACCCTTACCCTTACCCTAACCCTAAACCTAACTCTACCCCTAACCCTAACCCTAACCCTAAACCTAAACCTTACCTTAACCCTAACCCTAACCCTAACCCTTACCCTTAGCCTTACCCTAACCCTAAACATAACCCTAACCCTAACCCTAACCTTAATCCTAACCCTAAATCTAACCCTTGACAATACCCAAACCATAACACTAAACCTAACCCTAATCCGAAACCTAACCCGTACCCTTACACTAACCCTATAACTAACCCTAACCCTATCCCTTAACCTAACTCTAAACCGACCCCTAAACCTTCCCCTAACCCTAACCCTAACCCTAACCCTTACACTAACCCTAACCCTAACACTAACCCTAACCTTTACCCTAAACATAATCCTAACCCTAACCCTTACCCTAACCCTAACCCTAACACTAACCTCTACCATTACACTAACAATAACCCTAACTCTAACCCTAACAATATCCTTAAAACTAACCCTTACCGTAACCCTAACCCTAACCCTAACCCTTACCCTTACCCTAACCCTAACCCTAACCCTAAACCTAACCCTTACCCTATCCCTAGCCCTAAACCTAACCCTAACCCTAATCCTAACCCTTACCCTAACGCTAACCAGAATTTTAACCCTAACACTTACCCTAACCCTAACCCTAACCCTAACCCTAAACCTAACCCCCAACCCTAACCCTTAACCTAACACTAACCCTAACCCTAACCCTGACCCTTACCCTAACCCTGACCCTTACCCTAACCCTAAACCTAACTCTAACCCTAAACCTAACCCTAACCCTAACCCTAAACCTTACCATAAACCTAACCCTAACCCTTACCCTAACCTTAATCCTAACCCTAACCCTAACCCTAACCCTTACCCTTACCCTAACCCCAACATTAAACCTAACCCTAACCCTAACCCTAACCCTTGCCTTTTCCCTAACCATAACCCTAAACCTAACCCTACCCCTTAAACTAACTCTAACTCTACCTCTAACCCTTACCCTAACACTAACCCTAACCCTAACCCTAACCCCTACCCTTAACCTAACCCTAACCCATATCTAACCCTAACACTAACTCTAAAACTAACCCTTACCCTTACCCTAACCCTAACTCTAAACCTTACCCTAACAATAACCCTAACCCTAACCATAAGCCTAACCCTAACCCTAACCTTTACCCTTACCCTAACCCTAACCCTAACCCGAAACCTAACCCTTACCTTTACCCTCACCTTAACCCTAAACCTAACCCTAACCCTAAATCTAACCCTTACCCTAAACCAAACCCTAATTTTACCCCTAACACTTACCCTTACCCTAACCCTAACCGTAACCCTAAACCTAACCCCAACCCTAACCTTAACACTAACCCTTACCCTTACCCTAACCCTAACCCTAAACCTAACCCTAACACTAACCCTAACACCTATCCCTAACCCTTACCCTAACCTTAACCCTTACCATTACCCTTACACTAACCCTAACCCTAACCCTAAACCTAAACCTAACCCTAAACCTAACCCTAACCCTAAACTTAATCCTTACCCTAACCCTAACCCTAACCCTAACCTTAACCCTTATCCTTTACCTAAGCCTAACCCAAACAGTAACCCTAACCCTTACTCTAAACCTAACCGAACCCTAACCCTTACGCTTATTCTATCCCTAACCCTAACCCTAACACTTACCCTTAACCTAACTCCTACCATAACCCTGATCCTAACCCTGACCCTTACCCTAGCCCTAAACCTAACCCTTACCCTAACCCTAACCCTAACCCTACCCTAACCTTAACCCTAACCCTAACCCTAACCCTACCCCTAACCCTTGCCCTTACCCTAACACTAAACCTAACAGTAACCCTAACCCTAACCCTAACCCTAACCTTAACCCTTACCCTTAACCTAAACCTAAATCTAAACCTAGGCCTAACCCTAACCCTAAACCTAACCCCTAATCCTAACCCTAACCCTAAGTCTTACCCTTATCCTATCCCTAACCCTAACCCTAACACTTACCCTTACCCTAAAACCTACCCTAACCCTAAACCTAACCCTAACTTTTACCCTAAACCTAACCGTAACCCTAACCCTTACCCTTACCCTAATCCTGAACCTGACCCAAACCCTAACCCTAACCCTAACCCTTACCCTTATCCTTACCCTTACCCTAACCCTAACCCTAAACCTAACCCTAACCCTAACCCTAAATCTAACCCCTACCCTAAACTAACAATAGCCCTAACAATAACCCTTACCCTTACCCTAACCTTAACCCTTACCCTTACCCTAAACATAACCCTAAACCTAAACCTAACCCTAACCCTTACCCTTACCCTAATCCTGAACCTAACCCAAACCCTAACCCTAACCCTAACCCTTACCCTTATCCTTACCCTTACCCTAACCCTAACCCTAAACCTAACCCTAACCCTAACCTTAACCCTAACCCTAAACCTAACCCTTGCCCTTACCCTAACCCTAATACTAAACCTAAAACTAACCCTAACCCTAACCCTAACCTTAACCCTTACCCTTACCCTAAACATAACCCTAAACCTAACCCTAACCCTAACCCTTACCCTTACCCTAATCCTGAACCTAACCCAAACCCTAACCCTAACCCTAACCCTTACCCTTATCCTTACCCTTACCCTAACCCTAATCCTAAACCTAACCCTAACACTAACCTTAACCCTAACCCTAAACCTAACCCTATCCCTTACCCTAACCCTAAACCTCACCCTAAACCTAACCCCTAACCCTAACCCTTAACCTAACCCTAATCCTAACCCTTACCCTTACCCTAACCCTAAACCTAACTCTACCCCTAACCCTAACCCTAACCCTAAACCTAAACCTTACCTTAACCCTAACCCTAACCCTAACCCTTACCCTTAGCCTTACCCTAACCCTAAACATAACCCTAACCCTAACCCTAACCTTAATCCTAACCCTAAATCTAACCCTTGACAATACCCAAACCATAACACTAAACCTAACCCTAATCCGAAACCTAACCCGTACCCTTACACTAACCCTATAACTAACCCTAACCCTATCGCTTAACCTAACTCTAAACCGACCCCTAAACCTTCCCCTAACCCTAACCCTAACCCTAACCCTTACACTAACCCTAACCCTAACACTAACCCTAACCTTTACCCTAAACATAATCCTAACCCTAACCCTTACCCTAACCCTAACCCTAACACTAACCTCTACCATTACACTAACAATAACCCTAACTCTAACCCTAACAATATCCTTAAAACTAACCCTTACCGTAACCCTAACCCTAACCCTAACCCTTACCCTTACCCTAACCCTAACCCTAACCCTAAACCTAACCCTTACCCTATCCCTAGCCCTAAACCTAACCCTAACCCTAATCCTAACCCTTACCCTAACGCTAACCAGAATTTTAACCCTAACACTTACCCTAACCCTAACCCTAACCCTAACCCTAAACCTAACCCCCAACCCTAACCCTTAACCTAACACTAACCCTAACCCTAACCCTGACCCTTACCCTAACCCTGACCCTTACCCTAACCCTAAACCTAACTCTAACCCTAAACCTAACCCTAACCCTAACCCTAAACCTTACCATAAACCTAACCCTAACCCTTACCCTAACCTTAATCCTAACCCTAACCCTAACCCTAACCCTTACCCTTACCCTAACCCCAACATTAAACCTAACCCTAACCCTAACCCTAACCCTTGCCTTTTCCCTAACCATAACCCTAAACCTAACCCTACCCCTTAAACTAACTCTAACTCTACCTCTAACCCTTACCCTAACACTAACCCTAACCCTAACCCTAACCTTAACCTTTACCCTTACCCTAAACCTAACCCTAAACCTAACCCTAACCCTAACCCTAAATCTAACCCCTAACCCTAAACCTAACCCTAACTCTTACGCTTATCCTATCCCTAACCCTAAACCTAACACTTACCCTTACCCTAACCCCTACCCTAACCCTAACCCTAACCCTTACCCTAAACCTAATACTACCCTAACACTTACCCTTACCCTAACCCTAAACCTAACCCTAACCCTAACCCTAACCCTAACCCTAACCCTAAACCTTACCCTTACCCTAACCCTAAGCCTAAACCTTAACCTTACACTAACCCTAACCTTACCCCAACACTAAACCTAACCCTAAACCTAACCCTAACCCTTACCCTTATGCTAACCCTAACCCTAAACCAAACCGTAACCCTAACCCTAACCCTAACCCTAACCCTTAAACTAACCCTTACACTAACCCTGACCCTAACCCTTACCCTAACCCTAAATCTAAACCTAAACCTAACCCCTAACCCTACCCTTAACCTAACCCTAACCCTAACCCTAAACCTAACCCTTACCCTTTCCCAAACCCTAAACCTAAATCTAACCCTAACCCTAACCCTAACCCTAATCCTAAACCTTACCCTACACCTAACACTATCCCTAACCCTAACCTTAACCCTAACCCTAACCCTATCCCTAATATTACCCTTACCCATATCATAACCCTAAACCTAACCCTAACCCTAACCCTAATCCAAACCATAACCCGTACACTTACACTATCCCTAAACCTAACCCGAAACCTAACCCTAACCCTTAACCTAACTCGAACCCTACCTCTAACCCTTACCTAACCCTAACCCTAACCCTAACCCTTACCCTAACCCTAACCCTCACAGTACCCCTAACCCTTACCCTAATCCTAACGCTAACCCTAACACTAACCTCTACCATTACACTAACCCTAACTCTAACTGTAACCCTAACCCTAACCCTAAAACTAACCCTTAACGTAACCCTAACCCTAACCCTAACCCTTACCCTTACCCTAACCCCTACCCTAAACCTAACCCTAACCCTAACCCTTACCCTAAACCTAACCCTAACCCAATCTTACCCTTACCCTAACCCTGAACCTAACCCTAACCCTAACCCTAACCCTTACCCTTACCCTAACCCTAAACCTAACTATTATCCTAACCATAACACTAACCCTAACCCTAAACCTTACCCTAAACCTAACCCTTACACTAACCCTAACCCTAACCTTAACCCTAAACCTAACCCTAAACCTAACCCTTACATTTACCCTAACCCTACCCTAACCCTAACCCTAACCTTAAGAATAACCCTAACACTAATCTTGCCCTTACCCTAACCATAACTCTAAACCTAACCCTAACCCGTACCCTTACCCTAAACCTAAACATAACCCTAACACTAACTCCAAGCCTAACCCTAACCCTAACCCTAACCCTTAACCTAACTCTAACCCTCCCCCTAACCCTTACCCTAACCCTAACCCTAACACTTACCCTAACACAAAACCTAACACTAACCCTAACCCTTACCCAAACCATAAGTCTAACCCTAAACCTAACCCTAAACCTAACCCTAACCCTAACCCTAACACTTACCCTAACACAAAACCTAACACTAACCCTAACCCTTACCCAAACCATAAGTCTAACCCTAAACCTAACCCTTACCCTAAACCTAACCCTAACCCTTAACCTAACCCCTACCTTTACACTAACCCTAACCCTAACTCTAACCCTAACCCTAACCCTCAAACTAACCCTTACCCTAACCATAACCCTTACCCTTACCCTAACCCTAACCCTAAACCTAAACCTAACCCTTACACTTACCATAACCTTAACCCTAAACCTAACCCTAACCCTAATCCTAACCCTTACCCTAACGCTAACCCTAATTTTAACCCTAACACTTACCCTTACCCTAACCATAACCCTAACCCTTACCCTTATCCTATCACTAAACCTAACCCTAACATGTACCCTTACCCTAACCCGTACCCTAAGCATAACCCTGACCCTAAACTTTATCCTAACGCTAACCCTAACCCTTACCCTAACCCTAACCCTATCCCTGACCCTAACCTTAACCATAACACTAACCCTAACCCTTACACCTACCCTAACCCTAACCCTAAACCTAACCCTAACCCTAACCCTAACCTTAACCCGTACCCTTACCCTAAACCTAACCCTAACCCTCACCCTAACCCTAACCCTAAACATAACCACTAACTCTAAACCTAACCCTAACTCTTACCCTTATCCTATCCCTAACCCTAACCCTAACCCTTACCCTTACCCTAACCCCTACCGTAACCCTAACCCTAACCCTAACCCTTACCCTAAACCTAACCCTAACCCTAACTCTGACCCTTACCCTAACCCTTAACCTAACCCTAACCCAACCCTAATTCTTACCCTTACCCTAACCCTAATCCTAACCCTAAACCTTAAACTTACTCTAATCCTAACCTTAACCCCAACACTAAACCTAACCCTAAACCTAACCCTAACCCTTACCCTTACCCTAAGCAAAACCCTAAACCTAACAATAAACCTAACCCTAACCCATACCCTAACCCTAACCCTAATCCTAACCCTAACCCTTACCCTTAACTAACCCTAACCCTAACCCTAAACCTAACCCTAAACATAACCCCTAACCCTAACCCTTAACCTAACCCTAACGCTAACCCTAAAACTTACCCTTACCCTAACCCTAAACCTAACTCTAACCCTAACCTTGACCCTAACCCTAACCCTTAACTTACCCTAAACCTAACCCTAACCCTAACCCTAACCTTAACCCTAACCCTAAACCTAACCCTTGCCCTAACCCTAAACATACACCTAACCCTAACCTTAACACTAACCCTTACCCTTACCCTAACCCTAACCCTAAAACTAACCCTAAACCTTACCATGACCCTAACCCTAACCCTAACCTCAACCCTAACCCTAACCCTAAACCTAACCTTAACCCTAACCCTTATCCTTTCCCTAACCCTAACCCTACACCTAAACCTAACCCTTACCCTTACCCTAACCCTAACCCTAACCCTAACCCTAACCTTAACTCTTACCCTTACTCTTACCCTAACTCTAACCCTAACCCTAACCTTACGCTTAACCTGAAGGAAATTCTAAACTTAACCCTAACACTAACAGTAACCCTAACCCTTACCCTAACTATAACCCTAACCCCTAACCCTAACCCTTATCCTAACCCTAAACCTAAGCCTAACCCCTACCCTTATACTAACCCTAACCCTAACCTTAACCCTAACCCTAACCCTAACCCTTACCCCTACCCTAACCCTAACCCTAAACCTAATCCTAAACCTAAACCTAACCCTAACCTTAATCCTAACCCTAAACCTAACCCTTGCCCTTACCCTAACCCTAACACTAAACCTAACACTAACCCTAACCCTAACCCTAACCTTAACCCTTACCCTTACCCTAACCCCAACCCTAAACCTAACCCTACACCTAACAGTAAAACTAACCCCTAACCCTAACCCTAACCCTAACTCTTATCCTTATCCTATCCCTAACCCTAACCCTAACACTTACCCTTACCCTAACCCCTACCCTAAACCTAACCCTAACCCTAACCCTTACCCTAAACCTAACCCTAACCCAATCTTACCCTTACCCTAACCCTGAACCTAACCCTAACCCTAACCCTAACCCTTACCCTTACCCTAACCCTAAACCTAACTATTATCCTAACCATAACACTAACCCTAACCCTAAACCTTACCCTAAACCTAACCCTTACACTAACCCTAACCCTAACCTTAACCCTAAACCTAACCCTAAACCTAACCCTTACATTTACCCTAACCCTACCCTAACCCTAACCCTAACCTTAAGAATAACCCTAACACTAATCTTGCCCTTACCCTAACCATAACTCTAAACCTAACCCTAACCCGTACCCTTACCCTAAACCTAAACATAACCCTAACACTAACTCCAAGCCTAACCCTAACCCTAACCCTAACCCTTAACCTAACTCTAACCCTACCCCTAACCCTTACCCTAACTCTAACCCTAACACTTACCCTAACACAAAACCTAACACTAACCCTAACCCTTACCCAAACCATAAGTCTAACCCTAAACCTAACCCTAAACCTAACCCTAACCCTAACCCTAACACTTACCCTAACACAAAACCTAACACTAACCCTAACCCTTACCCAAACCATAAGTCTAACCCTAAACCTAACCCTTACCCTAAACCTAACCCTAACCCTTAACCTAACCCCTACCTTTACACTAACCCTAACCCTAACTCTAACCCTAACCCTAACCCTCAAACTAACCCTTACCCTAACCATAACTCTAACCCTTACCCTTACCCTTACCCTAACCCTAACCCTAAACCTAAACCTAACCCTTACACTTACCATAACCTTAACCCTAAACCTAACCCTAACCCTAATCCTAACCCTTACCCTAACGCTAACCCTAATTTTAACCCTAACACTTACCCTTACCCTAACCATAACCCTAACCCTTACCCTTATCCTATCACTAAACCTAACCCTAACATGTACCCTTACCCTAACCCGTACCCTAAGCATAACCCTGACCCTAAACTTTATCCTAACGCTAACCCTAACCCTTACCCTAACCCTAACCCTATCCCTGACCCTAACCTTAACCATAACACTAACCCTAACCCTTACACCTACCCTAACCCTAACCCTAAACCTAACCCTAACCCTAACCCTAACCTTAACCCGTACCCTTACCCTAAACCTAACCCTAACCCTCACCCTAACCCTAACCCTAAACATAACCACTAACTCTAAACCTAACCCTAACTCTTACCCTTATCCTATCCCTAACCCTAACCCTAACCCTTACCCTTACCCTAACCCCTACCGTAACCCTAACCCTAACCCTAACCCTTACCCTAAACCTAACCCTAACCCTAACTCTGACCCTTACCCTAACCCTTAACCTAACCCTAACCCAACCCTAATTCTTACCCTTACCCTAACCCTAATCCTAACCCTAAACCTTAAACTTACTCTAATCCTAACCTTAACCCCAACACTAAACCTAACCCTAAACCTAACCCTAACCCTTACCCTTACCCTAAGCAAAACCCTAAACCTAACCATAAACCTAACCCTAACCCATACCCTAACCCTAACCCTAATCCTAACCCTAACCCTTACCCTTAACTAACCCTAACCCTAACCCTAAACCTAACCCTAACCCTAAACATAACCCCTAACCCTAACCCTTAACCTAACCCTAACGCTAACCCTAAAACTTACCCTTACCCTAACCCTAAACCTAACTCTAACCCTAACCTTGACCCTAACCCTAACCCTTAACTTACCCTAAACCTAACCCTAACCCTAACCCTAACCTTAACCCTAACCCTAAACCTAGCCCTTACCCTTACCCTAACCCTAACCCTAACCCTAACCCTAACCTTAAACCTAACCCTAACCCTAACCCTTGCCCTAACCCTAAACATACACCTAACCCTAACCTTAACACTAACCCTTACCCTTACCCTAACCCTAACCCTAAAACTAACCCTAAACCTTACCATGACCCTAACCCTAACCCTAACCTCAACCCTAACCCTAACCCTAAACCTAACCTTAACCCTAACCCTTATCCTTTCCCTAACCCTAACCCTACACCTAAACCTAACCCTTACCCTTACCCTAACCCTAACCCTAACCCTAACCCTAACCTTAACTCTTACCCTTACTCTTACCCTAACTCTAACCCTAACCCTAACCTTACGCTTAACCTGAAGGAAATTCTAAACTTAACCCTAACACTAACAGTAACCCTAATCCTTACCCTAACTATAACCCTAACCCCTAACCCTAACCCTTATCCTAACCCTAAACCTAAGCCTAACCCCTACCCTTATACTAACCCTAACCCTAACCTTAACCCTAACCCTAACCCTAACCCTTACCCCTACCCTAACCCTAACCCTAAACCTAATCCTAAACCTAAACCTAACCCTAACCTTAATCCTAACCCTAAACCTAACCCTTGCCCTTACCCTAACCCTAACACTAAACCTAACACTAACCCTAACCCTAACCCTAACCTTAACCCTTACCCTTACCCTAACCCCAACCCTAAACCTAACCCTACACCTAACAGTAAAACTAACCCCTAACCCTAACCCTAACCCTAACTCTTATCCTTATCCTATCCCTAACCCTAACCCTAACACTTACCCTTACCCTAACCCCTACCCTAAACCTAACCCTAACCCTAACCCTTACCCTAAACCTAACCCTAACCCAATCTTACCCTTACCCTAACCCTGAACCTAACCCTAACCCTAACCCTAACCCTTACCCTTACCCTAACCCTAAACCTAACTATTATCCTAACCATAACACTAACCCTAACCCTAAACCTTACCCTAAACCTAACCCTTACACTAACCCTAACCCTAACCTTAACCCTAAACCTAACCCTAAACCTAACCCTTACATTTACCCTAACCCTACCCTAACCCTAACCCTAACCTTAAGAATAACCCTAACACTAATCTTGCCCTTACCCTAACCATAACTCTAAACCTAACCCTAACCCGTACCCTTACCCTAAACCTAAACATAACCCTAACACTAACTCCAAGCCTAACCCTAACCCTAACCCTAACCCTTAACCTAACTCTAACCCTACCCCTAACCCTTACCCTAACCCTAACCCTAACACTTACCCTAACACAAAACCTAACACTAACCCTAACCCTTACCCAAACCATAAGTCTAACCCTAAACCTAACCCTAAACCTAACCCTAACCCTAACCCTAACACTTACCCTAACACAAAACCTAACACTAACCCTAACCCTTACCCAAACCATAAGTCTAACCCTAAACCTAACCCTTACCCTAAACCTAACCCTAACCCTTAACCTAACCCCTACCTTTACACTAACCCTAACCCTAACTCTAACCCTAACCCTAACCCTCAAACTAACCCTTACCCTAACCATAACTCTAACCCTTACCCTTACCCTTACCCTAACCCTAACCCTAAACCTAAACCTAACCCTTACACTTACCATAACCTTAACCCTAAACCTAACCCTAACCCTAATCCTAACCCTTACCCTAACGCTAACCCTAATTTTAACCCTAACACTTACCCTTACCCTAACCATAACCCTAACCCTTACCCTTATCCTATCACTAAACCTAACCCTAACATGTACCCTTACCCTAACCCGTACCCTAAGCATAACCCTGACCCTAAACTTTATCCTAACGCTAACCCTAACCCTTACCCTAACCCTAACCCTATCCCTGACCCTAACCTTAACCATAACACTAACCCTAACCCTTACACCTACCCTAACCCTAACCCTAAACCTAACCCTAACCCTAACCCTAACCTTAACCCGTACCCTTACCCTAAACCTAACCCTAACCCTCACCCTAACCCTAACCCTAAACATAACCACTAACTCTAAACCTAACCCTAACTCTTACCCTTATCCTATCCCTAACCCTAACCCTAACCCTTACCCTTACCCTAACCCCTACCGTAACCCTAACCCTAACCCTAACCCTTACCCTAAACCTAACCCTAACCCTAACTCTGACCCTTACCCTAACCCTTAACCTAACCCTAACCCAACCCTAATTCTTACCCTTACCCTAACCCTAATCCTAACCCTAAACCTTAAACTTACTCTAATCCTAACCTTAACCCCAACACTAAACCTAACCCTAAACCTAACCCTAACCCTTACCCTTACCCTAAGCAAAACCCTAAACCTAACCATAAACCTAACCCTAACCCATACCCTAACCCTAACCCTAATCCTAACCCTAACCCTTACCCTTAACTAACCCTAACCCTAACCCTAAACCTAACCCTAACCCTAAACATAACCCCTAACCCTAACCCTTAACCTAACCCTAACGCTAACCCTAAAACTTACCCTTACCCTAACCCTAAACCTAACTCTAACCCTAACCTTGACCCTAACCCTAACCCTTAACTTACCCTAAACCTAACCCTAACCCTAACCCTAACCTTAACCCTAACCCTAAACCTAGCCCTTACCCTTACCCTAACCCTAACCCTAACCCTAACCCTAACCTTAAACCTAACCCTAACCCTAACCCTTGCCCTAACCCTAAACATACACCTAACCCTAACCTTAACACTAACCCTTACCCTTACCCTAACCCTAACCCTAAAACTAACCCTAAACCTTACCATGACCCTAACCCTAACCCTAACCTCAACCCTAACCCTAACCCTAAACCTAACCTTAACCCTAACCCTTATCCTTTCCCTAACCCTAACCCTACACCTAAACCTAACCCTTACCCTTACCCTAACCCTAACCCTAACCCTAACCCTAACCTTAACTCTTACCCTTACTCTTACCCTAACTCTAACCCTAACCCTAACCTTACGCTTAACCTGAAGGAAATTCTAAACTTAACCCTAACACTAACAGTAACCCTAACCCTTACCCTAACTATAACCCTAACCCCTAACCCTAACCCTTATCCTAACCCTAAACCTAAGCCTAACCCCTACCTTTATACTAACCCTAACCCTAACCTTAACCCTAACCCTAACCCTAACCCTTACCCCTACCCTAACCCTAACCCTAAACCTAATCCTAAACCTAAACCTAACCCTAACCTTAATCCTAACCCTAAACCTAACCCTTGCCCTTACCCCAACCCTAACACTAAACCTAACACTAACCCTAACCCTAACCCTAACCTTAACCCTTACCCTTACCCTAACCCCAACCCTAAACCTAACCCTACACCTAACAGTAAAACTAACCCCTAACCCTAACCCTAACCCTAACTCTTATCCTTATCCTATCCCTAACCCTAACCCTAACACTTACCCTTACCCTAACCCCTACCCTAAACCTAACCCTAACCCTAACCCTTACCCTAAACCTAACCCTAACCCAATCTTACCCTTACCCTAACCCTGAACCTAACCCTAACCCTAACCCTAACCCTTACCCTTACCCTAACCCTAAACCTAACTATTATCCTAACCATAACACTAACCCTAACCCTAAACCTTACCCTAAACCTAACCCTTACACTAACCCTAACCCTAACCTTAACCCTAAACCTAACCCTAAACCTAACCCTTACATTTACCCTAACCCTACCCTAACCCTAACCCTAACCTTAAGAATAACCCTAACACTAATCTTGCCCTTACCCTAACCATAACTCTAAACCTAACCCTAACCCGTACCCTTACCCTAAACCTAAACATAACCCTAACACTAACTCCAAGCCTAACCCTAACCCTAACCCTAACCCTTAACCTAACTCTAACCCTACCCCTAACCCTTACCCTAACCCTAACCCTAACACTTACCCTAACACAAAACCTAACACTAACCCTAACCCTTACCCAAACCATAAGTCTAACCCTAAACCTAACCCTAAACCTAACCCTAACCCTAACCCTAACACTTACCCTAACACAAAACCTAACACTAACCCTAACCCTTACCCAAACCATAAGTCTAACCCTAAAACTAACCCTTACCCTAAACCTAACCCTAACCCTTAACCTAACCCCTACCTTTACACTAACCCTAACCCTAACTCTAACCCTAACCCTAACCCTCAAACTAACCCTTACCCTAACCATAACTCTAACCCTTACCCTTACCCTTACCCTAACCCTAACCCTAAACCTAAACCTAACCCTTACACTTACCATAACCTTAACCCTAAACCTAACCCTAACCCTAATCCTAACCCTTACCCTAACGCTAACCCTAATTTTAACCCTAACACTTACCCTTACCCTAACCATAACCCTAACCCTTACCCTTATCCTATCACTAAACCTAACCCTAACATGTACCCTTACCCTAACCCGTACCCTAAGCATAACCCTGACCCTAAACTTTATCCTAACGCTAACCCTAACCCTTACCCTAACCCTAACCCTATCCCTGACACTAACCTTAACCATAACACTAACCCTAACCCTTACACCTACCCTAACCCTAACCCTAAACCTAACCCTAACCCTAACCCTAACCTTAACCCGTACCCTTACCCTAAACCTAACCCTAACCCTCACCCTAACCCTAACCCTAAACATAACCACTAACTCTAAACCTAACCCTAACTCTTACCCTTATCCTATCCCTAACCCTAACCCTAACCCTTACCCTTACCCTAACCCCTACCGTAACCCTAACCCTAACCCTAACCCTTACCCTAAACCTAACCCTAACCCTAACTCTGACCCTTACCCTAACCCTTAATCTAACCCTAACCCAACCCTAATTCTTACCCTTACCCTAACCCTAATCCTAACCCTAAACCTTAAACTTACTCTAATCCTAACCTTAACCCCAACACTAAACCTAACCCTAAACCTAACCCTAACCCTTACCCTTACCCTAAGCAAAACCCTAAACCTAACCATAAACCTAACCCTAACCCATACCCTAACCCTAACCCTAATCCTAACCCTAACCCTTACCCTTAACTAACCCTAACCCTAACCCTAAACCTAACCCTAACCCTAAACATAACCCCTAACCCTAACCCTTAACCTAACCCTAACGCTAACCCTAAAACTTACCCTTACCCTAACCCTAAACCTAACTCTAACCCTAACCTTGACCCTAACCCTAACCCTTAACTTACCCTAAACCTAACCCTAACCCTAACCCTAACCTTAACCCTAACCCTAAACCTAGCCCTTACCCTTACCCTAACCCTAACCCTAACCCTAACCCTAACCTTAAACCTAACCCTAACCCTAACCCTTGCCCTAACCCTAAACATACCCCTAACCCTAACCTTAACACTAACCCTTACCCTTACCCTAACCCTAACCCTAAAACTAACCCTAAACCTTACCATGACCCTAACCCTAACCCTAACCTCAACCCTAACCCTAACCCTAAACCTAACCTTAACCCTAACCCTTATCCTTTCCCTAACCCTAACCCTACACCTAAACCTAACCCTTACCCTTACCCTAACCCTAACCCTAACCCTAACCCTAACCTTAACTCTTACCCTTACTCTTACCCTAACTCTAACCCTAACCCTAACCTTACGCTTAACCTGAAGGAAATTCTAAACTTAACCCTAACACTAACAGTAACCCTAACCCTTACCCTAACTATAACCCTAACCCCTAACCCTAACCCTTATCCTAACCCTAAACCTAAGCCTAACCCCTACCCTTATACTAACCCTAACCCTAACCTTAACCCTAACCCTAACCCTAACCCTTACCCCTACCCTAACCCTAACCCTAAACCTAATCCTAAACCTAAACCTAACCCTAACCTTAATCCTAACCCTAAACCTAACCCTTGCCCTTACCCTAACCCTAACACTAAACCTAACACTAACCCTAACCCTAACCCTAACCTTAACCCTTACCCTTACCCTAACCCCAACCCTAAACCTAACCCTACACCTAACAGTAAAACTAACCCCTAACCCTAACCCTAACCCTAACTCTTATCCTTATCCTATCCCTAACCCTAACCCTAACACTTACCCTTACCCTAACCCCTACCCTAAACCTAACCCTAACCCTAACCCTTACCCTAAACCTAACCCTAACCCAATCTTACCCTTACCCTAACCCTGAACCTAACCCTAACCCTAACCCTAACCCTTACCCTTACCCTAACCCTAAACCTAACTATTATCCTAACCATAACACTAACCCTAACCCTAAACCTTACCCTAAACCTAACCCTTACACTAACCCTAACCCTAACCTTAACCCTAAACCTAACCCTAAACCTAACCCTTACATTTACCCTAACCCTACCCTAACCCTAACCCTAACCTTAAGAATAACCCTAACACTAATCTTGCCCTTACCCTAACCATAACTCTAAACCTAACCCTAACCCGTACCCTTACCCTAAACCTAAACATAACCCTAACACTAACTCCAAGCCTAACCCTAACCCTAACCCTAACCCTTAACCTAACTCTAACCCTCCCCCTAACCCTTACCCTAACCCTAACCCTAACACTTACCCTAACACAAAACCTAACACTAACCCTAACCCTTACCCAAACCATAAGTCTAACCCTAAACCTAACCCTAAACCTAACCCTAACCCTAACCCTAACACTTACCCTAACACAAAACCTAACACTAACCCTAACGCTTACCCAAACCATAAGTCTAACCCTAAACCTAACCCTTACCCTAAACCTAACCCTAACCCTTAACCTAACCCCTACCTTTACACTAACCCTAGCCCTAACTCTAACCCTAACCCTAACCCTCAAACTAACCCTTACCCTAACCATAACTCTAACCCTTACCCTTACCCTTACCCTAACCCTAACCCTAAACCTAAACCTAACCCTTACACTTACCATAACCTTAACCCTAAACCTAACCCTAACCCTAATCCTAACCCTTACCCTAACGCTAACCCTAATTTTAACCCTAACACTTACCCTTACCCTAACCATAACCCTAACCCTTACCCTTATCCTATCACTAAACCTAACCCTAACATGTACCCTTACCCTAACCCGTACCCTAAGCATAACCCTGACCCTAAACTTTATCCTAACGCTAACCCTAACCCTTACCCTAACCCTAACCCTATCCCTGACCCTAACCTTAACCATAACACTAACCCTAACCCTTACACCTACCCTAACCCTAACCCTAAACCTAACCCTAACCCTAACCCTAACCTTAACCCGTACCCTTACCCTAAACCTAACCCTAACCCTCACCCTAACCCTAACCCTAAACATAACCACTAACTCTAAACCTAACCCTAACTCTTACCCTTATCCTATCCCTAACCCTAACCCTAACCCTTACCCTTACCCTAACCCCTACCGTAACCCTAACCCTAACCCTAACCCTTACCCTAAACCTAACCCTAACCCTAACTCTGACCCTTACCCTAACCCTTAACCTAACCCTAACCCAACCCTAATTCTTACCCTTACCCTAACCCTAATCCTAACCCTAAACCTTAAACTTACTCTAATCCTAACCTTAACCCCAACACTAAACCTAACCCTAAACCTAACCCTAACCCTTACCCTTACCCTAAGCAAAACCCTAAACCTAACCATAAACCTAACCCTAACCCATACCCTAACCCTAACCCTAATCCTAACCCTAACCCTTACCCTTAACTAACCCTAACCCTAACCCTAAACCTAACCCTAACCCTAAACATAACCCCTAACCCTAACCCTTAACCTAACCCTAACGCTAACCCTAAAACTTACCCTTACCCTAACCCTAAACCTAACTCTAACCCTAACCTTGACCCTAACCCTAACCCTTAACTTACCCTAAACCTAACCCTAACCCTAACCCTAACCTTAACCCTAACCCTAAACCTAGCCCTTACCCTTACCCTAACCCTAACCCTAACCCTAACCCTAACCTTAAACCTAACCCTAACCCTAACCCTAAACATACCCCTAACCCTAACCTTAACACTAACCCTTACCCTTACCCTAACCCTAACCCTAAAACTAACCCTAAACCTTACCATGACCCTAACCCTAACCCTAACCTCAACCCTAACCCTAACCCTAAACCTAACCTTAACCCTAACCCTTATCCTTTCCCTAACCCTAACCCTACACCTAAACCTAACCCTTACCCTTACCCTAACCCTAACCCTAACCCTAACCCTAACCTTAACTCTTACCCTTACTCTTACCCTAACTCTAACCCTAACCCTAACCTTACGCTTAACCTGAAGGAAATTCTAAACTTAACCCTAACACTAACAGTAACCCTAACCCTTACCCTAACTATAACCCTAACCCCTAACCCTAACCCTTATCCTAACCCTAAACCTAAGCCTAACCCCTACCCTTATACTAACCCTAACTCTAACTCTAACCCTAACCCTAACCCTAAAACTAACCCTTACCCTAACCCTAACCCTTACCCTAACACTAACCCTAATTTTAACCCTAAACCTTACCCTTACCCTAAACCTAACACTAACCCTAAACCTAACCTTAACACTAACCCTTACCTTTACCCTAACCCTAAACCTAAACCTAACCCTAAACCTTACCATTACCCTAACCCTAACCCTAACCTTTACCCTACCCTAATCCTAACCCTAAACCGAACCCTACCTCTAACCCTAACCCTAACCCTAAAACTAACCCTTACCCTAACAATAACCCTAAGCCTAACCATTACCCTTACCCTAAACCGAACCCTAAACCTAAACCTAACCCTTGCCCTTACCCTAACCCTAACCCTAAACCTAACCCTAACCCTAACCATAACCCTAACCCTTACCCTTACCCTAAAACTAACCCTAACCTAAACCCAACCCTAAACCTAACCCTAACCCTAACCTTATGCTTAACCTGACGCTAAATCTAAACCTAACCCTAACCCTAAACCTAACCCTAATCCTTACCCTAACCCTAAACCTAACCCTAACCCTAACACTTGCCCTTACCCTAACCCTAACCCTAAACCTAACACTAAACCTAACCCTAACCCTAGCCCTAACCGTTACCCTAACCCTAACCCTAAACGTAACCCTAAACCTAACCCTAACCCTAACCCTAACCCTTACCCTTATCCTATTCCTAACCGTAACCCTAACACTTACCCTTACCCTAACCCCTACCCTAAACCTAACCCTAACCCTAACCCTTACCCTAACCCTAACACTTACACTAACCCTAACCCTAACCGTAACCCTAAACCTAAATCTAACCCTAACCCTAATCCTAAACCGAACCCTTACCCTAACCCTAACCCTAACCCTTCCTCTAACCCTAAACCTAACCTCAACTATAACCCTAACTCTAACTCTAACCCTAACCCTTACCCTTACCCTAACCCTAACCCTAAACCTTACCCTAACCCTAACCCTTACCCTAACCCTAACCCTAAATTCAACCTTACCCCTAACCGTAACCCTAACCCTAACCATAACCCTTATCCTAACCCTAACCCTAACCCTTAGCCTAACCCTAACCCTAAACTCAACCTTAACCCTAACCCTAACCATAACCCTAACCCTAACCCTAACCCTAACCTGAACCTTAACACTTAGCCTAACCCTAAAACTAACCCTTACCCTTACCATATCCCTTACCCTTACACTAACCCTAACCCTAACCCTTATCCTAACCCTAACCCTAAACTTAACCCCAACCCTATACCTAACCATAATCCTAACCCTATACCTTACCCTAACCCTAACCCTAACCCTTATCCTAACCCTATCCCTAATCCTAACCCTCACCTTAACCTTAACCCTAACCCTAACCCAAACCCTAAACCTAACCTTAACTCTAACACTTATCCTTACCCTAACCCTACACTATACCTAAACCTAACCCTTACCCTTACGCTAAACATAAACCTAACCCTAACCCTTACCCTTACCCTAACGCAAACCCTAACCCTAACCCTAATCCTAACCTTAAACCTAACCCTAACCCTAACCCTAACCCTAACCCTAACCGTAACCCTAACACTTACCCTAACCCTAACCCTAACCCTAACACATACACTTACCCTAACCCTACCCCTAACACTTACCCGTACACTAACATTAAAGCTAACCTTAACCCCAAACCTAAACCTAACCCTAACCTTAACCCTAACCCTAACCTTTAACCTAATCCTAACCCTAACCCTAACCCTAACCTTAACCAAAACCATAACCCTAACCTAACCCTACCCCTATCCCTAACCCCAACTCTTATCCTTACCCTAACCCTAACCCTAAACCTAACACTAACCCTAACCCCTAACCCTAACCGTAATACTAACCCTAAACCTAACCCTTACCCTTACCCTAACCCTAAACCTAACCCTAATCCTTACCATTTCCCTAACCCTAACCCTTACTCTAACCCTAATCCTAACCTCAATCTTAACCCGAACCCTAACCCTAAAACTTACCCTTACCCTAACCCTAACCCTAACCCTCACCCTAACCCTAACCCTTACCCTAACCCTAAACCTAACCCTTACCCTTACCCTTACATTTTCCCTAACCCTAATCCTAACTCTATACCTTACCCTTACTCTAACCCAAACCCTAACCTTAACCCCAACCCTAAACCTAACCCTAACCGTAACCCAAACGCTTACCCTAAACCGAACCCTAACCCTAACCCTAACACTTACCCTTAGCCAAACCCTAACCCTTATCCTAACCCTAACCCTAAACCTAACCCTTAACCTAACCCTAACACTAACCTTAATACTAAACCGAACCATTCCCCTAACCCTAACATTAATCCTTCCTCTAACCCTAACCCTATCCTCAACCATAACCTTAACCCTAACCCTAACCATAACCCTAACCCTTACCCTTACCCTTACCCTAAACCTAACCCTAACTCTTAACCTAACCCTAACACTAACCCTAATTCTAAACCGAACCATTCCCCTAACCCTAACATTAATCCTTCCTCTAACCTTAACCCTATCCTCAACCATAACTTTAACCCTAACCCTAACCTTAACCCTAACCCTAAACCTTACCCTTACCCTAACCCTAATCCTAACATTAGCCGCACCCTAAACCTAAACCTAAACCTAACCCTTACCCTAACCCTAACCCTAACCCTAATCCTAACACTAACACTTATACTTGCCCTAACCCTAACCCTTATAATAACCCTAAACCTAACCTAACCCTAACCCTTAACCTAACCCTAACACTAACCCTAACCACTAACCCTAACCCTACCCTAAACCTAACCGCAACCCTAACCCTAGCCCTTACAATTTCTCTAACCCTAACCCTAACTCTAACCCTAACCCTAACCCTAACCCTTACACTAACCCTAAACCTAACCCTTCCTCTAACCCTAACCCTAACCTCAACCATAACCCTAACCCTAACCCTGACCCTAACCCTTACCCTTACCCTTACCCTAACCCTAACCCTAACCCTAACCCTTACCCTAACCCTAACTCTAACCCTAACCTCAACCTTAACCCTAACGCTAACCCTAACCCTAACTCTAACCCTTATCGTTACCCTAAAACTAAGCCTAACCCAAAACCTAACCCTAACCCTTACCCAAACCCTAAGCCTAACCCTAACCATTTCCCTTACCCTCTCCCTAACCCTAACCCTTACCCTTAACCCTAACCTTAATCCCAACGCTAAACCTAAACCCTAACCCTAACCCTTACCCTAAACCTAACCCTAACCCTAACCGTTACCCTACCCCTACCCCTAATCCTAACCCTAACCCTTACTCTTACCCTCACCTTAACCTTAAGCCTAACCCTAACCCTAACCATAACCTTAACTATAACCCTTGTCCTTACCCTAACCCTAACCCTAACACTAACCCGAACCCTAACCTTAACGCTTACCCTAAGCCTTACCCTAACCCTAACCCTAACCGTAACCCTTACACTTACTCTAACCCTAACCCTAAACCTAACCCTAACACATACCCTTACCCTAACCCTACCCGTAACCCTAACAGTAACAATAAACCTAACCCAAACCCTAACCCTAACCCTAAATTTTACCCTAACCCTAACCCTAGCCCTAACCCTTACCCTAACCCTAACATTAACGTAACCCTAACCCTGAACCTAACCCTTACCCTTACCCTAACCCTAAACCTAACCCTAACCCTTACCCTTATCCTAACGGAAATCCTATCCCTAAGCCTAACCCTAAACTTAAACCTAACCCTAACCCTTACCCTAACCCTAACCCTAACCGTAACCCTAACACTTACCCTAACCCTACCCCTAACCCTAACCCTAACCCTAACGCTAACACATACCCTTACCCTAAACCTACCCCTAAACCTAACGGTAACCCAAAACCTAACCCTAACCTTAACCCTAACCCTAACTTTTACCCTAACCCTAACCCTAACCCTAACCCTTACCCGTACACTAACATTAAACCTAACCTTAAACCCAAACCTAAACCTAACCCTAACCCTAACACTAACCCTTACCCTTACCCTATCCCTAACCCTCACCCTAACCCAAACCATTACCCTAACCCTAAACCTAATCCTAACCCTAACCCTTAACCTTCCCTAACCCTAACCCTAACCCTAAACCTACCCCTAACACTCACCCTAACCCTAACCCTTACCCTTACCCTAACGCTAAACCTAAACCTAAACCTAACCCTAACCATAACCCTAACCCTTACCTGTACACTAACATTAAACCTAACCTTAACCCCAAACCTAAACCTAACCCTAAACCTAACACTAACCCTTACCCTTACCCTAACCATAACCCTAACCCTAACCCACCATTACCCTAACCTTAACCCTAATCCTAACCCTAACCCTTAACCTTCCCTAACCCTAACCCTAACCCTAAACCTAACCCTAACCCTAACCCTAACCCTAAACCTAACCTTAACCTTAACCCTAACCCTAACCCTAACCTTAACTGTAAACCTTATCCTTACCCTAACCCTAACCCTCAACCTAACCCTAACCCTAAACCTAACGCTTACTCTTACCCTCACCCTAATCCTAACCCTAACCCTAACCCTAACCCTAACCCTAACATTTATCCTAACCCTAACCCAAACCCTAACGCTAAACCTTACCCTTACCCTAACCCTAACCCTAACCTTAACCAAAACCATAACCCTAACCCTAACCCTAACCCTAACCCTATCCCTAACCCCAACTCTTATCCTTACCCTAACCCTAACCCTAAACCTAACACTAACACTAACCCCTAACCCTAACCGTAACACTAACCTTAAACCTAACCCTTACCCTTACCCTAATCCTAAACCTAACCCTAATCCTTACCATTTCCCTAACCCTAACCCTTACTCTAACCCTAATCCTAACCTCAATCTTAACCCTAACCCTAACTCTCACCCTAACCCTAACCCTTACCCTAACCCTAAACCTAACCCTTACCCTTACCCTTATATTTTCCCTAACCCTAATCCTAACTCTATACCTTACCCTTACCCTAACCCTAACCCTAACATTAGCCCCAATCCTAAACCTAACCCTAACCCTAACCCTTACCCTAAACCTAACCCTAACCCTAATCCTAACCCTAACACTTATACTTACCCTAACCCTAACCCTTATAATAACCCTAAACCTAACCCTAACCCTAACCCTTAACCTAACCCTAACACTAACCCTAACCCTAACCCTTACCCTAACCCTAACCCCAACCCTAACTCTAGCCCTTACCCTTTCTCTAACCCTAACTCTAACCCTAACCCTAACCCTAACCCTAACACTAACACTTCCTCTAACCCTAACCCTAAGCTCAACCATAACCCTAACCCTAACCCTGACCCTAACCCTTACACTTACCCTAACCCTAACCCTAACCCTAACCCTTAACCTAACCCTAACCCTAAACCTTACCCTAACCCTAACTCTAACCCTAACCTCAACCTTAACCCTAACCCTAACACTAACCCTAACTCTAACCCTTACCGTTACCCTAAAACTAAGCCTTACCCTAACCCTAACCCGAACACTAACCCTAACACCTAACCCTAACCCCTAACTCTAACACTAACCCTTTCCCTTATCCTAACCCTAACTCTAACCCTAACACTTTCCCTTACCCTAACTCCTACCCTAACCCTAACCCTAACTCTTACCCTAACCATAACCCTTACTCATACCCTAACCCTAAACCTAAACCTAACCCTAACCCTAACCCTTACCCTAACTCTAACCCTAACCCTACCCCTAACTTTTACCCTTACCCTAACACTAACCCTAAACCTAAACCTAACCCTATCCCTAAACCTAATCTTTAACCTAACCCTTAACCTTACCCTAACCCTAACCCTAACCCTAACCGTAAACCTAACCCTAACCCTAAACCTAACCCTTACCCTTACCCTAACACTAATCCCAACCCTAACCCTTACCCTAACCCCAACCTTAACCCTAACACTTACCCTAACCCTAACCCTAACCCTAACCCTAACACTAACCCTAAACCTAAAACTTATCCTAACCCTAACCCTAAACCTAACCCTAACCCTAACCCTAACCCTAAACCTTACCCTTACCCTAACCCTAACGCTAGCCCTAACCCTAAACCTTATGCTTACCCTAAACCTAACCCTAACCCTTACTCTAAACCAAACCGTAACCCTAATCCTAACCCTTACCCTTCCCTTAACCCTAACTCTAACCCTAACCCTTCCCCTTACCCTATCGCTAACACTAACCCTAACCCTAACACTAACCCTAACACATACCCTTACCCTAACCCTAACCCTAACCCTAACCGTACCCCTCACCCTCACCCTAACCCTAACACTAACCCTAACGCCTAACCCTAACCCTAACCCTAACCCCTAACCCTAACACTAAGCCTTACCCTTATCCTAACCCTAACCCTAACCCTAACACTTTCCCTTACACTAAACCCTACCCTAACCCTAAACCCTACCCTAACCCTAACCCTAACCCTTACCCTAACCCTAACCCTAACCCTACACCTAACTCTTCCCCTTACACTAACACTAAACCTAATCCTAAAACTATCCCTAACCCTAAACCTAATCTTAAACCTAACCCTTACCCTTACCCTAACCCTAACCCTAAACCTAACCCTTACCCTTAACCTAACACTAATCCTAACAATAACCCTTACCCTAACCCTAACCCTAACACTTACCCTAACCCTAACCCTAAACCTAACCCTTACCCTAACCCTAACCCTAACCCTAAACCTTATCCTAATCCTATCTCTAAACATAAACCTAACAATAACCTTTAACCTATCCCTAACACTAACCCTAACCCCTAACCCTAACCCTTACCCTAACCCTAACCCTAACCCTAAACCTAACCCCTAAACTTAAACCTAACCCTAACCCGTAACATTGACCCTAAACCTAACCCTTACCCTAACCCTAACCCTAACCGTAACCCTAACACTTACCCTAACAGTACCCCTAACCATAACCATAACCCTAACCCTAACACATACCCTTACCCTAAACCTACCCCTAACCCTAACGGTAACCCAAAACCTAACCCGAACCTTAACCCTAACCCTAACTTTTACCCTAACCCTAACCCTAACCCTAACCCTTACACGTACACTAACTTTAAACCTAACTTTAAACCCAAACCTAAACCTAACCCTAACCCTAACACTAACCCTTACCCTTACCCTATCCCTAACCCTAACCCTAACCCTAAACCTAAAACTTATCCTAACCCTAACCCTAAACCTAACCCTAACCCTAACCCTAACCCTAAACCTTACCCTTACCCTAACCCTAACGCTAACCCTAACCCTAAACCTTATGCTTACCCTAAACCTAACCCTAACCCTTACTCTAAACCAAACCGTAACCCTAATCCTAAACCTTACCCTTCCCTTAACCCTAACTCTAACCCTAACCCTTCCCCTTACCCTATCGCTAACACTAACCCTAACCCTAACACTAACCCTAACACATACCCTTACCCTAACCCTAACCCTAACCCTAACCGTACCCCTCACCCTCACCCTAACCCTAACACTAACCCTAACGCCTAACCCTAACCCTAACCCTAACACTAACCCCTAACCCTAACACTAAGCCTTACCCTTATCCTAACCCTAACCCTAACCCTAACACTTTCCCTTACACTAAACCCTACCCTAACCCTAAACCCTACCCTAACCCTAACCCTAACCCTTACCCTAACCCTAACCCTAACCCTACACCTAACTCTTCCCCTTACACTAACACTAAACCTAATCCTAAAACTATCCCTAACCCTAAACCTAATCTTAAACCTAACCCTTACCCTTACCCTAACCCTAACCCTAAACCTAACCCTTACCCTTAACCTAACACTAATCCTAACAATAACCCTTACCCTAACCCTAACCCTAACACTTACCCTAACCCTAACCCTAAAACTAACCCTTACCCTAACCCTAACCCTAACCCTAAACCTTATCCTAATCCTATCTCTAAACATAAACCTAACAATAACCTTTAACCTATCCCTAACACTAACCCTAACCCCTAACCCTAACCCTTACCCTAACCCTAACCCTAACCCTAAACCTAACCCCTAAACTTAACCCTAACCCTAACCCGTAACATTGACCCTAAACCTAACCCTTACCCAAACCCTAACCCTAACCGTAACCCTAACACTTACCCTAACAGTACCCCTAACCATAACCATAACCCTAACCCTAACACATACCCTTACCCTAAACCTACCCCTAACCCTAACGGTAACCCAAAACCTAACCCGAACCTTAACCCTAACCCTAACTTTTACCCTAACCCTAACCCTAACCCTAACCCTTACCCGTACACTAACATTAAACCTAACTTTAAACCCAAACCTAAACCTAACCCCTACCCTAACACTAACCCTTACCCTTACCCTATCCCTAACCCTAACCCTAACCCTAACCCAAACCATTACCCTAACCCTAACCCTAACCCTAACCCTAACCCTTATCTTACCCTAACCCTAAACCTAACCCTAATCCTTACCATTTCCCTAACCCTAACCCTTATTCTAACCCTAATCCTAACCTCAATCTTAACCCTAACCCTAAACCTAACCCTTACCCTTACCCTAACCCTAACCATAACCCTCACCCTAACCCTAACCCTTACCCTAACCCTAAACCTAACCCTTAGCCTTTCCCTTACATTTTCCCTAACCCTAATCCTAACTCTATACCTTACCCTTACTCTAACCCTAACCCTAACCTTAACCCCAACCCTAAACCTAACCCTAACCCTAACCCAAACTCTTACCCTAAACCTAACCCTAACCCTAACCCTAACACTTACCCTTAACCAAACCCTAACCCTTATCCTAAGTCTAACCCTAAACCTAACCCTTAACCTAACCCTAACACTAACCCTAATCCTAAACCGAACCATTCCCCTACCCTAATCCTATCCCTAAAATTAATCCTTACTCTAACCCTAACCCTATCCTCAACCATAACCTTAACCCTAACCCTTACACTTATCCTTACCCTAACCCTAAACCTAACCGTTACCCTAACCCTAACACTAACCCTAACCTCAACCATAACCCTAACCCTAACCCTAACACTTACCCTAACCCTAACCCTTACCCTAACCCTAACACTAACCCTAACCTCAACCATAACCCTAACCCTAACCCTAACCCTAACCCTAACCTCAACCTTAACCCTAACCCTAACCCTAACACTAACCCTTACCTCAGTCTTAACCCTAAACCTAACACTAACCCGAAACCTAACCATTACACTAACCCTAACACTAAGCCTAACCCTGACTCTAACCCTAACCCTCTCCCTAACCCTAACTCTAACCCTAACCTCAACCTTAACCCTAACCCTAACCCTAACCTTAACTCTAACCATTATCGTTACCCTAACACTAAGACTAACCCAAAACCTAACCCTAACCCTTACCCAAACCCTAACCCTAACCCTAACCCTTACCCTTACCCTTTCCCTAAGCCTACACCTTACCCTAACCCTAACCCTAACCTTAACCCCAACGCTAAACCTAATCCTAACCTTAACCCTAACCCTTACACTACACCTAAACCTAACCCTAACCGTTACCCTACCCCTACCCCTAATCCTAACCCTAACCCTTACTCTTACCCTCACCTTAACCTTAAGCCTAACCCTAACCCTAACCATAACCTTAACTATAACCCTTGTCCTTACCCTAACCCTAACCCTAACACTACCCTGAACCCTAACCTTAACCCTAACCCTAAGCCTTACCCTAACCCTAACCCTAACCGTAACCCTAACACTTACTCTAACCCTAACCCTAAACCTAACCCTAACACATACCCTTACCCTATCCCTATCCGTAACCCTAACAGTAACAATAAACCTAACCCTAACCGTAACCCTAACCCTAAATTTTACCCTAACCCTAACCCTAGCCCTAACCCTTACCCTAACCCTAACACAAAACCTCACCCTAATCCTAAACCTAACCCTTACCCTTACCCTAACCCTAAACCTAACCCTAATCCTTACCCTTATCCTAACGCAAACCCTAACCCTAACCCTAACCCTAACCTTAAACCTAAACCTAACCCTTACACTAACCCTAACCCTAACCCTAACCCTAACGATTACCTTTACCCTCAGCCTAACCCTAACCCTTACCCTAACCCTAACCCTAACCTTAACCCCAACGCTAAACCTAACCCTAACCCAAACCCTACCCCTAACCCTATCCCTAACCCCAACTCTTATCCTTACCCTAACCTAACCCTAAAACTAACACTAACCCTAACCCCTAACCCTTACCCTAACACTAACCCTAATCCTAACACTCAGGTTAACCTTAACCCTAACCCTAACCCTAAACCTAACCTTAACCTTAACCCTAACCCTAAGCCTAACCTTAACTCTAACCCTTATCCTTACCCTAACCCTAACCCTAAACCTAACCCTAACCCTAAACCTAACGCTTACTCTTACCATAACCCTAATCCTAACCCTAACCCTAACCCTAACCCTAACCCTAACATTTATCCTAACCCTAACAAACCCTAACCCTAACCCTTACACTTACCCTAACCCTAACCCTAACCTTAACCAAAACCATAACCCTAACCCTAACCCTAACCCTATCCCTAACCCCAACTCTTATCCTTACCCTAAACCTAAACCTAAACCTAACACTAACCCTAACCCCTAACCCTAACAGTAACACTAACCCTAAACCTAACCCTTACCCTTACCCTAACCCTAAACCTAACCCTAATCCTTACCATTTCCCTAACCCTAACCCTTACTCTAACCCTAATCCTAACCTCAATCTTAACCCTAACCCTAACCCCAACCCTTACCCTTACCCTAACCCTAACCCTAACCCTCACCCTAACCCTAAACTTTACCCTAAACCTAAACCTAAGCCTTACCCTTACATTTTCCCTAACCATAATCCTAACTCTATACCTTACCCTTACTCTAACCCTAACCCTAACCTTAACCCCAACCCTAAACGTAACCCTAACCCTAACCCAAACCCTTACCCTAAACCTAACCCTAACCCTAACACTAACCCTTCCTCTAACCCTAACCCTATCCTCAACCATAACCTTAACCCTAACCCTAACCCTAACCCTTAGCCTTACCCTAACCTTAACCCTAAAACTAACCCTAACCCTAACCTTAACCTTAACCCTAACCCTAACCCTAACCCTAAATCTAACCCTAACCCTTAGCCTTACCTTACCCTAAACCTAACCCTAACCCTAACCCTAACCTTAACCCTAACCTTTACCCTTACCCTAACCCTAAACCTAAACCTAACCCTAACCCTAACCCAAACACCTAACCCTAACCCTAACCCTAACCCTTACCCTTACTGTAACCCTAACCCTATCCTTAACACTTACCCTAACCCGAAGCCTAACCCTTACCCTTAACCTAATCCTAACCCTAACCGTAACCCCAACCCTAAACCTAACACTAACCCTAACCCTAACCTTTACCCTAACTCTATCCCTAACCCTAACCCTTATCCTTACCCTAACACTAAGCCTAACTCTAACCCTAACCCTAACCCTTCTTCTTCCCCTACCCTAACCCTAACCCTAACCCTAACACTTACTCTAACCCTAACCCTTACCCTAATCCTTACCCTTCCCTAATCCTAACCCTAAATTTAACCCCAACCCCAAACCTAACCCTAACACTAACCCTAACCCTTACACTAACCCTAATCCTAACTCTAACCCTAACACTTACCCTTACCCTAACTTTAACCCTTATCCTAATCCTAACCCTAACCCGAACACTAAATAAAACCCTTAACATAACCCCTAACCCTAAGCCTTACCCTAACCCTAACCCTAACCCTAATCCTTACCCTTACTCTAACCCTAACCCTAACTTTAACCCAACCCCAAACCTAACCCTAACCCGAAACCTAACCCTAACTCTAAACCTAACCCTAACCCTAACCCTAACCCTTACCCTTACCCTAACCCTAACCTTAACCCTAACCCTAACCATAACCATAACCTTAATTCTAAACCTTATCCTTACCCTAACCCTAAACCTAAACCTAACACTTACCCTTACCCTAACCCTAACCTAACGCTAAATCTAACCCTAACCCTTATCCTTACCCTTACCCTTACCCTATTGCTAACCCTAACCCTAACCCTAAACCTTACCATTAAGCTAACCCTAACCCTAACCTTAACCAAATCCTAACCTTACCCCTACCCCTAACCCTTACCCTAACCCTAACCATAAACCTAACCCAAAATATAACCCTAAACCTAACCCTAACCCTTACCCTTTTCCTAACCCTAAACCTAACCCGAACCTTAAACTTTACCCTTACCCTAACCCTAACCCTAAACCTAACCCTAACCCTAACCTTACCCCTAACCTAACCTTAACCCTAAACCTTACACTTACCCTTACCCTAACCCTAACCCTAAAACTAACCATAACCCTCACCCTAATCCTAACCCTTATCCTTTCCCTAAACCTAAACCTAACCCTAAACATAACCCTTACCCTTACCCTAACCTTAACCCTAATCCTAAGCCTAACCCTAACCCTAACCCTAACCTTAACCCTAAACCTAACCCTAACCCTAACCCTTACCCTTACCCTTACCCTAACCCTAACCCTAAAACTAACCCTAACCCTACCCTAATCCTAACCTTTACCCTTACTCTAACCCCAACCCTAAACATAAACCTAACCCTAACCCTAACCCTAACCCTAACACCTAACCCTAACCCTAACCCTAAACCTTACCCTTACCCTTACAGTAACCCTAACCCTAACCCTAACACTTACCCTAACCCTAACCCTAACCCTTACCCTTAACATAATCCTAACCCTAACCTTGACCCCAACCCTAAACCTAATCCTAACTCTAACCCTAACCATTACCCTAACCCTAACCCTAAACCTAACCCTATGACCTATACTTACCCTAACCCTAACCCTAACCCTTAACCTAAACCTAACCCTAATCCTAACCCTAACCCTAACCCTTAACCTTACCCTAACACTAACCCTAACCCCTAACCCTAACCCTTACCCTAACCCTAACCCTAACCCTAACCCTTACCCTAACCCTAAACCTAACACTTACTCTAACCCTAACCCTAACCTCAATCTTAACCCTAAACCTAACCCTAACCCTTACCCTTCCCCTAACCCTAACACTAACCCTAACCTTAATCCTAACCTTAACCCCAAACCTAAACCTAATTCTAACCCTAACCCTAACCCTTACCCTAACACTAACCCTAACCCTAACTCTAACCCTAACACTTACACTTACCCTAACCCTAACTCTTATCCTAACCCTAACACTAACCCTAACCCTAACCCTTAACCTAACCCTAACACTAACCCTAACCTGTAACCCTAACCCTTTCCATAACCCTAACCCTAACCCTAACCCTTACCCTTACTCTAACCCTAACACTAAGTCTATCCCTAACCCTAACACTAACCCTAAGACTTACCCTTACCCTATCCCTAACCTTAACCCTAACCCTAACCCTAAGCCTAACCCTAACCTTAAATCTAAACCTTATCCTTACCCTAACCCTAACCCTAATCCTAACCCTAAACCTCACCTTTACCCTTACCATAACCCTAAAGCTAATCCTAACCCTTACCCTTACCATAACCCCAACCCTAACCCTAAACCTAAACTTAACCCTAACCCTTACCTTGCCCTAAACCTAACCCTAACCCTAACAATTACCCTAACCCTAACCCTAACCCTTACCCTTTCCCTTCCCCTAACTGTACCCCTAACCCTAACACTTACCATAACCCTAACCTTAATGCTAACACTAACCCTAACCCTAAACCTAACCTCAACCTTAACCCTAAACCTAACCCTAACCCTAACCCTAACTCTAACCCTTACTCTAACCCTAACCCTAATCCTAACCTCAACTTTACCCTAACCCTAACCCTTACCCTAACCATAATCCTAACCCTAACACTTACCTCAACCTTAACCCTAAACCTAACCATAAACCTAACCCTAACCTCAACCTTAACCCTAACCCTAATCCTAAACCTTAACCTTACCCTAATCCTAACCCTAACCCTAACCTTAACCCCAACCCTAAACCTACCCTAACCCTAACCCTTACCCTAACCATAATCTTAACCCTAACCCTAACACTTACTTTACCCTAACCCTAACCCCTATCCTCACCTTAACCCTAACCTTAAACCTAACCTTTAACCTAACCCTAACACTAACCCTAACCCCTAACCCTAACCATTTCCCTAACCCTAACTCCAACCCTAACCCTAACCCTTACCCTTACTCTAACCCTAACCCTAACTCTAATCCTAATCCTACACCTAACCCTAACCCTTAACCTAGCCCTAACCCTAACCCTTCCTCTAACCATAACCCTAACCTCAACCATAACCCTAACCCTAACCCTAACCCTAACCTTATCCCTAAACCTAACCCTAACCCTAACCCTTACCCTTACCCTTACCCTAACCCTAACCCTAAAACTAACCCTATCCCTACCCTAATCCTAACCTTTACCCTTACTCTAACCCCAACCCTAAACCAAAACCTAACCCTAACCCTAACCCTAACACCTAAACCTAACCCTAACCTAACCCTTACCCTTACCCTAACACTAACCCTAAACTTAACCCGAACCCTAAACCTAAACCTAACCCTAACCCTTATCCTTTCCCTAACCTACCCCTAACACTAACCCTTACTTTACCATAACCCTAAACTTAAACCTTACCCTAACCCTAACCCTAACTTTACCCCTAACCCTACCCCTAATCCTAAACCTTAAACTTACCCTCACCATAACCCTAACCCAAAACCTAAACCTAACCCTAACCCTAACCCTATCAACTAACCCTAACACTACCCCAAACCCTAACCCTTACCCTTACCCTAACCCTACCCCTAACCCTAACACTTACCATAACCCTAACCTTAATCCTAACACTAACCCTAACCCTAAACCTTACCCTAACCCTAAACCTAACCCTAATCCTTACCCTAACCCTAAACCTAACCCTAACCCTTACTCTTTCCCTAACCCTAACCCTAAACCTAACCCTTACCCTTACCCTAACCCTAACCCTAAAACTAACCCTAACCCTAACCCTAACCTTAACCCTAACCCTAACCCTAACCCTAAATCTAACCATAACCCTTAGCCTTACCTTACCCTAAACCTAACCCTAAAACTAACCCTAACCCTAACCCTAACCTATACCCTTACCATAACCCTAACCATAAACCTAAACCTAACCCTAACCCTAACCCAAACACCTAACCCTAACCCTAACCCTAACCCTTACCCTTACTGTAACCCTAACCCTATCCCTAACACTTACCCTAACCCTAAGCTTAACCATTACCCTTAACCTAATCCTAACCCTAACCTTAACCCCAACCCAAAACCTAACACTAACCCTAACCCTAACCCTAAACCTAAACCTAACCCTAACCCTAACCCAAACACCTAACCCTAACCCTAACCCTAAACCTTACCCTTACTGTAACCCTAACACTATCCCTAACACTTACCCTAACCCTAAGCCTAACCCTTACCCTTAACCTAATCCTAACCCTAACCTTAACCCCAACCCTAAACCTAACACTAACCCTAACCCTAACCCTTACCCTAACTCTATCCCTAACCCTAACCCTTATCCTTACCCTTCCCCTGCCCTAACCCTAACCCTAACCCTAACACTTACTCAAACCCTAACCCTAACCCTAACCCTTACCCTTCCCTAATCCTAACCCTAACTTTAACCCCAACCCCAAACCTAACCCTAACACTAACCCTAACCCTTACACTAACCCTAATCATAATTCTTACCCTAACACTTACCCTTACCGTAAATTTAACCCTTATCCTAACCCTAACCCTAACCCTAACACTTACTCAAACCCTAACCCTAACCCTAACCCTTACCCTTCCCTAATCCTAACCCTAACTTTAACCCCAACCCCAAACCTAACCCTAACACTAACCCTAACCCTTACACTAACCCTAATCATAATTCTTACCCTAACACTTACCCTTACCGTAAATTTAACCCTTATCCTAACCCTAACCCTAACCCGAACACTAATTCTAACCCTTAATATAACCCCTAACCCTAACCCTTACCCTAACCCTAAACCTAACCCTAATCCTTACCCTTACTCTAACCCTAACCCTAACTTTAACCCCAACCCCAAACCTAACCCTAACCCGAAGCCTAACCCTAACTCTAACCCTAACCCTAACCCTAACACTAACCCTTACCCTTACCCTAACCCTAACCTTAACCGTAACCCTAACCCTAACCCTAACCTTAATTCTAAACCTTATCCTTACCCTAACCCTAAACCTAAACCTAACACTTACCCTTACCCTAACCCTAACCCTAACCCTAACCCTAACACTTACCCTAACCATAACCCTAACCTTAACCACAAGCCTAACCTTAACCATAACGATAACCCTAACGAAAACCCTTACACTAACCCAATCCCTAAACCTAACCCGAACTGTAACCCTATCCCCAACCCTAAATATTATCCTTACCCTAACCCTAACCCTAAACCTAACACTAACCCTAACCCCTAACCCTACCCCTAACCATAACCCTAACCCTAACCCTAACCGTTATCCTTACCCTAACCCTAACCCTAACCGTAACCCTTACCCTAGCCCTAACCCCAACACTAAACCTAACCCTAACCCTAACCCTTACCCTAACCCTAACCTTAACCCCAACACTAAACCTAACCCTAACCCTAACCCTAAACCTTACCCTTACCTTTACCCTAAACCTAACCCTAAACCTAACCTTAACCTTAACCCAAACCCTTACCCTAACGCTAAACCTAAACCTAAACCTTACCCTAACCCTAACCCTAACCTTAACCCCAACCCTAAACCTAATCCTAACCCTAACCCTAACTCTTACTCTAACCCTAACCCTAACCCTACCCTAAAACTTACCCTTAACCTAACTTTAAGCCTAACCCTAACCTAACCCTTATCCTAACTCAAACCCTTACCCTAACCCTAACACTTAATCTAACCCTAACCCAAACCCTTACCCTAACCCTAACCCTAACCCTAACCCTAACCCTTACCCTTACCTTAACACTAAACCTACCCCTAACCCTTACCCTTACCCTTACCCTTACCCTATTGCTAACCCTAACCCTAACCCTAACCCTTACCCTAACCCTAACTCTAACCCTAACCGTAACCCTAAACCTAACAATAAACCTAACCCTAACCCTAACCCTAAAACTTACCCTAACCCTAACATTAACCCCAACACTCAACCTAACCCTAACCCAAACCATAACACTTACCCTTACGCTAACCCTAACCCTAAAACTAACCTTAACCCTAACCCTACCCTAACCCTTACCCTAACCCTAACCCTAATCCTAAACCTAACCCTTACACTTACCCTAACCATAATCCTAACCCTAAAACTAACCCTAACCCTAACCCTAACCCTTACCCTTACCCAAAACCTAACCCTAAACCTACCCTTAACCTTGACCCTAACCCTTACCCTTACCCTAACGCTAAACCTAACCCTAACCCTTACCCTAACCCTAACCCTAACCTTAACCCCAACCCTAAACCTAACCCTAACCCTAACCCTAACCCTTACACTTACCCTAACGCTAACCCTAACCCTAACCCTAACCCAAACTTAAACCTAACCCTAACACTTACCCTAACCGTAATCCTAACCGTAACCCTAACCATAACCCTAACACTAACCCTAACCCTAACCCTAACAAATACCCTTACCCTAACACTAACCCTAACCCTAACGGTAACATTAAACCTAACCCTAACCCTAACCCTAACCCTAAACCTAAACCTAACCCTAACCCTAACACTAACACTTTCCCTTACCCTAAACCTAACCATAAACCTAACCCTAACCCTTACCTTTACCCTCACCCTAACCTTAACCCTAACCCTAACCTTAACTCTAACCCTAATCCTTACCCTAACCCTAACCCTAAACGTAACCATAACCCTAAACCATACCCTTACTCTTACCCTAACCCTAAACCTAACCCTAACCCTTACCCTTACCCTAACCCTGACCCTAACACTAACCCTAACCCTCACCTTAAACCTAACCCTTACCCTTGCCATAACACTACCCCTAACCCTAACCCTAACCATAACACTTATCCTAACCCTAACCCTAAACCTTACCCTTACCTAACCCTAACCGTAAAATTAACCCCAACCCTAACCCTAACCCTAAACCTTACCATAACCCTAACCCTAAACCTGACCCGAACCCTAACCCTAACCCTAACCCTAACCCTTACACTAAACCTAACCCTAGATTTAAACCTCACCCTAACCTTAACCCTAATATTACCCATAACCCTAACCCTAACCCTAACCCATAAACTTACCCTTACCCTAACCCTAACACTAAACCTAACCCTAACCCTAACAACTAACCCTAACCCTAAACCTAACCCTTACCCTTACCCTAACCCTACCCCTAACGCTAACACTTACCATAACCCTAACAGTAATGCTAACACTAACCCTAACCCCGAACCGTACCCTAAACTTAAACCTAACCCTAACCCTTACATTTACCCTCACCCTAACCTTAACCCTAACCCTAACCCTAACCCTAACCTTAACTCTAACCCTAATCCTGACCCTAACCCTAACCCTAAACGTAACCCTAACCCTAAACCAAACCCTTATTCTTACCCTAACCCTAAACCTAACCCTAACCCTTACCCTTACCCTAACCCTGACCCTAACACTAACCCTAACCCTCACCTTAACCCTAACCCTTACCCTTGCCATAACACTACCCCTAACCCTAACCATAACCATAACACTTATCCTAACCTAACCCTAAACCTTACCCTTACCTAACCCTAACCGTAAACTTAACCCCAACCCTAACCCTAACCCTAACCCTAACCCTAAACCTTACCATAACCCTAACCCGAACCCTAACCCTAACCCTAACCCTAACCCTTACCCTTACCCTAAACCTAGCTTTAAACCTCACCCTAACCCTAACCCTAATTTTACCCCTAACCCTAACCCTAACCCTAACCCTAACCCTTAAACTTACCCTTACCCTAACCCTAACACTAAACCTAACCCTAACCCTAACCCTAACACCTAACCCTAACCCTAAACCTAACCCTTACCATTACCCTAACCCTACCCCTAACCCTAACACTTACCATAACCCTAACAGTAATGCTAACACTAACCCTAACCCTGAACAGTACCCTAAACTTAAACCTAACCCTAATCCTTGCCCTAACCCTAAACCTAAACCTAACCCTAACCCTAACCCTTAGCCTTACCTTACCCTAAACCTAACCCTAAAACTAACCCTAACCCTAACCCTAACCCTAAACTTTACCCTTACCCTAACCCTAACCCTAAACCTAAACCTAACCCTAACCCTAACCGTAACACCTAACCCTAACCCTAACCAAAACCCTAACCCTTAACCTTACCCTAACCTTAACCCTATCCCTAAAACTTACCCTAACCCTAAGCCTAACCCTTACCCTTAACCTAATCCTAACCCTAAACTTAACCCCAACCCTAAACCTAACACTAACCCTAAACCTAACCTTTACCCTAACCCTAACCCTAACCCTAACCCTAACACTTACTTTACCCTAACCCTAACCGTAACCCTTATCCTAACCCTAACCCTAACCCTAAACCTAACACTTAACCTAACCCTAATACTAACCCTAACCCCTAACCCTAACCCTTACCCTAACCCTAACCCTAACTCTAACCCTAACCCTAACTCTTACTCTTAACCTAACCCTAACCATAACTCTAACCCTAACCCTAACCCAAACCCTTCCCCTTCCCCTAACCCTAACCCTCACCCTAACACTTACTCTAACCCTAACACTAACCCTAACCCTTACCCTTCCCTAATCCTAACCCTAACCTTAACCCCTACCCCAAACCTAACCCTAACCCTAACCCTAACACTTACACTAACCCTAACCCTAACTCTACCTTAACACTTACCATTACCCTTACTTTAACCCTTATCCTAACCCTAACCCTAACTTTAACACTAACTCTAACCCTTAAACTAACCCCTAACCCTAACCCTAACCCTAACCCTAACCCTAAACCTTACCCTTACTCTAACCCTAACCCTAACTCTAACCCTAACCCTAACACTAACCCTTAGACTTACCCTAACCCTAACCTAAACCCTAACCCTAACCCTAACCTTAATTCTAAACCTTATTCTTACCCTAACCCTAAGCCTAAACCTAACCCTAACCCTAAACCTAACCCTTACCCTTACCCTAACGCTAAACCTAAACCTAATCCTTACCCTTACCATAACCATAACCCTAACCCTAACCCTAACCCTAAACCTTACCCTTACTCTAACTCTAACCCTAACTCTAACCCTAACCCTAACACTAACCCTTACACTTACCCTAACCCTAAGCTAAACCCTAACCCTAACCCTAACCTTAATTCTAAACCTTATTCTTACCCTAACCCTAACTCTAAACCTAACCCTAACCCTAAACCTTACCCTTACCCTAACCCTAAGCCTAACCTTAACCATAACCATAACCCTAACCAAAACCCTTACACTAACCCAAACACTAAACCTAACCCGAATTGTAACCCTATACCTAACCCTAAATCTTATCCTTACCCTAACCATAAACCTAAACCTAACACTATCCCTAACCCCTAACCCTAACCGTAACCCTAACCCAAACCCTAACCCTTACCCTTACCCTAAACCTAACCCTAACCATAACCCTTACCCTAACCCTAACCCCAACACTAAACCTAACCCTAACCCTAACCCTTACCCTAACCCTAACCTTAACCCCAACACTAAACCTAACCCTAACCCTAACCCTAAACCTTACCCTTACCCTTACCCTATCCCTAACCCTAAACCTAACCTTAACATTAACCCTAACCCTTACCCTTACCCTAACGCTAAACCTAACCTTAACCCTTAGCCTAACCCTAATCCTAACCTTAACCCCAACCCTAAACCTAACCCTAACCCTAAACCTAACCCTTACCCTAACCCTAACCCTAACCCTACCCTAAAACTTATCCTTAACCTAACTTTAACCCTAACCCTAACCCTAACCCTTACCCTAACCCTAACCCTAACCCTTACCTAACCCTAACCCTAAACCTAACCCTTACCCTTACCTTAACACTAACCCTAACCCTAACCCTTATCCTTACCGTAACGCTAACTCTAACCCTAACTCTAACACTAACACATACCCATACACTAACCCTAATCCTAACCCTAACCGTAACCCTAAAGCTAACCCTAACAATAACCCTAACCCTAACGCTAAACATAACCCTTACCATTACTCTAACTCTAAACCTAACCCTAACCCTTACACTTACTCTAACGCTAACCCTAACTCTAACCCTAACACTAACCTTAAACCTAACCCTAACACTTACCCTAACCATAACTCTATCACTACCCTAACACTAACCCTAACCCTAACACTAACACATAACCTTTCCCTAACCCTAACCCTAACCCTAACCCTAACCGTAACCCTAAACCTAACCCTAACGCTAACCCTAACCCTAACCCTAAACCTTACCCTTAATCCTAAACCTAACCCTTACCGGTACACTAACCCTAAACCTAACCTTAACCCCAACCCTAAACCTAACCCTAACCCTAACCCTTACCCTTACCCTATCCCTAACCCTAACCCTAACCCTAACCCTAACCCAAGCCTTTACCCTAACCCTAAACCTAATCATAACCCTAACTTTTAACCTTACCCTAAACCTAACCCTAACCCTAAACCTAACCCTAACCCTACCCTTAACCCTAACCCTTACCCTTATCCTAACCCTAACCCTAACCCTAAACCTAAACTTAACCTAACCCTAAACCTAACACTAACACTTAACCTTACCCTAAACCTAACAATAAACCTAACCCTAACCCTTACCTTTACCCTCATCCTAACCTTAACCCTAACCCTAACACTAACCCTAAACTTAACTCTAACAATTATCCTTACCATAACCATAACCCTAAACCTAACCCTAAACCTAAACCAAACCCTTACTCTTACCCTAACCCTAAACCTAACCCTAACACTTACCCTTACCCTAACCCTGACCCTAACACTAACCCTAACCCTCACCTTAACCCTAACCCTTACCCTTACCCTAACTCTAACCCTAACCCTAACCCTAACCCTAACACTTATCCTAACCCTAACCCTAACCCTAAACCTTACCCTTACCTAACCCTAACCATAAACTTAACCTTAAACCTAACCCTAACCCCAACCCTTACCATAACCCTAACCCTAATCCTAACTCGAACCATAACCCTAACCCTAACCCTTACCTTTACCCTAAACCTAACCTTAACCTTAACCCTAACCGTTACCCTTACCCTAATGCTAAACCTAAACCTAACCCTTACCCTAAACCTAACCCTAAACCTAACCTTAACCTTAACGCTAACCCTACCCTTACCCTAATGCTAAACCTAACCCTAACCCTTACCCTAACCCTAACCCTAAACTTAACCCCAACCCTAAATCTAACCCTTACCCTATCCCTAACCCTAACCCTACCCTAAAACTTACCCTTAACCTAACTTTAACCCTAACCCTAACCCTAACCCTTACCCTAACCCTAACCCTAACACTTGCCCTAACCCTAACCCTAACCCTAACCCTAAGCCTAACCTTAAACATAACCATAACCCTAACCAAAACCCTTACACTAACCCAAACCCTAAACCTAACCCGAACTGTAACCCTATACCTAACCCTAAATCTTATCCTTACCCTAACCCTAAACCTAAACCTAACACTAACCCTAACCCCTAAACCTAAACGTAACCCTAACCCTAACCGTAACCCTTACCCTTCCCTAAACATAACCCTAACCACAACCCTTACCCTAACCCTGAATCCAACACTAAACCTAACCGTAACCCTAACCGTTACCCTAACCCTAACCTTAACCCCAACACTAAACCTAACCCTAACCCTAACCCTAAACCTTACCCTTACCCTTGCCCTAACCCTAAACCTAAACCTAACGTTAACCTTAACCCTAACCCTTACCCTAACGCTAAACCTAACCCTAACCCTTACCCTAACGCTAAACCTAACCTTAACCCCAACCCTAAACCTAACCCTAACCCTAACCCTACCCTAAAACTTACCCTTTACCTAACTTTAACCCTAACCCTAACCCTAAATCTTATCCTAACCCTAACCCTAACCCTAACCCTAACACTTAAACTAACCCTAACCCTAACCCTTAACCTAACCCTAACTCTAACCCAAACCCTAACCCTTACCCTTACCTTAACACTAACCCTAACCCTAACCCTTACCCTTACCCTAACGCTAACTCTAACCCCAACTCTAACACTAACACATACCCTTACACTAACCCTAATCCTAACCCTAACCGTAACCCTAAACCTAACCCTAACCCTAACCCTTACCCTTACCCTAACGCTAACTCTAACCCCAACTCTAACACTAACACATACCCTTACACTAACCCTAACCCTAACCCTAACCGTAACCCTAAACCTAACCCTAACCCTAACCCTAACCCTAACGCTAAACATAACCCTTACCATTACTCTAACCCTAAACCTACCCCTAACCCTTACACTTACCCTAACGCTAACCCTAACCCTAACCCTAACCTTAAACCTAACCCTAACACTTACCCTAACCGTAAACCTAACCGTAACCCTAACACTTACCCTAACACTAACCCTAACCCTAACCCTAACACATACCCTTACACTAACCCTAACCCTAACCCTAACCCTAACCGTAACCCTAAACCTAACCCTAACCCTAACCTTGACCCTAACCCTAAACCTTACCCTTAACCCTAACCCTAACCCTAACGCTTACCGGTACACTAACCCTAAACCTAATCTTAACCCCAACCCTAAACCTAACCCTAACCCTAACCCTAACCCTTACCCTTACCCTATCCCTAACCCTAACCCTATATCAAGCCTTTACCCTAACCCTAACTCTAATCCTAACCCTAACCCTTAAACTTACCCTAAACCTAAGCCTAACCCTAAACCTAACCCTAACCCTAACCTTAACCCTAACCCTTACCCTTACCCTAACCCTAACCCTAACCCTAACCCTAAACCTAACCCTTACCTTTACCCTCACCCTAACCTTAACCCTAACCCTAACACTAAACCTAACCTTAACTCTAACCCTTATCCTTACCCTAACCTTAACCCTAAACCTAACCCTAAACCTAAACCAAACCCTTACTCTTACCCTAACCCTAAACCTAACCCTAACCCTTACCCTTACCCTAACCCTGACTCTAACAATCACCCTAACCCTTACCTTAACCCTAACCCTTACCCTTACCCTAACTCTAACCCTAACCCTAACCCTAATCCTAACACTTATCCTAACCCAAACCCTAACCCTAAACCTTACTCTTACCTAAACCGAACCATAAACTTAACCCTACCCCTCACCCTAACCCTAACCCTTACCATAACCCTAACCCTAATCCTAACCCTAACCCTAACCCTAACCCTTACCCTTACCCTAAACCTAACCCTAAACCTAACCTTAACCTTAACCCTAACCCTTACCCTTACACTAATGCTAAACCTAACCCTAACCCTAACCCTAACCCTTACCCTTACCCTATCCCTAACCCTAACCCTATCCCAAGCCTTTACCCTAACCCTAACCCTAATCCTAACCCTAACCCTTAAACTTACCCTAAACCTAAGCCTAACCCTAAACCTAACCCTAACCCTAACCTTAACCCTAACCCTTACCCTTACCCTAACCCTAACCCTAAACCTAACCCTTACCTTTACCCTCACCCTAACCTTAACCCTAACCCTAACACTAAACCTAACCTTAACTCTAACCCTTATCCTTACCCTAACCGTAACCCTAAACCTAACCCTAAACCTAAACCAAACCCTTACTCTTACCCTAACCCTAAACCTAACCCTAACACTTACCCTTACCCTAACCCTGACTCTAACAATCACCCTAAACCTTACCTTAACCCTAACCCTTACCCTTACCCTAACTCTAACCCTAACCCTAACCCTAATCCTAACACTTATCCTAACCCAAACCCTAACCCTAAACCTTACTCTTACCTAAACCGAACCATAAACTTAACCCTACCCCTCACCCTAACCCTAACCCTTACCATAACCCTAACCCTAATCCTAACCCTAACCATAACCCTAACCCTAACCCTTACCCTTACCCTAAACCTAACCCTAAACCTAACCTTAACCTTAACCCTAACCCTTACCCTTACACTAATGCTAAACCTAACCCTAACCCTTACCCTAACCCTAACCCTTACCCTAACCCTTACCCTAACCCTATCCCTAACCCTTACCCTAACCCTAAACCTAACCCTAAACCAAACCCTGACCCTTAACCCTAACCCTAACCCTTACCCTAAACCTAACCCTAAACCTATCCCTAACCCTTACCCTAACACTAACCCTAACCCTAACCCTAAACCTAACCCTTACCCTAACCCTAACCCTAACCCTAACCCTTACCCTAACCCTAACCCTTACCCTAATGCTAAACCTAACCCTAACCCTTACCCTAACCCTAACCCCAAACTTAACCCCAACCCTAAATCTAACCCTTACCCTAACCCTAACCCTAACCCTACCCTAAAACTTACCCTTAACCTAACTTTAACCCTAACCCTAACCCTAACTCTTATCCTAACCCTAAACCTAACCCTAACCCTAACACTTAAACTAACCATAACCCTAACCCTTACACTAACCCTAACCCTAAACCTAACCCTTACCTAACCCTAACCCTTAACCTTACCTTAACACTAACCCAAACCCTAAACCTTACCCTTACCCTAACGCTAACTCTAACCCTAACCATAAAACTAACACATACCCTAACCCTAACCCTAACCTTAACCCTAACCCTACTCCTAACCCTAACCCTTAACCTTACCCTAAACCTAACCCTAACCCTAACCTTAACCCTAACTCTTACCATTACCCTAACCCTAACCCTAACACTAAACCTAAACCTAACCCTAACCCTAACACTAACACTTACCCTTACCCTAAACCTAACCATAAAGCTAACCCTAACCCTTACATTTACCCTCACCCTAACTTTAACCCTAACCCTAACCGTAACCCTAACCTTAACTCTAACCCTTATCCTTACCCTAACCCTAAACCTAAACCTAACCCAAACCCTAAACCAAACCCTTACTCTTACCCTAAACCTAAACCTAACCCTAACCCTTACCCTTACCCTAACCCTGACCCTAACACTAACCCTAACCCTCACCTTAACCCTAACCCTTACCCTTGCCCTAATACTGACCCTAACCCTAACCATAATACTTATCCTAACCCTAACCCTAAACCTTACCCTAACCCTAACCTACCCCTAACCCTAACCCTTACCCTAACCCTAATCTTAACCCCAACACTAAACCTAACCCTAACCCTAAACCTAAACCTTACCCTTACCCTTACCCTAACCCTAACTCAAAACCTAACCTTAACCTTAACCATAACCCTTACCCTTACGCTAAAACTAACCCTAACCCTTACCCTAACCCTAACCCTAACCTTAACCCCAACCCTAAACCTAACCCTAACCCTAACCCTACCCTAAAACTTACCCTTAACCTAACTTTAACCCTAACCCTAACCCTAAATCTTATCATAACCCTAACCCTAACCCTAACAATAACACTTAAACTAACCCTAACCCTAACCCTTACCCTAACCCTAACCCTAACCCTAACCCTTACCTAACCCTAAACCTAAACCTAACCCTAACCATTACTTTTACCTAACACTAATCCTAACCCTAACCCTTACCCTTACCCTAACGCTAACTCTAACCCTAACTCTAACACTAACACATACCCTTACACTAACCCTAATCCTAACCCTAACCGTAACCCTAAACCTAACCCTAACCCTAACCCTAACCCTAACGCTAAAGATAACCCTTACCATTACTCTAACCCTAAACCTAACCCTAACCCTTACACTTACCCTAATGCTAACCCTAACCCTAACCCTAACCCTAACCTTAAACCTAACCCTAACACTTACCCTAACCGTAACCCTGATCGTAACCCTAACACTTACCCTAACACTATCCCTAACCCTAATCCTAACACATACCCTTTCCCTAACCCTAACCCTAACCCTAACCCTAACCGTAACCCTAAACCTAACCCTAACCCTAACCCTAACCCTAAACCTTACCCTTAACCCTAACCCTAACCCTAACCCTTACCGGTACACTAACCCTAAACCTAATCCTAACCCCAACCCTAAACCTAACCCTAACCCTAACCCTAACCCTTATCCTTACCCTATTCCTAACCCTAAACCTAACCCTAACCCTAACCCTAACCCAAGCCTTTACCCTAACCCTAACCCTAATCCTAACCCTAACCCTTAACCTTACCCTAAACCTAACCCTAACCCTAAACCTTACCCTAACCCTAACCTTAACCCTAACCCTTACCCTTACCTTAACCCTAACCCTAACCCTAACCCTAAACCTAACCCTAAACCTAACACTAACACTTACCCTTACCCTAAACCTAACCATAATCCTAACCCTAAACCTTACCTTTACCCTCACACTAACCTTAACCCTAACCCTAACACTAACCCTAACCTTAACTCTAACCCTTATCCTTACCCTAACCGTAACCCTAAACCTAACCCTAAACCTAAACCAAACCCTTACTCTTACCCTAACCCTAAACCTAACCCTAACACTTACCCTTACCCTAACCCTGACCCTAACACTAACCCTAACCCTCACCTTAACCCTAACCCTTACCCTTACCCTAACTCTAACCCTAACCCTAACGCTAACCCTAACAGTTATCCTAACCCTAACCCTAACCCTAAACCTTACCCTTACCCAACCCTAACCGTAAACTTAACCCCAACCCTAACCCTAACCCTAACCCTTACCATAACCCTAACCCTAATCCTAACCCGAACCCTAACCCTAACCCTAACCCTAACCCTTACCCTTACCCTAAACCTAACCATAAACCTAACCTTAACCTTAACCCTAACCCTTACCCTTACCCTAATGCTAAACCTAACCCTAACCCTTACCCTAAACCTAACCCTAAACCTAACCTTAACCTTAACCCTAACCCTTACGCTTACCCTAATGCTACACCTAACCCTAACCCTTATCCTAACCCTAACCCTAAACTTAACCCCAACCCTAAATCTAACCCTTACCCTAACCCTAACCCTAACCCTACCCTAAAACTTACCCTTAACCTAACTTTAACCCTAACCCTAACCCTAACCCTTACCCTAACCCTATTCCTAACCCTAACACTTACCCTAACCCTAACCCTAACCCTAACCCTAAGCCTAACCTTAACCATAACCATAACCTAACCAAAACCCTTACACTAACCCAAACCCAAAACCTAACCTGCACTGTAACCCTATACCTAACCCTAAATCTTATCCTTACCCTAACCCTAAACCTAAACCTAACACTAACCCTAACCCCTAACCCTAATCGTAACCCTAACCCTAACCGTAACCCTTACCCTTACGCTAAACTTAACCCTAACCATAACCCTTACCCTAACCCTAACCCCAACACTAAACCTAACCCTAACCCTAACCCTTACCCTAACCCTAACCTTAACCCCAACACTAAACCTAACCCTAACCCTAAACCTAAACCTTCCCTTACCCTTACCCTTACCCTAACCCTAACCCTAAACCTAACCTTAACCTTAACCCTAACCCTTACCCTAACGCTAAACCTAACACAAACCATTACCCTAACCCTAACCCTAACCTTAACCCCAACCCTAAACCTAACCCTAACCCTAACCCTACCCTAAAACTTACCCTTAACCTAACTTTAACCCTAACCCTAACCCTAAATCTTATCCTAACCCTAACCCTAACCCTAACACTAACACTTAAACTAACCCTAACCCTAACCCTTGCCCTAACCCTAACCCTAACCCTAACCCTTACCTAACCCTAACGCTAACCCTAACCCTTACCCTTACCTTAACACTAACCCTAACCCTAACCCTTACCCTTACCCTAACGCTAACTCTAACCCTAACTCTAACACTAACAAATACCCTTACACTCACCCTAATCCTAACCCTAACCGTAACCCTAAACCTAACCCTAACCCTAACGGTAAACATAACCCTTACCATTACTCTAACCCTAAACCTAACCCTAACCCTTACACTTACCCTAACGCTAACCCTAACACTAACCCTAACCCTAACCTTAAACCTAACCCTAACACTTACCCTAACCGTAACCCTAACCGTAACCCTAACACTTACCCTAACACTAACCCTAACCCTAACCCTAACACATACCCTTACCCTAACCCTAACCCTAACCCTAACCGTAACCCTAACCCTAACCCTAACCCTAAACCTTACCCTTAACCCTAAACCTAACCCTAACCCTTACCGGTACACTAACCCTAAACCTAACCTTAACCCCAACCCTAAACCTAACCCTAACCCTAACCCTAACCCTAACCCTTACCCTATCCCTAACCCTAAACCTAACCCTAACCCTAACCCTAACCCAAGCCTTTACCCTAACCCTAACCCTAATCCAAACCCTAACCCTTAACCTTGCCCTAAACCTAACCCTAACCCTAAACCTAACCCTAACCCTAACCTTAACCCTAACCCTTACCCTTACCCTAACCCTAACCCTAACCCTAAACCTAAACCTTGTTGGGAGCCAGAGTGGAATCAAACTGTACCTTGACTTGCATCAGACGATGGCTATATTGTCTTATTGCTTTCTATCCCTATTCTATGTAAATAACCTGAGAATTACCATATGAATGTAACACCTGGAGGTTCCCTGGGAGAAGAGGAGGGAAGAAGGGGGAGTGGAAAATAAACGCGGCAGTCTCGGCAGTCTTTGCCTGGACTGCGGACATCCCGGACCCGGTGTGTCTGTCTCTCTTCTTTTTCTTCCTAGTCCTTGTCCCCTCTTTCAGAAACCCCAATCTGCGAACTCTGGTTTGCTGCCGGTTGTCCCCGGCATCTGGCGCCCGAACAGGGACCCTGAAAATCTGGGATGAAGGTGAAGGACCCCTCCCTGTGGTGAGTAACACATCGTAGGACTATTAAGATAGTATAGTCAGGAGTAAAAATTATGGGTCAAGCTAATAGCCATGGGTTATTTCTACCGATCTTAACAGGCCTATTTGAAGCCCACGGAACGTGGGTGGAAAAAGGGGTGCTTCAGATCTTCCTACAGTTTCTCGAGGAGGCATACCCGAGGTCTATAGAGGAGGAATTCCAAAAAACCTGGCAGCGGATAGGAAAAAGAATTCAAGATTATTATGATGTATATGGCCCCGAAAAGACCCCAGTAGAGGCTACTACTGTATGGAATTTAGTAAGTGAATACATAGATCCTCTACATGAAAATGCTGAACTTAATCTTGAATTAAGGGAACTTTATGAGTTAAAGGACCCTTCTGAAGAACCTGAGGGTGAGCCATATGCTGCAGCCCAAGAGAGTTTAAGTGAGATCTTGAAAAGGGAACAACAACCAGTAGATATTGAGTATCAGAATTCAGGTTTGAATACCAAGGAGGAAAGTTATGATGAGTCATTGGAGGCCGGGGTGGCTATGATAGAGAAGAAGTTAGAAGAAATGCTACATCTTCTATCGAAAATGGGGACAGAGCAGAGAGCCCCCCCAGAAGTAGGAAAGAAATATGACCCTCAGGCCACTATGGTGTCTGATTCTAAACCTTACCCCTCACACCCACCGCCTCCAGCTGCAGCCTTACAGCCTCAATCCCTTTCTCAACCTTTAGGCAAGCCTAAAGGCCCTAGCAACAAGTCCCTTTTAACAGGCACTACAACCAGGCACAGTGCATCGCAATTAAACCTGACTCAGGCTGCTAGAGAGAGGGAAGGTATTTCAGGGCCTCGATGCTTCCCTAGTTTAGTTGATCATGATGAACAAGTATACCATCAACCTGTTCCTGTTAAACTATTACAGGATTTAAAAAATGCCTGCTCCCAATATGGGCCAACTGCCCCTTTTACTCAAGTAATATTGGAGGCCGCGTGTGCTGGTATTGCATGCCCAAATGACTGGAAGCGGCTTGCCACAGCATGCCTTAGTGCAGGAGAGTACTTATTATGGGAGACAGAGTTCACTGCACAGTGTGGGGCTAAAATTGAAACAAATAGGTCTAAGAACCTGCCTTACACTGTTGATCAGTTGTTAGGAGAGGGAACCTATAAAAACACCGAAGATCAATTGGGTTATGCAAAGGAGGCCTATTTACAAATAAATGCTGCGGCGAGAGAGGCTTGGAAAAAGTTACGCAATTCCAATCGTACAAAAAATCTAGTAGAAGTTAAACAGGGACCGAATGAACCTTATCTAGAATTTTTGTCTCGATTAATGGAGACTGCAGACTGCCTAGTACAAGATGAGAATGCAAGGAAGAGTATAGTTAGACACATAGCCTATGAAAATGCCAACGCCGCCTGTCAGGCGGCTATCAGACCCCATAGGAATAAGGGAGGAATCACGGACTTTATTTCAGTGTGTGCTGATATTGGACCCTCCCATGTACAAGGCCTTACTTTAGCCGCCGCTCCTCAAGGAAAGACTGTTACTGAGTCTCTAAAATATAGAGGTCAGCGGCATTCTCGGGATGCTAGACCCCCAGGGCGTTGCTTTTCTTGTGGACAAATAGGACATTGGAGGACGCAATGCCCACGCCAGGCCAGGCAAAAGAGAGAAAAATCACCTGGCACATGTCCACGCTGTGGTAAAGGGAAGCACTGGGCTAAAGATTGCAAGTCAGCAACAAATCGCAATGGCCGCCCGTATTTGGGAAACCGGAGAAGGGGCCAGCCCCTGGCCCCGCAAAACCATGGGGCAGTCCCTCCCTCTTCTCGGCCACAAGTGCATCTTCTAACAACCCCCCAAGATCAGTCTCCGGCCTCCTCCTTGCCACCCCAGGAAGTGCAGGATTGGACCTCTGTTCCTCCACCTGCTCAGTATTGACCCCAGAGATGGGGACACAAGCTCTCCCCACGGGGGTCTTTGGCCCCCTTCCCCCGGGAGTGGCTGGATTGCTGTTAGGGCGAAGTAGCTCAGCCCTTAAAGGGATACAGATTACACCTGGCAAAATTGACCAGGATTTTACTGGAGAAATCAAAGTTATGGACTCTGCCCCGAAACACGTGGTATCGATCCCAGCCGGTCAAAAATTAGCACAATTAATACTTGTGCCTTTACCTCCCGGGGAGACTGCTAATTCCCCATGTGGACAGAGAGGATTTAGATCTTCTGATATCTATTGGGTACAAAGCATAAAACAAGAGAGGCCTGAGATGACTATATTTATACAAGAAAAGCCCTTTAAAGAAATATTAGACACTGGAGCAGATGTGTCTGTGATATCTAAAAAAACATTGGCCAGCCCAATGGTCCCTGACAACCTCTATGACTTCCCTACAGGGGGTTGGGCAAGCAACTGACCCACAGCAGTGCAGTGCGATTCTTGTCTGGAGAGATGAGGAAGGGCACTCTGGTCATTTTCAGCCATTTGTCTTGGATCATCTGCCAATTAATTTATGGGGTCGTGATATCATGGAAAAAATGGGAGTGTATATGTTTAGTCCTAGTGCTGCGGTCACTAAGCAGTTACTTGATCAAGGCCTCCTCCCCTTTAGGGGACTAGGCCGAGCAGCACAGGGGGAGCTAGAGCCACTCCAACCCCAGTCTCACCCTACGAGACAAGGATTAGGGTATCCCTTGACGGGAGCTGTCGTTTGCCCTCCCCCTCATGCTGATCCCATAAATTGGCTCTCTGAACAACCGGTATGGGTTGAACAGTGGCCTCTTTCTCTAGAAAAGATCATTGCAGTTCAGCAGCTGGTACAGGAACAGCTGGACTTGGGACATGTGGCCCCTTCTAACTCTCCATGGAATTCTCCAATTTTTGTTATAAAGAAAAAGTCAGGTAAATGGAGGCTGTTACAGGATTTGAGAAAGGTTAACGCGACAATGGAACTGATGGGGGCCCTACAGCCTGGCTTGCCTTCACCCATGGCAATCCCAAAGGATACTTATAAGATTATTATAGATTTGAAGGATTGTTTCTATACTATACCCCTGGCGCCTCAAGACTGTAAGCGCTTTGCCTTCAGCGTCCCCTCTGTTAATTTTAAAGAACCCATGAAGCGATATCACTGGCTTGTGCTCCCACAGGGCATGGCAAATAGCCCAACTTTATGTCAAAGTTTTGTAGCTAGAGCCATTTCTTCCACTCGTGAAAAATTTTCTTCTGTTTATATTGTTCATTATATGGATGACATCTTGTTGGCTTGTTCTGACCCTATCGTCGTATGACAAGCCTTTGGACAACTAAAGCAAGATCTGAGCCTCTTTGGCCTTATAATAGCAGCTGAAAAGGTTCAGGAACACCCCCCTTTTACATATCTAGGCCATATATTAGGCCCACACTATTTTAAAACCCAAAAAATACAATTAAAAACTTCACACTTAAGAACTCTTCATGATTTTCAGCAATTCTTAGGAGATATAAATTGGCTTCGGCCTTATCTAAAGCTCTCCACAGGGGAGTTAAAACCCCTTTTTGATCTCTTAAAAGGAGATACCAACCCTACATCCTTGCGCGAATTAAATCCTGACGCCAGGAGGGCCATCCAAATTGTAGAAAAGGCAATTTCCCAGCAACAAGTGACCTATTGTGACTATTCTAAACCATGGGGAGTTTATATTTTAGCTACTTCTCACTCCCCAACTGCTGTATTGTGGCAGGATGGCCCACTTTTATGGCTTTATCTACCATCAACACCCGGCAAAGTGCTGACCCCCTACTACGAATTGGTAGCTAATCTGATACATATGTGCCGAGTGGATTCCCGTAAATATTTAGGTCAGGAACCTCATTTTATCTGTGTCCCATATAATCTACAACAACAAGATTGGCTATTCGCCCATTGCGATTCTTGGGCCATTGCTTGGGCCAATTATACGGGGAAAATTTTGCATCACTACCCGTCTAACAAATTCTCCAATTTGCTGCGTGTCATACGTTTCTATTTCCTTCCATAGTACAGGCCTCGCCTTTATCTTCTGCTGCTTTGGTATTTACAGATGGATCCTCTAATGGAAAGGCTGCTTTGACCATTAATGGGAAAACTCAATCTTGGGTTACGGGTTTTTCCTCCGCCCAAGAGGTGGAATTAGAGGCTGTTTTACAAGCACTCGTCCTGTTACAAGATGAGCCCTTTAACTTATACTCAGACAGTCAATATGTAATTCGTGCTCTTCAAGTCATAGAAACTGTTCCCTTTATTGGAACTACTAACTCCAATATTCAGACCCAATTTCGCCAAGTACAAACTTTGCTTTGTTCTCGCAACCACCCCTGTTTTTTTGGCTTTGTTCGAGCTCACACTAATCTTCCTGGCCCTTTAAGTGAGGGCAATGCAGTTACTGACTCCGCCACCAGAGTTTACTTAACTCAGGTTGAACTTGCTAAGCAGTCACATGCCATCCATCATCAAAACAGTCGAGCCTTGCGCCGACAGTTTAAATTATCTAGAGAAGCAGCACGACAAATAGTTAAGACTTGCTCCAACTGTGTCCCTTTTTCACCAGCCCCCCATTTAGGCATAAATCCACGAGGACTGCTTTCTAATCACATTTGGCAGATGGATGTCACACATGTTCCATCATTTGGCCGATTAAAATATGTTCATGTTACTGTAGATACTTATTCTAATTTTATCTTGGCCACCCCCCTTGCTGGGGAAGCCACTAAACATTGTATCTCTCACTGCATTCGATGCTTTGCTGAGATGGGGATTCCCTCGCAAATAAAAACAGATAATGGCCCTGGCTATGCAAGCCGAGCATTTCAATCCTTCTGCCATTCCTATAATATCACTCATATTACAGGCATTCCTTACAATCCTCAAGGTCAAGGCATCGTGGAGAGAGCTAATGGATTATTAAAACATCAAATTGCTAAAATACAGAAAGGAGAGTCATATCCCGCTACCCCTGTGAATATACTTAATCATGCTTTATTTGTTTTAAATTTTTTGAATTTGGATTCAAATAATTTATCTGCTGCTCAGCGATTCTGGGAAAAAAGAGCGCAGCGTCCTTTTGCCTTAGTAAAGTGGAAGGATCCCCTAACTTGGCATGGACCCGATCCTGTTCTAACCTGGGGTCGAGGGCATGTATGTGTTTTTTCACAAGGAGAAAATGATGCCCGCTGGCTGCCTGAACGCTGCGTTCGGATCGTGGAGAGTGACAGTGGCCATCCAAGCAGAGACTCACTGGGCCTACACCCCCAACCCTCCAGTGGTGCATCCTGCGACGTGGGAAGGACCTGAGTTATTTGTGCATGTCAATTGGGACTGCTACTGATCCACTTGTTCCACACATTCATATGAGCTGTGTTTCTCCTCCTTCTACTACTATGTAGGGACCTTTTAACATATTTATTGACTCTACACAATTTAATATGTGACATTATTTTGTCTTTACCAGCCCTCTTCTTAATAACCTTTTTTGTAAAAGATGCCCAGGTGAAAAGCAAAGGCCTCCAGAGGTAAGTAGAAGTCGGCCGACCCCCTTGTATGTCTGCGTTTTATTTTATTTTATTTTATTTTATTTTTGTTTGTTTGTTTGAAAAGGTGCACTGTGGGCCTAAAACAGAGGCCTGGGTGGTCAAGGGACGCCTTGACCCCCCCTCCCCTTCTTTGTTTCTTGTCGATAACAAGGCATACCTGAGAGTCCCACCAGCAAGACATGTCTAAATCTAAAAATAACTGTTTGGTGAAAACATTCATTTGAGCTCATGTTTTTTGTGTTAAGTGTATCTGATTGAGTCCAATTTTCTTGTTATATGTCAATGTCTGATTATTTAAAAGTCTCCGTTTCTCTGTCTTGTTCGTGTTACATATTTTTGCTTGTCCAGTTTTGTCTTTAAAATTGGTACCATTTCTAAGTATGGATCCTTATGGTTTTTCTGTGCGTACTCAAGCACACATCCTTGTTATTTATTTGAACATTTCTGGGCCTAGCATGGCCGCTCCCCCATGTCTGCAGTTGTGAAAAGCCCTGGAAAAATAAATTCCAGCTAAGTTGCCTTGCAAAAAGTTTTGTTTTGAACCTGGTTCTCACCTGTAAGAGTAAAATTGGCAAAACTCTCTTGACACAAACTTCCGGAAAACGAACGGCCAATATTAATTTTGCGCACTTTATGATCTTTGAGTATGAATGTGTGTGAATGAGTGAGTGAACATGTTCAAGGTTAAATTGTCAGCATGCTGTATAAAACAATGGTTGAACTCATTTGAAACAAAGGCAATTGGGTAAATCTAAGTCTAAACTTCAAGAAAATTATTATGCTTGAATGTTTCCTATGTCTTAAAAATATTATTGCATTGTTTTAAAGAAAAACTGGTAAAAAGTATTTTTCTAAAGATCCTGAAATCTGCATTTTAAAAAATCTGGTATTGCAATACATACAGCTGTTTACATTGCAAACATTGTATCCTGTTCAGCACAGAGGTGTTAGGGAATTTGGGATTTATTACTTTAAGTTAAAGTTTGGAAACATGTATTAGAAATTTGAATGTAAAATTGTTCATTAACGTCAGAAATTTTGCCTGTCCTTTTTTGCAAACTGACACTAGAAATCTGATGGTAAAATGTGGATAATGTGATTAGTATTTTAAAGGAATGTTTAAAGGTTTATCTCCATGCTATTGGGTGTATTTTAAAAAAGGAGAGGAAACTAAGTCCAGACTTAGACTTTTGGTGCACTGATGTCTATAGTTCTTGAATTAGGGAAAAACTGTTATTTGAGTTTAAACTGTTGTTGGAGTTCTAGACAGTAATCTAAACTGCAAAAGAGCCCTTTTTTCTAAAAGGCAAGAGGAGTGCCTTGAGCCTTAGGGGGCCTGAAGGCAGAAGGAGTTCTTTGTGCCCTTAAAGGTTTTTCAATTGCAAATAAAGGCTAAGGTGTTAATTGTTTAAGCCAGTATCAGTAAAAGTTATTAAGAACATTGGAAATGGGTTTCTAAACAATATTTGAAAGTGAAGTTGTCTTAAATGTTTAAAGAAAGAGAAAAAAGGAAAATTAGGACTACCAAAGTAATTGCTTAATTGCTATTTCAGCTTGCTCTTGTAAGTTACCTTATAGCAACTTCCAGCTAGCCCATGGAGAAGGACAGCAATCCTTATTCAGATGTAACTTTGGCTTTTACCAGGTTCTAGGCAAGCTCATGCTTAGAGACTATTTCTGTGTTGACCACCTTGTTGCTTTAATTGGGAGTAACGTGGGCTTTTGTAGGACTCATTGATCTGAAAGCCACAGCTTTGAGCCTGCCTGGGCAAAGCAAAGTCCCTGGGAGACTATGGTGTCTAATCTGCCAGCAGGATGCTAGGACAGAGTTGTTTTGGAGCTTGAAGTGGCAGAGTGCTAGCTCTGAGCTGAAAAGCTGGGGGAAGCACTCAAGCACCAAGCTCGGGACTCACAGTGGTAGGGTGCTAGCCTTGAGCTGGAGAGCTGAGAGACAGTACCCAGGCCCCGAGTTCAAGTACAGCAACCAACAAAGTGAAATGCCAATGGCATGTTTATCCCTGTGTGTAGAGACACTACTGGGACACGAAAGCCTCTGCTTGGATGGCAGAGATGGTGTCAGATCTTAGTCACTTGTGCTTGGCCAATCAAATTAATCAGAGCCGGGAGGTCATAGAATAGTTTGTAAGCATGCCTTACTAATGCCCGTGCCTTTCATAACTGGGCAGGAACTTGTCAATCTTCTGTGATAGCGGGTAGTTTAAAGTCCTAATTGAGTAAAATTTTTATTTTTTATTTTTGACACCAGCCATAAATTCAGGAAAAGTTTGTGGATCTGAGGCTTGTGTCTCTATTAATCTGTTTAGATCTGACAACTGAAGCATTGTTAAGGTTGCAGAAATTTAGTTCCCCAGACAATCAAGAAAAAGCCTTTGCAAATGGGTGCTAGGTAGGCTGCGCTGTTGTGGCCAAGGATGGTTTGTGCATTTGTTGAATGTCAAGTATGATTTCTAGTTTGGAGTAGATTGTTGTTCCTGGTGTCTATTCCTTGCAACCCCTTGATAAAACAGGCTGGGCTTCTTAAGGTCCCTGGTCAAGCGTGGAGACGGCGCCTCTGAGTCAGCTTGAAGAAGTCACGGAAGTTGAATCTCCGCCCATCAAATCCCCGTTGGACCAAGGGACCAAAGTCATTTTTGGAAAATGTGACAGGATAAATTAGGGGTATAGAAAAGAGTAAAAATTGCACTTGTGTTTCTTTTAAAATAAAAAACGGGGGACATGTTGGGAGCCAGAGTGGAATCAAACTGTACCTTGACTTGCATCAGACGATGGCTATATAGTCTTATTGCTTTCTGGCCCTATTCTATGTAAATGACCTGAGAATTACCATATGAATGTAACACCTGGAGGTTCCCTGGGAGAGGAGGAGGGAAGAAGGGGGAGTGGAAAATGAACGCGGCAGTCTCGGGAGTCTTTGCCTGGACTGCGGACATCCCGGACCCGGTGTGTCTGTCTCTCTTATTTTTTTCCTAGTCCTTGTCCCCTATTTCAGGAACCCCAATCTGCGAACCCTGGTTTGCTGCCGGTTGGCCCCGGCAAAACATAACCCTAAACCTAACACTAACACTTGCCCTTACCCTAAACCTCACCATAAACCTAACCCTAACCCTTACCTTTACCCTCACCCTATCCTTAACCCTAACCCTAACTCTAACCCTAACCTTAACTCTAACCCTTATCCTTACCCTAACCATAACCCTAAACCTAACCCTAAACCTAAACCAAACCCTTACTTTTACCCTAATCCTAAACCTAACCCTAACACTTACCCTTAACCTAACCCTGACCCTAACACTAACCCTCACCTTAACCCTAACCCTTACCCTTACCCTAACTCTAACCCTAACCCTAAACCTAACACTTATCATAACCCTAACCCTAACCCTAAACCTTACCCTTACCTAACCCTAACCGTAAACTTAACCCTAACCCTAACCCTAACCCTAACCCTAACCCTAACCCTTACCCTTACCCTAAACCTCACCCTAAACCTAAACTTAACCTTAACCCTAACCCTTACCCTTACCCTAATGCTAAACCTAACCCTAACCCTTACCCTAAACCTAACCCTAAACCTAACCTTAACCTTAACCCTAACCCTTACCCTTACCCTAATGCTAAACCTAACCCTAACCCTTACCCTAACCCTAACCCTAAAATTAACCCCAACACTAAATCTAACCCTTACCCTAACCCTAACCCTAACCCTACCCTAAACTTACCCTTAACCTAACTTTAACCCCAACCCTAACCCTAATACTTATCCTAAACCTTACCCTAACCCTAACCCTAACCCTAACCCTTACCTAACCCTAACCCTAACCCTAACCCTTAACCTTACGTTAACACTAACAATAACCCTAACCCTTACACTTACCCTAACGCTAACTCTAACCCTAACCCTAACAGTAACACATACCCTAAACGTAACCCTAACCTTAATCCTAACCCTAATCTTAACCCTAACCCTTAACCTTACCCTAAACCTAACAATAACCCTAAACCTAACCCTAACCCTAACCTTAACCCTAACCCTTACCATTACCCGAACCCTAACCCTAACCCTAAACCTAAACCTAACCCTAAACCTAACACTAACACTTACCCTTACCCTAAACCTAACCATAAACCTAACCCTCACCCTTACCTTTACACTCACCCTAAACTTAACCCTAACCCTAACCCTAACCTTAAATCTAACCCTTATCCTTACACTAACCCTAACACTAAACCTAACCCTAACTCTAAACCAAACCCTTACTCTTACCCTAACCCTAAACCTAACCCTAACCCTTACCCTTACTCTAACCCTGACCCTAACACTAACCCTAACCCTCACCTTAACCCTAACCCTTACCCTTACCCTAACCCTAACGCTAAGCCAAACCCTAACCATAACCATAACACTTATCCTAACCCTAACCCTAAACCTTACCCTTACCTAACCCTAACCGTAATCTTAACCCCAACCCTAACCCTAACCCTAACCCTTACCATAAACCTAACCCTGAACCTAACCCGAACCCTAACCCTAACCCTAACCCTAACCCTAACCCTTACCCTTAGCCTAACCCTAGCTTTAAACTTCACCCTAACCCTAACCCTAACTTTACCCCTAACCCTAACCCTAACGCTTAAACTTACCCTTCCCTAACCCTAACACTAACCCTAACCCTAACCCTAACCCTAACCCTAACAACTTACCATAACCCTAACCCTAACCCTTACGCTTACCCTAACCCTACCCCTAACCCTAACATTTACCATAACCCTAACAGTAATGCTAACACTAACCCTAACCCTAAACCTTACCCTAACCCTAAACCTAAACCTAATCCTTGCCCTAACCCTAAACCTAACCCTAACCCTTACCTTTTCCCTAACCCTAACCCTAACCTTAACCCTTAACCTTACCCTAAACCTAACCCTAAACCTAACCCTAACCCTAACCTAAACCCTTAGCCTTAACTTACCCTAAACCTAACCCTAAAACTAACCCTAACCCTAACACTAACACTAACCTTTACCCTTACCCTAACCCTAACCCTAAACCTAAACCTAACCCTAACCCTAACCCTAACACCTAACCCTAACCCTAACCCTAACCCTTACCCTTACCATAACCCTAACCCTATCCCTAACATTTACCCTAACCCAAGCCTAACCCTTACCCTTAATCTAATCCTAACCCTAACCTTAACCCCAACCCTAAACCTATCACTAACCCTAACCCTTACCCTAACCCTAACCCTAACCCTAACCCTAACACCTACCTTTAACCTAACCCTAACCGTAACCCTTATCCTAACCCTAACCCTAACCCTAAACCTAACCCTTAACCAAACCCTAACACTAACCCTAACCCCTAACCCTAACCCTTACCCTAACCCTAACACTACCTCTAACCCTAACCCTAACCCTTACCCTTACCCTAACCCTAACCCTAACTCTGACCATAACCCTAACCCAAACCCTTCCCCTTCCCCTAACCCTAACCCTAACCCTAACCCTAACACTTACTCTAACCCTAACCCTAACCCTAACACTTACCCTTCCCTAATCCTAACCCTAACCTTAACCACTACCCCAAACCTAACCCTAACCCTAACCCTAACCCTTACACTAACCCTAACCCTAACTCTCCTAACACTTACCCTTACCCTAACTTTAACCCTTATCCTAACCCTAACCCTAACTTTTACACTAACTGTAACCATTAAACTAACCCCTAACCCTAACCCTTACACAAACCCTAAACCTAATCCTTACCCTTACCCTAACCCTAACCTAAACCTTAACCCTAACCCTAACCTTAATTCTAAACCTTATTCTTACCCTAACCCTAACCCTAAACCTAACCCTAACCCTAAACCTAACCCTTACCCTTACCCTAACGCTAAACCTAAACCTAATCCTTACCCTTACCATAACCATAACCCTAACCCTAATCCTAACCTTAACCCTAACGCTAACCCTTACCCTAACCCTAACCCTAACACTTACCCTAACCCTAACCCTAACCCTGACCCTAAGCCTAACCTTAACCATAACCATAATCCTAACCAAAACCCTTACACTAACCCAAACCCTAAACCTAACCCGAACTGTAACCCTATACCTAACCCTAAATCTTATCCTTACCCTAACCCTAAACCCAAACCTAACACTAACCCTAAACCTTAACCCTAACCATAACCCTAAACCTAACCGTAACCCTTATCCTTACCCTAAAACTAACCCTAACCATAACCCTTACCCTAACCTTAACCCCAACACTAAACCTAACCCTAACCCTAACACTTACCCTAACCCTAAACCTTACCCTTACCCTTAACCTAACCCTAACCCTAAACCTAACCATAACCTTAACCCTAACCCTTACCCTTACCCATAGCTAACCTAACCCTAACCCTTACCCTAACCCTAACCCTAACCTTAACCCCAACCCTAAACCTTACCCTAACCCTAACCCTAACCCTACCCTAAAACTTATCCTTAATCTAACTTTAACCCAAACCCTAACCCTAACCCTTATCCTAACCCTAACCCTAACCCTAATACTTACCCTAACCCTAACAATAACCCTTACCCTAACCCTAACCCTAACCCTAACCCTTAACTAACCCTAACCCTAACCCTTACCCTTAACTTAACAAGAAACCTAACCCTAACCCATACCCTTACCCTAACTCTAACCCTAAACCTAACCCTAACACATACCCTTACCATAAACCTAACCCTAACCGTAAGCCTAAACCTAACGCTAAACCTAACCCTAACCCTAATGCTAACACTTACCCTAACCCTAACCTTAACCCCAAGAGTAAACCTAACCCTAACCCTAACCAAAACCCTTACCCTTACCCTAACCCTAAACCTAAACCTAACCCTAAACCTAAACCTAAACCTAACCCTAACCCTTATCCTACCCTAACCCTAATCCTAACCCTAACCCTTACCCTTAACCTAACCCTAACCCTAAACCTAAAACTAAAACTAACCCTAACCCTAACCCTTACCCTAACCCTAACCTTAAACCTAACCCTTACACTTACCCTAACCCTAATCCTAACCCTAAATCTAACCCTAACCCTAACCTTAACCCTGACCCTTACCGTTAACATAAACATAACCCTAAAACTAAACCTAACCCTAACCCTTCCCTAACCCTAACCCTAAAACTTACCCTAACCCTAACCGTAACCCTTACCCTACCACTAACACTTATCCTAACCCTAACCCTAACACTAATCCTTACCCTAAACCTACCCCTAACCCTAACCCTTACCCTTACCCTAACCCTAAACCTAACTTTAACCCTAAACGTAACCCTAACCCTAACCCTAACCCTTACCCTTACCCTAACCCTAACCCTAACCGTAACCCTTACTCTAACCCTAACCCCAACACTAAACCTAACCCTAACCCTAACCCTTACCCTAACCCTAACCTTAAACACAACACTAAACCTAACCCTAACCCCAACCCTAAACCTAACCTTAACCTTAACCCTAACCCTTACCCTTACCCTAACACTAAACCTAACCCTAACCCTAACCCTTACCCTAACCCTAACCCTAACCTTAACCCCAACCCTAAGCCTAACTCTAACCCTAACCCTAACCCTTACCCTAACCCTAACCATAACCCTACCCTAAAAATTAACCTTAACCTAACTTTAACCCTAACCCTAACCCTAACCCATATCCTAACCCTAGCCCTCACCCTACACTTACCCTAACCCTAACCCTAACCCTTACCATAACCCTAACCCTAACCCTTACCGTTACCTTAACACTAAATCTAACCCTAACCCTTACCCTTAGCCTAACGCTAACCAGAACCCTAACCCTAACCCTAACACATACCCTTAGCCTAACCCTAAGCCTAACCCTAACCGTAACCCTAAACCTAACCCTAAACCTAACCCTAACCTTAACCCTAAAACATACCCTAATCCTAACCTTAACCCCAACACTAAACCTAACCCTAACCCTAACCATAACCCTTACCCTTACCCTAACCCTAACCCTAAACCTAACCCTAACCCTTACCCTACACTAACCCTAATCCTAACCCTAAACCTTACCCTTAACCTAACCCTAACCCTAAACCTAAAACAAAAAATACCCCTAACCTTAACCCTAACCCTACCATAACCCTTACCCTAACCCTAACCCTAATCTTAAACCTAACCCTTACACTTACCCTAACCCTAATCCTAACCCTAAATCTAACCCTAACCCTAACCTTAACCCTATCCCTTACCGTTAACCTAAACATAACCCTAAAACTAAACCTAACCCTAACCCTTCCCTAACCCTAACCCTAAAACTTACCCTAACCCTAACCGTAACCCTTACCCTACCACTAACACTTAGTCTAACCCTAACCCTAACACTAATCCTTACCCTAACTCTACCCCTAACCCTAACCCTTACCCTTACCCTAACCCTAAACCTAACTTTAACCCTAAACGTAACCCTAACCCTAACCCTAACCCTTACCGTACCCTAACCCTAACCCTAACCGTAACCCTTACTCTAACCCTAACCCCAACACTAAACCTAACCCTAACCCTAACCCTTACCCTAACCCTAACCTTAACCAGAACACAAAACCTAACCCTTAACCTTACCCTAAACCTAAACCTAACCCTTACCCCAACCCTAACCCTAACCTTAACCCCAACCCTAAACCTAACTCTAACCCTAACCCTTACCCTAACCCTAACCATAACCCTACCCTAAAACTTACCCTTAACCTAACTTTAACCCTAACCCTAACCCTAACCCTTATCCTAACCCTAACCCTTACCCTTACCTTAACACTAAACCTAACCCTAACCCTTATCCTAACCCTAACCCTTACCCTTACCTTAACACTAAACCTAACCCTAACCCTTACCCTTACCCTAACGCTAACCATAACACTAACCCTAACCCTAACACATACCCTTACCCTAACCCTAAGCCTACCGTAACCGTAACCCTAAAACTAACCCTAAACCTAACCCTAACCTTAACCCTAACACATACCCTAATCCTAACCTTAACCCCAACACTAAACATAACCCTAACCCTAACCATAACCCTTACCCTTACCCTAACATAACCCTAACCCTAAACCTAACCCTAACCCTTACCTTACCCTAACCCTAATCCTAACCCTAACCCTTACCTTAACCTAACCCTAACCCTAAAACTAAACCTAACCGTAACCTTATCCCTAACCCTACCCTAACCCTTACCCTAACCCTAACCCTAATCCTAAACCTAACCCTTACACTTACCCTAACCCTAATCCTAAACCTAAAACTTACCCTAAACCTAACCGTAACCCTTACCTTACCACTAACACTTAGCCCAACCCTAACCCTAACACTAATCCTTACCCTAACCCTACCCCTAACCCTAACCCTTACCCTTACCCTAACCCTAAACCTAACTTTAACCCTAACCGTAACTCTAACCCTAACCCTAACCCTTACCCTTACCCTAACCCTAACCCTAACCGTAACCCTTGCTCTAACCCTAACCCCAACCCTAAACCTAACTCTAACCCTAACCCTAACCCTTACCCTAACCCTAACCATAACCCTAACCTAAAACTTACCCTTAACCTAACTTTAACCCTAACCCTAACCCTTATCCTAACCCTAACCCTCACACTACACTTACCCTAACCCTAACCCTTACCCTAACCCTAACCCTAACCCTTACCCTTACCTTAACATTAAACGTAACCCTAACCCTTACCCTTAACCTAACGCTAACCATAACCCTAACCCTAACCCTAACACATACCCTTACCCTAACCCTAAGCCTAACACTAACCGTAACCCTAAACCTAAAACTGAAATTAACCCTAACCTTAACCCTAACCCTAACACATACCCAAATCCGAACCTTAACCCCAACACTAAACCTAACCCTAACCCTAACCATAACCCTTACCCTAACCCTAAACCTAACCCTAACCCTAAACCTAACCCTAACCCTAAACCTAACCTTAACCCTTACCCTAACCCTAACCCTAATCCTAACCCTAAACCTAACCCTTACCCTTACCCTAACCCTAACCCTAACCCTAAAACTAACCCTAAACCTAACCTTAACCCTAACCCTACCCTAACCCTTACCCTAACCCTAACCCTAATCCTAAACCTCACCCTTACCCTAACCCTAACCCTAAACCTAACCCTTACCCTAACCCTAACCCTAACCATTATCCTAACTCTAACTGTAACCCTTACTCTAACACTAACACTTAGCCTAACCCTAAACCTAACCCTAATCCTTACCCTAACCCTAACCCTAAAGCTAACCCTTACACTAACACTAACCCTAACCCCTAACCGTAACCCTTAACCTAACCCTAACCCTACCCCTAACCCTAACGTTACCCTTACCCTAACCCTAAACCTAACTCTAACCCTAACCATAACCCTAACCCTAACCCTAAACCTTACCCTAACCCTAACCCTTACCCTAACCCTAACTCTAACCCTAAACCTAACCTTAACCCTAACCCTAACCCTTACCCTTACCCTAACCCTAACCCTAAACCTAACCATAACGCTAACCTTAACCCTAACCCTTACTCTTACCCTAACTCTAACCCTAACACTTACCCTAACCATAATCCTAACCCTACCCTAACCACTACCCTAACCCTAACCCTTACCCTTACCCTAACTCTAAGCCTAACATTAACCATAAACATAACCCTAACCCTAACCCTTACCGTAACCCTACCTTAAACCTAAACCGAACCCTAACCCTATCCCCAACCCTAACTCTTATCCTTAACCTAAGCCTATCACTAAACCTAACACTAACCCTAACCCCTAACCCTAACCCTAACCGTAACCCTAACCCTAACCCTTACCCTAACCCTAACCCTAACCGTAACCCTTACCCTAACCCTAACCCCAACACTAAACCTAACTATAACCCTAACCCTTACCCTATCCCTAACCTTAACCCCAACCCTAAACCTAACTCTAACCCTAACCCTAACCCTTCCCGTAACCCTAACCCTAACCCTACCGTAAAACTTATTCTTAACCTAAATTTAACCCTAACCCTAACCCTTATCCTAACCCTAACCTTAATCCTAACACTAACCCTTACCCTTATCCTAACCCTAACCCTAACCCTAACCCTAACACTTACCCTAACCCTAACCCTAACCCTACCCTAAAACTTATTCTTAACCTAACTTTAACCCTAACCCTAACCCCAACCCTTATCCTAACCCTAACCCTAATCCTAACACTAACCCTTACCCTTATCCTAACCCTAACCCTAACCCTAACACTTCCCCTAACCCTAACCCTAACCCTAACCCTTACCCTAACCCTTACCCTAACCCTAACGCTAACCCTTACCTAACCCTAACCCTAAACCTAACCCTTACCCTTACCTTAACACTAAACCTAACCCTAATTCTTACCCTTACTCTAACGCTAACCCTAACCCTAAACCTAACCCTAACACATACACTTACCCTAACCCTAACCCTAACCCTAACACTTACCCTAACCCTAACCTTAACCCCACCACTAAACCTAACCCTAAACATAACCCTTACCCTTACCCTTACCCTAACCCTAACCCTAAACATAACCCTAACCCTAAACCTAACCCTAACCCTTACCCTAACCCTAACCCTAATCCTAAACCTAACCCTTACCCTAACCCTAGCCCTAACCCTAAAACAAACCCTAACCCTAACCGTAACCCTAACTCTACCCTAACCCTTACCCTAACCCTAACCCTAATCCTAAACCTAACCCTTACACTTACCCTAACCCTAATCCTAACCTTAAAACTAACCCTAACCGAACCTTAACCCTAACCCTTACCCTTAACCTAACCATAACCCTAAACCTAAACCTAACCCTAACCCTAACCCTAACCCTAACCCTTACCCTAACCCTAACCATAACCCTTACCCTAACACGAACACTTAGCCGAACCCTAACCCTAACCCTAAACCTTACCCTAAACCTAAACCTAACCATAACCCTAACCCTAACCCTTACCCTAACCCTAAACCTAACCACTAACCCTAAACCTTAACCTAACCCCAACCCTACCCCTAACCCTAACGTTACCCTTACCCTAACCCTAAACCTAACTCTAACCCTAAACGTAACCCTAACCCTAACCCTAACCCTTACCCTAACCCTAACTCTAAACCTAACCCTAACCTTAACCCTAACCCTAACCCTAACCCTTACCCTTACCCTTACCCTAACCCTAAACATAACCCTAACCCTAACCTTAACCCTAACACTTACCCTTACCCTAATCCTAACACTAACACTTACCCTAACAATAACCCTAACCCTAATCCTTACCCTTACCCTAACTCTAAGCCTAACATTAAACATAACCATACCCTAACCCTAACCCTTACCCTAACCCTACCCCCAAACCTAACTCTTATCCATACCCTAACCCTAACCCTAAACCTAACACTAACCCTAACCCCTAACCCTAACCGTAACCCTAACTCTAACCCTAATCCTTACCCTTACCCTAACCCTAACCCTAACCGTAACCCTTATCCTTACCCTAATGCTAAACCTGACCCTAACCCTTACCCTAACCCTAACCCTAACCTTAACGCCAACCATAACCCTAACCCCTAACCCTCACCCTTAACCAACCCTAATCCTACCCCTAACCCTAAAACTTACCCTTACCCTAACCCTAACGCTAACCCTAAAACTAACACTTAACCTAACCCTAACCCTAACAATAACCCTTACCCTTACCCTATCTCTGAGCCTAACTTTAACCATAACCATAACCCTAACCCTAAACCTTACCCTAACCCTACCCTAACCCTAAAACAAACCCTAACCCTAACCTTAACCCTAACTCTACCCTAACCCTTACCCTAACCCTAACCCTAACCCTAATCCTAAACCTAACCCTTACACTTACCCTAACCCTAATCCTAACCTTAAAACTAACCCTAACCGAACCTTAACCCTAACCCTTACCCTTAACCTAACCATAACCCTAAACCTAAACCTAACCCTAACCCTAACCCTAACCCTAACCCTTACCCTAACCCTAACCATAACCCTTACCCTAACACGAACTCTTAGCCGAACCCTAACCCTAACCCTAATCCTTACCCTAAACCTAAACCTAAACATAACCCTAACCCTAACCCTTACCCTAACCCTAAACCTAACCACTAACCCTAAACCTTAACCTAACCCTAACCCTACCCCTAACCCTAACGTTACCCTTACCCTAACCCTAAACCTAAATCTAACCCTAAACGTAACCCTAACCCTAACCCTAACCCTTACCCTAACCCTAACCCTTACCCTAACCCTAACTCTAAACCTAACCCTAACCTTAACCCTAACCCTAACCCTAACCCTTACCCTTACCCTTACCCTAACCCTAAACATAACCCTAACCCTAACCTTAACCCTAACACTTACCCTTACCCTAATCCTAACACTAACACTTACCCTAACAATAACCCTAACCCTAATCCTTACCCTTACCCTAACTCTAAGCCTAACATTAAACATAACCATACCCTAACCCTAACCCTTACCCTAACCCTACCCCCAAACCTAACTCTTATCCATACCCTAACCCTAACCCTAAACCTAACACTAACCCTAACCCCTAACCCTAACCGTAACCCTAACTCTAACCCTAATCCTTACCCTTACCCTAACCCTAACCCTAACCGTAACCCTTATCCTTACCCTAATGCTAAACCTGACCCTAACCCTTACCCTAACCCTAACCCTAACCTTAACGCCAACCATAACCCTAACCCCTAACCCTCACCCTTAACCAACCCTAATCCTACCCCTAACCCTAAAACTTACCCTTACCCTAACCCTAACCCTAACCCTAAAACTAACACTTAACCTAACCCTAACCCTAACAATAACCCTTACCCTTACCCTATCTCTGAGCCTAACTTTAACCATAACCATAACCCTAACCCTAAACCTTACCCTAACCCTACCCTAACCCTACCCTAAACCTAAACCGATCCCTAAGCCTATCCCTAACCCTAACTCTTATCCTTACCCTAACTTTAACCCTAAACCTAACACTAACCCTAACCCCTAACTCTAACCGTAACTCTCACCCTAACCCTAACCCTTACTCTTACCCTAACCCTAACCCTAACCCTAATCCTTACCCTATCCCTAAACCTAACCCTACCCCTTACCCTTTCCCTAACCGTAACCCTAACCCTAACACTAACCCTTACCATTACCCTAACCCTAAAACTAAACCCCAAAACTAAACCTAACCCTAACCCTGACCATAACCCTAACCCTAATCCTAACCCTTAACTTACCCTTACCCTAACCCTAACCCTAAACCTAACCCTAAACTTAACCCTTACGCTAACCCTAACCTTAAACCCAACACTATCCCTAACCCTAACCCTAACCCTTAGCCTTAACCAAACCCTAACCTAACCTTAAACCCAACCGTAAAACAAACCCTAACCCTAACCCTAACTCTTAACCTAACCCTAACCCTAACCCTAACCCTAACACTTACCCTTACCCTAACCCTAAACCCAACCGTAACCCTTACCCTAACCCTAACCTTAACCCCAAAATTAAACCTAACCCCAACCCTAACCATAACCCTAACCCTAATCCTAAACCTTACCCTTACCCTTACCCTAACACTAACCCTAACCGTAACCCTTACCCTAACCCTAACCTTAACCCCAACACGAATCCTCACCGTAACCCTAACCCTTACCGTAACCCTAACCTTAACCCAACACTGAACCTAACCCTACCACGAACCCTAACCCTAAACCTTACCCTTACCCTAACCGTAACCCTAAACCTAACCTTAAGCCTAACTCTTACTCTTACCCTTACCCTAACCCTATCCCTAAACTTAACCCCAACACTAAACCTAACCCTAACCCTAACCCTAACCCTTACCCTTACCCTAACCCTAACCGTAATCCTAACCTTAACCTTAACCCTAACCCTTACACTTACCCTAACGCTAAACCTAACCCTAACCCTTACCCTAACCCTAACCCAAACCTTAAACCCAACCCTAACCCTAACCCCTAACACTAACCCTTAACCTAACCCTAACCCTACACCTAACCCTAAAACTTTCCCTTACCCTAACCCTAACCCTAACCCTAACACTAACCCTAACCCCTAACCCTAACCGTAACCCTAACCCTAACCCTAACCCTAAACTTACCCTTACCCTAACCCTAACCTTAATCCTTATCCTATCCCTAAACCTAACCCTACACCTTACCCTTTCCCTAACCCTAACCCTAACCCTAACCCTTACCCTTACCCTAACCCTAACCCTAATTTTAATGCTAACCCTTACCCTTACCCAAACCCTAATCCTAACTGTAACGCTTACCCTAACCCTAACCTTAACCCCAAAACTAAACCTAACCCTAACCCTAACCATAACCCTAACCCTAATCCTAACACTTCCCTTTCCCTTACCCTAGCCCTAAACCTAACCCTAACCCCAACACTAACCCCAACCCTAACCATAACCCTTACCTTAACCCTAACCTTAACCCCAACCCTAAACCTAAGCCAAACCCTAACCCTTATCCTTACCGTAACCCTAACCGTAACCTTACCATAACCCTAACCCTTAGCCTAACCCAAACCCTAACCCTAACCTTAACCCCAACCCTAAACCTAACTCTAACCCTAACTCTATCCCTTACCCTAACCTAACCCTAACCCTAACCCTAACACTTACTCTAACCCCAAACCTAACCCTAAGCCTTACCCTTAACCTAACCCTAACCCTAACCTTAACCCCAACCCTAAACCTAACTCTAACCCTAAACCTATCCCTTACCCTAACCTAACCCTAACCTTAACCCCAACCCTAAACCTACCCCTAACCTAACCCAAACCCTTACCCTAACCCTAACCCTAACCCTAACCCTAACCCCTACCCTAACTCTGACACTAACCCTAACCCTAACCCTTATCCTAACCCTAACCCTAACACTTACCCTAACCCTAACCTAACCCTTACCCTAACTTAACCCTAACCCTTACACTAACCTGAACCCTTAACCTTACCCTAAACCTAAACCTAACCCTAACCCTTACCCTTACCTTAACCCTAACCCTAACCTAACCCTTATCCTTACCCTAACGCTAACCCTAACCCTAACCCTTACCCTTACCCTAACCCTAACCCTATCCCTAACCTAACCCTAACCCTAAACCTATCCCTAATCCTAACCCTTACCCTAACCCTAACCTTAACCCCAAAACTAAACCTAGCCCTACCCCTAATGCTAACCATTACCCTTAACCTAACCCTAACCCTAACCCTAACCATAACACTAACCCTAACCCTAACCCTTACCCTAACCCTAACCCTAATCGTAACCCTAACCCTTACCTTTACCCTATCCCTAACCCTAACCCTAAAACTAACCCTATCCCTAACCTGAACCCTAACCCTAACCCTAACCCTTACCATAATCCTAACCCTAATCCTAACCCTTACTCTAACCCTAACCCTAACCCTAACCCTAACCCTTACCCTTACCCTAACCCTAAACCTAACCTTAACCCCAACCCTAAATCTAACCCTAACCCTAACTCTAACCCTAACCCTAACCCTAACCTTAACCCTAACACTTACCCTTACACTAACCCTAACCCTAACCCTAAACCTAACCCTAACCCTATCCCTAAACCTTGCCCTTACCCTAACCCTAACCCTAAACCTTACCCTAACCCTAACCCTAAACCTAACCCTAACACTAACACTTACCCTAAACCTAATCCTAATCCTTACCCTAACCCTAACCCTAACCCTTACCCTAACCGTAACCATAAACCTAACCCCTAACCCTAAACCTTAACCTAACCCTAAAACTAACCCTAACCTAACCCTTACCCTTACCTAACCCTAAACCTAACTCTAACCGTTACCGTAACCCTAAACCTAAACCTAACACTTACCCTAACCCTAAGCCTTACCCTAACCCTAACCCTAACCCTGGCCCTAACTTCAACCCTAACCCTCACACTTACCCTTACCCTTACCCTAACAATAACCCTAAACCTAACCCTAACCCTAACCCTAACCCTAACCTTAACCCTAACCCTATCCCTAACAATTGCCCTTACACTAACCCTAACCCTAAACCTAACACCAAAACTAACCCTAAACCTAACCCTATACCTAACCCTAACCCTAACCCTAACAATAACCCCTAACCCTACCCCTAACCCTAACTCTTACCCTTACCCTAATCCCTACCCTAAACCTAACCCTTATCCTTACCCTAACCCTATACCTAACCCTAACCCTAACCATAACCCATACCCTTAGCCTAACCCTAACCCTAACCCTAAACCTAAAACTTACCCTTACCCTAAACCGAACCCTAACTCTTACCGTAAACCTAAGCCTAACCCTAACCCTAACCCTACCCTTACCTAAAACCTAACCCTAACCCTAATCCTAACATTAACCCTAACCCTAACACTAACCCTAACACATACCCTTACCCTAACCCTAACCCTAACCCTAAACCTAAACCTAACCCTAAACCTATCCCTAACCTATCCCTAAACCTAACCCCTAAACCTTACCCTAAACCTAAACATAACCCTAAACCTAACCGTAACGCATACCCTTACCCTAACCCTAACCCTAACACTAACCCTAAATCTTATCCTTACCCTAACCCTAACCCTAACCCTAAACCTAACCCTAAACCTAAACCTAACCCTATCTTTACCTAAACCCTAACACTCACCCTAACCCTTACCGTTACCCTTACACTAAACCTAACCCTAACCCTAAAACTTACCCTTACCCTAATTCTAACCCTAAAGCTAACCCTAACCCTTATCCTAACCCTAACCGTAACCCTTACCCTAACCCTTTACGTAACCCTAACACTAAACCTAACCCCTAACCCTAACCCTTACCCTAACCCTAACACTAAACCTAACCCCTAACCCTAACCCTAAACCTAACCCCTAACCCTAACCCTAATCCTAAACCTAAACCTTACCCTAACCCTAAACCTAACCCTAACCCTAACCCTAACCCACACCCTAACCCTTATCCTTACCCTAACCCTAACCCTAATCGTAACCCCAACCCAAAACCTAACCCTTACCCTAACCTTAACCCTTACCCTAAACCTAACCCTACCCTAACCCTAACGCTAAAACTTACCCTTACACTAACTCTAACCCTAACCGTAAACCTAAACCTTATCCGAAACCTAACCCTAACCCTAACCCTAACCGTAACACTATCCCTAACCCTAACCCTACCACTTACCCTAACCTAACCCTAAACATAAACCTTACCCTAACCCTAACACTAACCCCAACCTTTACCCTAACCCTAACCCTAACAATAACCCTTTCCCTAAACCTAAACCTCACCCTAACCCTAATCCGTACCCTTACCTTAATCCTATCCCTAATCTTAACCCCAACCCTAACCCTAACCCTAACCCTAACCATAACCCTTACCCTTACCCTAACCCTAACCCTACACCTAACCTTAACCTTAACCCTAACCCTTACCCTAAACCTAACCCTAAACCTAACCCTAACCCTACCCTAACCCTTACCCTTATCCTAACCCTAATCCTAACCCTAACCCTTACCCTTACCCTAACCCTAAACTTAAAACTAACCCTATCCCTAAACTTAATCCAACCCTAACCCTAACCCTTACCCTAACTCTAACCCTAACCCTAAACCTAACCCTTACCCTTACTCTCAACCTAACCCTAACCCTAACCCTAAAACTAACCCTAACCCTTACCCTTACCCTAACCCTAACCCCAACAATAAACCTAACCCTAACCCTAACCGTAACCCTTACCCTTACCCTAACCCTAACCCTAACCCTAACCCTTACCATAACCTAACCCTCATCCTAACTCTGACACTAACACTTACCCTAACCGTAACCCTAACCCTAACACTTACCCTAACCGTAACCCTAACCCTTACCCTTACCCTAACCGTAACCCTAACCTTAACCCTAACAGCTAACCCTAACCCTTAACATAACCCTAACCCTAACCCTAACCCTAATCCTTACCCTTACCCCCACCCTAAACCTAACTCTAACCCTAACCGTAACCCTAACCTTAACCCTAACAATTGCCCCAAACCTAACCCTAACCCTAAACCTAACACTAACCCTAACCCTAACCTTAACCCTAACCCTTACCCTTACCCTAACCCTAATCCTAAACCTAACACTAACCAAAACCCTAATTCTAACCCCTAACCCCACCCCTAACCCTAACCCTTACCCTTATTCTAACCCTAACCCTAACACTTACCCTTACCCTAACGCCTACCCTAACCCTAACCCTAACCCTAACCCTTACCCTAACCCTAACCCTAACCCTTATCCTTACGCTAATTCTGAACCTAACCCTAACCCTAATCCTTACCCTTACTTTTACCCTAATCCTAACCCTAACCCTAAGCCTTACCCTTACCCTAAACCTAACTCTAAACCTTACCCTAAACCTATCCCTAACCCTAACCCTAACCCTAACACTGATCCCAACACATGCCCTTACCCTAACCGTAACCCTAACCCTAACCGTAACCCTAAACGTAAACCTAACCCTAACCCTATCATTAACCCTACCCCAAACCCTTACCCTTACCCTAACTCTAACCCTAAACCTAACCCTAACCCTTACCCTTACCCTCACCCTAACACTAACATTAACCCTAACCCTAACCCTAACCCTAATATTAACCCTAACCCTTATCCTTACCCTACCCATAAACCTAACCCTAAACCTAACCCTAACGCTAACCTTAACCCCAACATTAAACCTAACCCTACCCCTAACCCTAACCCTAAACCTTACCGTTACCCTAACCCTAACCATAAACCTAAACCTAACCTTAACTCTAACCCTTATCCTTACCCTAACCCTAACCCTAAACCTAACCCTAACCCTTACCCTTACCCTAACCCTGACCCTAACAGTAACCCTAATCCTCACCTTAACCCTAACCCTTACCTTTACCCTAACACTAACCCTAACCCTAACCCTAACCATAACACTTATCCTAACCCTAACCCTAATCCTTACCCTTACCAAACCCTAACCGTAATCTTAACCCCAACCCTAACCCTAACCCTAAACCTTACCATAACCCTAACCCTGGACCTAACCCCAACCCTGACCCTAACGCTAACCCTAACCCTAACCCTTAAACTTACCCTTACCCTAACCCTAACACTAAACCTAACACTAACCCTAACCCTAACCCTAACAACTAACCATAACCCTAACCCTAACCCTTACCCTTACCCTAACCCTACCCCTAACCCTAACACTTACCATAACCCTAACAGTAATGCTAACACTAACCCTAATGCTAAACCTTACCCTAACCCTAAACCTAAACCTAATCCTTGCCCTAACCCTAAACCTAACCCTAACCCTTACCTTTTCCCTAACCCTAACCCTTAGCCTTACCCTTACCCTAAACCTAACCCTAAACCTAACCCTAACCCTAACCCTAACCCTAACCTTAACCCTAACCCTAACCCTAACCATTAGCCTTACCTTACCCTAACCCTAACCCTAAAACTAACCCTAATCCTAAACCTAACACTAACCTTTACCCTTACCCTAACCCTAACACTAAACCTAAACCTAACCCTAACCCTAACCCTAACACCTAACCCTAATCCTAACCCTAACCCTTACCCTTACCCTAACCCTCACCCTATCCATAACACTTACCCTAACCCTAAGCCTAACCCTTACCCTTAACGTAATCCTAACCCTAACTTTAAACCCAACCCTAAACCTATCACTAACCCTAACCCTTACCCTAACCCTAACCCTAACCCTAACCCTAACACCTACATTTACCCTAACCCTAACCGTTACCCTTATCCTAACCCTAACCCTAAACCTAAACGTAACCCTTAACCAAACCCTAACACTAACCCTAACCCCTAACCCTAACCCTTACCCTAACCCTAACCCTAACCCTAACTCTAACCCTAACCCTAACCCAAACCTTTACCCTTCTCCTAACCCTAACCCTAACCCTATCCCTAACACTTACTCTAACCCTAACCCTAACCCTAACCCTTAGCCTTCCCTAATCCTAACCCTAACCTTAACCCCTACCCCAAACCTAACCCTAACCCTAACCCTAACCCTTACACTCACCCTAACATTAACTCTACCCTAACACTTACCCTTACCCTAACTGTAACCCTTATCCTAACCCTAACCCTAAATTTAACACTAACTCTAACCATTAAACTAACCCCTAACCCTAACCCTTACCCAAACCCTAACCCTAAACCATACCCTTACTCTAAACCTAACCCTAACTCTAACCCTAACCCTAACCCTAACCCTTACCCTTACCCTAACCCTAACCTAAACCCTAACCCAAACCCTAACCTTAATTCTAAACCTTATCCTTACCATAACCCTAACCCTAAACCTAACCCTAACACTAAACCTAACCCTTACCCTTACCCTAATGCTAGAACTAAACCTAATCCTTACCCTTACCATAAACATAAACCTAACCCTAATCCTAACCTTAACCCTAACGCTAACCCTCACCCTAACCCTAACCCTAAACCTAATACTTACCCTAAACCTAACCCTAACCCTAAACCTAAGCCTAACCTTAACCATAACCATAACCCTAACCAAAACCCTTACACTAACCCAAACCCTAAACCTAACCCGAACTGTAACCCTATACCTAACCCTAAATCTTATCCTTATCCTTACCCTAACCCTAAACCTAAACCTAACACTAACCCTAACCCTTAACCCTAACCTTAACCCTAACCCTAACCGTTACCCTTACCCTTACCCTAAACCTAACCCTAACCATAACCCTTACCCTAGCCCTAACCCCAACACTAAACCTAACCCTAACCCTAACCCTAAACCTTACCCTAACCCTAACCCTAAACCTAAACTTAACCTTAACCCTAACCTTACCCTTACCCTAAAGCTAAACCTAACCCTAACCCTTACCCTAACCCTAACCCTAACCTTAACTCCAACCCTAAACCTAACCCTAACCCTAACCCTAACCCTTACCCTAACCCTAACCCTTACCCTAACCCTAACACTAAACCTAACCCCTAACCCTAACCCTAAACCTAACCCCTAACCCTAACCCTGATCCTAAACCTAAACCTTACCCTAACCCTAAACCTAACCCTAACCCTAACCCTCACCCTAACCCTTATCCTTACCCTAACCCTAACCCTAATCGTAACCCCAACCCAAAACCTAACCCTTACCCTAACCTTAACCCTTACCCTAAACCTAACCCTACCCTAACCCTAACCCTAACACTATCCCTAACCCTAACCCTACCACTTACCCTAACCTAACCCTAAACATAAACCTTACCCTAACCCTAACACTAACCTTAACCTTTACCCTAACCCTAACCCTAACAATAACCCTTTCCCTAAACCTAAACCTCACCCTAACCCTAATCCGTACCCTTACCTTAATCCTATCCCTAATCTTAACCCCAACCCTAACCCTAACCCTAACCCTAACCATAACCCTTACCCTTACCCTAACCCTAACCCTACACCTAACCTTAACCTTAACCCTAACCCTTACCCTAAACCTAACCCTAAACCTAACCCTAACCCTACCCTAACCCTTACCCTTATCCTAACCCTAATCCTAACCCTAACCCTTACCCTTACCCTAACCCTAACCCTAAACTTAAAACTAACCCTATCCCTAAACTTAATCCAACCCTAACCCTAACCCTTACCCTAACTCTAACCCTAACCCTAAACCTAACCCTTACCCTTACTCTCAACCTAACCCTAACCCTAACCCTAAAACTAACCCTAACCCTTACCCTTACCCTAACCCTAACCCCAACAATAAACCTAACCCTAACCCTAACCGTAACCCTTACCCTTACCCTAACCCTAACCCTAACCCTAACCCTTACCATAACCTAACCCTCATCCTAACTCTGACACTAACACTTACCCTAACCGTAACCCTAACCCTAACATTTACCCTAACCCTAACCCTAACCCTTACCTTACCCTAACCTTAACCCTAACCCTAACCCTAACAGCTAACCCTAACCCTTAACATAACCCTAACCCTAACCCTAACCCTAATCCTTACCCTTACCCCCACCCTAAACCTAACTCTAACCCTAACCGTAACCCTAACCTTAACCCTAACAATTGCCCCAAACCTAACCCTAACCCTAAACCTAACACTAACCCTAACCCTAACCTTAACCCTAACCCTTACCCTTACCCTAACCCTAATCCTAAACCTAACACTAACCAAAACCCTAATTCTAACCCCTAACCCCACCCCTAACCCTAACCCTTACCCTTATTCTAACCCTAACCCTAACACTTACCCTTACCCTAACGCCTACCCTAACCCTAACCCTAACCCTAACCCTTACCCTAACCCTAACCCTAACCCTTATCCTTACGCTAATTCTGAACCTAACCCTAACCCTAATCCTTACCCTTACTTTTACCCTAATCCTAACCCTAACCCTAAGCCTTACCCTTACCCTAAACCTAACTCTAAACCTTACCCTAAACCTATCCCTAACCCTAACCCTAACCCTAACACTGATCCCAACACATGCCCTTACCCTAACCGTAACCCTAACCCTAACCGTAACCCTAAAAGTAAACCTAACCCTAACCCTATCATTAACCCTACCCCAAACCCTTACCCTTACCCTAACTCTAACCCTAAACCTAACCCTAACCCTTACCCTTACCCTCACCCTAACACTAACATTAACCCTAACCCTAACCCTAACCCTAATATTAACCCTAACCCTTATCCTTACCCTACCCATAAACCTAACCCTAAACCTAACCCTAACGCTAACCTTAACCCCAACATTAAACCTAACCCTACCCCTAACCCTAACCCTAAACCTTACCGTTACCCTAACCCTAACCATAAACCTAAACCTAACCTTAACTCTAACCCTTATCCTTACCCTAACCCTAACCCTAAACCTAACCCTAACCCTTACCCTTACCCTAACCCTGACCCTAACACTAACCCTAATCCTCACCTTAACCCTAACCCTTACCCTTACCCTAACACTAACCCTAAACCTAACCCTAACCATAACACTTATCCTAACCCTAACCCTAATCCTTACCCTTACCTAACCCTAACCGTAATCTTAACCCCAACCCTAACCCTAACCCTAAACCTTACCATAACCCTAACCCTGGACCTAACCCGAACCCTGACCCTAACCCTAACCCTAACCCTAACCCTTAAACTTACCCTTACCCTAACCCTAACACTAAACCTAACACTAACCCTAACCCTAACCCTAACAACTAACCATAACCCTAACCCTAACCCTTACCCTTACCCTAACCCTACCCCTAACCCTAACACTTACCATAACCCTAACAGTAATGCTAACACTAACCCTAATGCTAAACCTTACCCTAACCCTAAACCTAAACCTAATCCTTGCCCTAACCCTAAACCTAACCCTAACCCTTACCTTTTCCCTAACCCTAACCCTTAGCCTTACCCTTACCCTAAACCTAACCCTAAACCTAACCCTAACCCTAACCCTAACCCTAACCTTAACCCTAACCCTAACCCTAACCATTAGCCTTACCTTACCCTAACCCTAACCCTAAAACTAACCCTAACCCTAAACCTAACACTAACCTTTACCCTTACCCTAACCCTAACACTAAACCTAAACCTAACCCTAACCCTAACCCTAACACCTAACCCTAAGCCTAACCCTAACCCTTACCCTTACCCTAACCCTCACCCTATCCCTAACACTTACCCTAAACCTAAGCCTAACCCTTACCCTTAACGTAATCCTAACCCTAACTTTAAACCCAACCCTAAACCTATCACTAACCCTAACCCTTACCCTAACCCTAACCCTAACCCTAACCCTAACACCTACATTTACCCTAACCCTAACCGTTACCCTTATCCTAACCCTAACCCTAAACCTAAACGTAACCCTTAACCAAACCCTAACACTAACCCTAACCCCTAACCCTAACCCTTACCCTAAACCTAACCCTAACCCTAAGTCTAACCCTAACCCTAACCCAAACCTTTCCCCTTCCCCTAACCCTAACCCTAACCCTATCCCTAACACTTACTCTAACCCTAACCCTAACCCTAACCCTTAGCCTTCCCTAATCCTAACCCTAACCTTAACCCCTACCCCAAACCTAACCCTAACCCTAACCCTAACCCTTACACTCACCCTAACATTAACTCTACCCTAACACTTACCCTTACCCTAACTGTAACCCTTATCCTAACCCTAACCCTAACTTTAACACTAACTCTAACCATTAAACTAACCCCTAACCCTAACCCTTACCCAAACCCTAACCCTAAACCATACCCTTACTCTAACCCTAACCCTAACTCTAACCCTAACCCTAACCCTAACCCTTACCCTTACCCTAACCCTAACCTAAACCCTAACCCTAACCCTAACCTTAATTCTAAACCTTATCCTTACCATAACCCCAACCCTAAACCTAACCCTAACCCTAAACCTAACCCTTACCCTTACCCTAATGCTAGACCTAAACCTAATCCTTACCCTTACCATAACCATAAACCTAACCCTAATCCTAACCTTAACCCTAACGCTAACCCTCACCCTAAAGCTAACCCTAAACCTAATACTTACCCTAAACCTAACCCTAACCCTAAACCTAAGCCTAACCTTAACCATAACCATAACCCTAACCAAAACCCTTACACTAACCCAAACCCTAAACCTAACCCGAACTGTAACCCTATACCTAACCCTAAATCTTATCCTTATCCTTACCCTAACCCTAAACCTAAACCTAACACTAACCCTAACCCTTAACCCTAACCTTAACCCTAACCCTAACCGTTACACTTACCCTTACCCTAAACCTAACCCTAACCATAACCCTTACCCTAGCCCTAACCCCAACACTAAACCTAACCCTAACCCTAACCCTAAACCTTACCCTAACCCTAACCCTAAACCTAACCTTAACCTTAACCCTAACCTTACCCTTACCCTAAAGCTAAACCTAACCCTAACCATTACCCTAACCCTAACCATAAACTTAACTCCAACCCTAAACCTAACCCTAACCCTAACCCTAACCCTTACCCTAACCCTAACCCTAACCCTACCCTAAAACTTACCCTTAACCTAACTTTAACCCTAACCCTAACCCTAACCCTTATCCTAACACTAACCCTAACCCTAACACTTACCCTAACCCTAACCATGACCCTTACCCTAACCCTAACCCTAACCCTAACCCTAACCCTTAACTAACCCTAACCTTAACCCTTACCCTTACCTTAACACTATACCTAACCCTAACCCATACCCTTACCCTAACTCTAACCCTAAACCTAACCCTAACACATACCCTTACCCTAAACCTAACCCTAACCCTAACCATAAGCATAAACCTAACGCTAAACCTAACCCTAACCCTAACGCTAACACTTACCCTAACCCTAACCTTAACTCCAACACTAAACCTAACCCTAACCCTAACCATAACCCTTACCCTTACCCTAACCCTAACACTAAACCTAACCCTAACCCTAAACCTAACCCTAACCCTTACCCTACCCTAACGCTAATCCTAACCCTAACCCTTACCCTTAACCTAACCCTAACCCTAAACCTAAAACTAAACCTAACCCTAACCTTAACCCTAACCCTACCCTAACCCTTACCCTAACCCTAACCCTAATCTTAAACCTAACCCTTACACTTACCCTAACCCTAATCCTAACCCTAAATCTAACCCTAACCCTAACCTTAACCCTAACCCTTGCCGTTAACCTAAACATAACCCTAAAATTAACCTAACCCTAACCCTTCCCTAACCCTAACCCTAAAACTTACCCTAACCCTAACCGTAACCCTTCCCCTACCACTAACACTTAGCCTAACCCTAACCCTAACACTAATCCTTACCCTAACCCTACCCTAAACCCTAACCCTTACACTTACCCTAACCCTAAACATAACTTTAACCCTAACCGTAACCCTAACCCTAACCCTTACCCTTACCCTAACCCTAACCCTAACCTTAACCCCAACCCTAAACCTAACTCTAAACCTAACCCTGACCCTTACCCTAACCCTAACCATAACCCTACCCTAAAACTTACCCTTAACCTAACTTTAACCCTAACCCTAACCCTAACCCTGATCCTAACCCTAACCCTCACCCTACACTTACCCTAACCGTAACCCTTACCCTAACCCTAACCCTAACCCTTACACTTACCTTAACACTAAACCTAACCCTAACCCTTACCCTTACCCTAACGCTAACCATAACCCTAACCCTAACCCTAACACATACCCTTACCCTAATCCTAAGCCTAACCCTAACCGTAACCCTAAACCTAACCCTAAACCTAACCCTAACCTTAACCTAACACATACCCTAATCCTAACCTTAACCCCAACACTAAATCTAACCCTAACCCTAACCATAACCCTTACCCTTACCCTAACCCTAACCCTAAAACTAACCCTAACCCTAAACCTAACCCTAACCTTAACCTAACACATACCCTAATCCTAACCTTAACCCCAACACTAAATCTAACCCTAACCCTAACCATAACCCTTACCCTTACCCTAACCCTAACCCTAAAACTAACCCTAACCCTAAACCTAACCCTAACCCTTACCCTAACCCTCACCCTAATCCTAACCCTAACCCTTACCCTAACCCTAACCCTAACCATTACCCTAACCCTAACTGTAACCCTTACTCTAACACTAACACTTAGCCTAACCCTAAACCTAACCCTAATCCTTACCCTAACTCTAACCCTAAACCTAACCCTTACCCTAACCCTAACCCTAACCATTACCCTAACCCTAACTGTAACCCTTACTCTAACACTAACACTTAGCCTAACCCTAAACCTAACCCTAATCCTTACCCTAACCCTAACCCTAAAGCTAACTCTAACCCTAACCCTAAACCTAACCCTAACCCTTATCCTAACCCTAACCCTAATCCTAAAACTAACCCTTACCCTTATCCTAACCCTAACCCTAACCCTAACCCTAACACTTACCCTAACCCTAAACCTAACCCTACCCTAAAACTTATTCTTAACCTAACTTTAACCCTAACCCTAACCCTAATCCTTATCCTAACCCTAACCCTAATCCTAAATCTAAACCTTACCATTACACTAACCCTAACCCTAACCCTAACACTTACCCTAACCCTAACCCTATCCCTTACCCTAACCCTTACCCTAACCCTAACCCTAACCCTAACCCTTACCTTAACACTAAACCTAACCCTAATCCTAACCCTTACTCTAACGCTAACTCTAACCCTAAACCTAACCGTAACACATACCCTTACCCTAACCCTAACCCTAACCCTAACCCTAACTGTAACCCTAAACCTAAACCTAAACCTAACACTAACCCTAACCCTAACACTTACCCTAACCCTAACCTTAACACCAACACTAAACCTAACCCTAACCCTAACCCTGAACCTATCACTAAGCCTAACCCTAACCCTTACCCTTACCCTAACCCTAACCCTAACCTAAACATAACCCTAACCCTAACCTTAACCCTAACACTTACCCTTACCCTAACCCTAACCCTAACACTTACCCTAACAATAACCCTAACCCTAATCCTTACCCTTACCCTAACTCTAAGCCTAACATTAACCATAACAATACCCTAACCCTAACCCTTACCCTAACCCTACCCCCAAACCTAACTCTTATCCATACCCTAACCCTAACCCTAAACCTAACACTAACCCTAACCCCTAACCCTAACCGTAACCCTAATTCTAACCCTAATCCTTACCCTTACCCTAACCCTAACCCTAACCTTAACCCTTACGCTAACCCTAACCCCAACACTAAACCTAACTGTAACCATAAACCTTACAATATCCCTAAACTTAACCCGAACACTAAACCTAAACCTAACCCTAACACTAACCCTTACCCTTACCCTAACCCTAACCCTACACGTAACCTTAACCTTAACCCTAACCCTTACACTTACCCTAATGATAAACCTAACCATAACCCTTACCTAAGCCTAACCCTAACCTTAACCCCAACCATAACCCTAACCACTAACCCTAACCCTTATCCTAACCCTAATCCTACCCCTAACCCTAAAACTTACCCTTACCCTAACCCTAACCCTAACCCTAAAACTAACACTTACCCTAACCCTAACCCTAACAATAACCCTTACCCTTACCCTAACTCTGAGCCTAACTTTAACCAAAACCATAACCCTAACCCTAACCCTTACCCTAACCCTACCCTAAACCTAACCCCATCCCTAACCCTATCCCTAACCCTAACTCTTATCCTTACCCTAACTTTAACCCTGAACCTAACACTAAACCTAACCCCTAACTCTAACCGTAACCCTCACCCTAACCCTAACCCTTGCCCTTACCCTAACCCTAACCCTAACCCTAATCCTTACCCTAACCCTAACCCTAAACTTAACCCCAACCCTAACCCTAAACCCTAACCCTAACCCTTACCCTAACCCTATCACTAACCTTAACCCCAACCCTAACCCTGAACCCTAACTCTAACCCTTAACCTAACCCTAATCCTACCCCTAACCCTAAAACTTACCCTTACCCTAACCCTAACCCTAACCCTAACACTAACCCTAACACCTAACCCTAACCGTAACCCTAACCCTAACCCTAACCTTACCCTTACCCTAACCATAAACCTAACCCTAATCCTTACCCTATCCCTAAACCTAACCCTACACCTTACCCTTTCCCTAACCGTAACCCTAACCCTAACCCTAACCCATACCCTTACCCTAACCCTAACCCTAACTTTAATGCTAACCCTTACCCTTACCCAAACCCTAATTATAACTGTAACGCTTACCCTAACCCTAACCTTAACCCCAAATCTAAACCTAACCCTAACCCTAACCATAACCCTAACCCTAATCCTAACCCTTACCCTTTACCTTACCCTAGCCCTAACCCTAACCCTAACCCCAACACTAACCCCAACCCTAACCCTAACTCTTACCTTAACCCTAACCTTAACCCCAACACTAAACCTAACCCTACCACTAACCCTAACCCTAAACCTTACCGTTACCCTAACCCTAATCCTAACCCTAACCTTAACCCCAAACCTAAACCTAACCCAAACCCTAACCCTTATCCTTACCCTAACCCTAACCGTAACCTTACCCTAACCCTAACCCTTAGCCTTACCTAAACCCTAACCCTAACCTTAACACCAACCCTAAACCTAACTCTAACCCTAACTCTATCCCTTACCCTAAACTAACCCTAACCCTAACCCTAACCCTAACACTTACTCTAACCCCAAACCTAACCCTAAGCCTTACCCTTAACCTAACCCCAACCCTAACCTTAACCCCAACCCTAAACCTAACTCTAACCCTAAACCTATCCATTACCCTAACCTAACCCTAACCTTAACCCCAACCCTAAACCTACCCCTAACCTAACCCTAACCCTTACCCTAACCCTAACCCTAACCCTAACCCTAACCCCTACCCTAACTCTGACACTAACCCTAACCCTAAACCTTATCCTAACCCTAACCCTAACACTTACCATAACCCTAACCTAACACTTACCCTAACTTAACCCTAACCCGTACACTAACCCAAACCCTTACCCTTACCCTAAACCTAACCCTAACCCTAACCCTTACCCTTACCTTAACCCTAACCCTAACCTAACCCTTATCCTTACCCTAACGCTAACCCTAACCCTAAACCTTACCCTTACCCTAACCCTAACCCTATCCCTAACCTAACCCTAACCCTAAACCTATCCCTAATCCTAACCCTTACCCTAACCCTAACCTTAACCCCAAAACTAAACCTAGCGCTAACCCTAACGCTAACCATTACCCTTACACTAACCCTAACCCTAAACCTAACCATAACACTAACCCTAACCCTAGCCCTTACCCTAATCCTAACCCTAATCGTAACCCTAACACTTACCTTTACCCTATCCCTAACCCTAACCCTAAAACTAACCCTATCCCTAACCTGAACCCTAACCCTAACCCTAACCCTTACCATAATCCTAACCCTAATCCTAACCCTTACTCTTACCCTAACCCTAACCCTAACCCTAACCCTTACCCTTACCCAAACCCTAAACCTAACATTAACCCCAACCCTAAATCTAACCCTAACCCTAACTCTAACCCTAAACCTAACCCTAACCTTAACCCTAACACTTACCCTTACCCTAACCCTAACCCTAACCCTAAACCTAACCCTAACCCTATCCCTAAACCTTGCCCTTACCCTAACCCTAACCCTAAACCTTACCCTAACCCTAACCCTAAACCTAACCCTAACACTAACACTTACCCTAACCCTAACCCTAATCCTTACCCTAACCCTAACCCTAACCATTACCCTAACCGTAACCATAAACCTAACCCCTAACCCTAAACCTTAACCTAACCCTAAAACTAACCCTAACCTAACCCTTACCCTTACCCTAACCCTAAACCTAACTCTAACCGTTACCGTAACCCTAAACCTAAACATAACACTTACCCTAACCCTAAGCCTTACCCTAACCCTAACCCTAACCCTGGCCCTAACTTCAACCCTAACCCTCACACTTACCCTTACCCTTACCCTAACAATAACCCTAAACCTAACCCTAACCGTAACCCTAACCCTAACCCTAACCTTAACCCTAACCCTATCCCTAACAATTGCCCTTACACTAACTCTAACCCTAAACCTAACACCAAACCTAACCCTAAACCTAACCCTATACCTAACCCTAACCCTAACCCTAACAATAACCCCTAACCCTACCCCTAACCTTAACTCTTACCCTTACCCTAATCCCTACCCTAAACCTAACCCTTATCCTTACCCTAACCCTAAACCTAACCCTAACCCTAACCATAACCCATACCCTTACCCTAACCCTAACCCTAACCCTAAACCTAAAACTTACCCTTACCCTAAACCTAACCCTAACTCTTACCGTAAACCTAACCCTAACCCTAACCCTAACCCTACCCTTACCTAAACCCTAACCCTAACCCTAATCCTAACATTAACCCTAACCCTAACACTAACCCTAACACATACCCTTAACCTAACCCTAACCCTAACCCTAACCCTAACCCTAACCCTAAACCTAACCCTAACCTATCCCTAAACCTAACCCCTAAACCTTACCCTAACCCTAAACATAACCCTAAACCTAACCGTAACGCATACCCTTACCCTAACCCTAACCCTAACCCTAAACCTTACCATAACCCTAACCCTGAACCTAACCCGAACCCTGACCCTAACCCTAACCCTAACCCTTAAACTTACCCTTACCCTAACCCTAACACTAAACCTAACACTAACCCTAACCCTAACCCTAACAACTAACCATAACCCTAACCCTAACCCTTACCCTTACCCTAACCCTACCCCTAACCCTAACACTTACCATAACCCTAACAGTAATGCTAACACTAACCCTAACGCTAAAACTTACCCTAACCCTAAACCTAAACCTAATCCTTGCCCTAACCCTTAACCTAACCCTAACCCTTACCTTTTCCCTAAGCCTAACCCTTACCCTTACCCTTACCCTAAACCTAACCCTAAACCTAACCCTAACTCTAACCCTAACCCTAACCTTAACCCTAACCCCAACCCTAACCATTAGCCTTACCTTACCCTAACCCTAACCCTAAAACTAACCCTAACCCTAAACCTAACACTAACCTTTAACCTTACCCTAACCCTAACACTAAACCTAAACCTAACCCTAACCCTAACCCTAACACCTAACCCTAACCCTAACCCTAACCCTAACCCTTACCCTTACCCTAACCCTCACCCTATCCCTAACACTTACCCTAACCCTAAGCCTAACCCTTACCCTTAACGTAATCCTAACCCTAACTTTAAACCCAACCCTAAACCTATCACTAACCCTAACCCTTACCCTAACGTTAACCCTAACCCTAACCCTAACACCTAACTTTACCCTAACCCTAACCGTAACCCTTATCCTAACCCTAACCCTAAACCTAAACCTAAACCTTAACCAAAGCTAAAACTAACCCTAACCCCTAACCCTAACCCTTACCCTAACCCTAACCCTAACCCTAACCCTAACTCTAACCCTAAACCTAACCCAAACCCTTCCCCTTCCCCTAACCCTAACCCTAACCCTAACCCTAACACTTACTCTAACCCTAACCCTAACCCTAACCCTTAGCCTTCCCTAATCCTAACCCTAACCTTAACCCCTACCCCAAACCTAACCCTAACCCTAACCCTAAACCTTACACTAACCCTAACCTTAACTCTACCCTAACACTTACCCTTACCCTAACTGTAACCCTTATCCTAACCCTAACCCTAACTTTAACACTAACTCTAACCCTTAAACTAACCCCTAACCATAACCCTTACCCAAACCCTAACCCTAAACCTTACCCTTACTCTAACACTAACCCTAACTCTAACCCTAACCCTAACCCTAACCCTTACCCTTACCCTAACCCTAACCTAAACCCTAACCCTAACCCTAACCTTAATTCTAAACCTTATCCTTACCATAACCCTAACCCTAAACCTAACCCTAACCCTAACCTAACCCTTACCCTTACCCTAATGCTAGACCTAAACCTAATCCTTACCCTTACCATAACCATAACCCTAACCCTAATCCTAACCTTAACCCTAACGCTAACTCTCACCCTAACCCTAACCCTAAACCTAACACTTACCCTAAAACTAACCCTAACCCTAAACCTTACCCTAACCCTAAACCTAAACCTAACCTTAACCTTAACCTTAACCCTTACCTTTACCCTAAAGCTAAACCTAACCCTAACCCTTACCCTAACCCTAACCCTAACCTTAACCCCAACCCTAAACCTAACCCTAACCCTAACCCTAACCCTTACCCTAACCCTAACCCTAACCCTACCCTAAAACTTACCCTTAACATAACTTTAACCCTAACCCTAACCCTAACCCTTATCCTAACCCTAACCCTAACCCTAACACTTACCCTAACCCTAACCATAACCCTTACCCTAACCCTAACCCTAACCCTTAACTAACCCTAACCCTAACCCTTACCCTTACCTTAACACTATACCTAACCCTAACCCATACCCTTACCCTAACTCTAACCCTAAACCTAACCCTAACACATACCCTTACCCTAACCCTAACCCTAACCCTAACCGTAAGCATAAACCTAACGCTAAACCTAACCCTAACCCTAACGCTAACACTTACCCTAACCCTAACCTTAACCCCAACACTAAACCTAACCCTAACCCTAACCATAACCCTTACCCTTACCCTAACCCTAACAATAAACCTAACCCTAAACCTAACCCTAACCCTTACCCTACCCTAACGCTAATCCTAACCCTAACCCTTACCCTTAACCTAACCCTAACCCTAAACCTAAAACTAAACCTAACCCTAACCTTAACCCTAACCCTACCCTAACCCTTACCCTAACCCTAACCCTAATCTTAAACCTAACCCTTACACTTACCCTAACCCTAATCCTAACCCTAAATCTAAACCTAACCCTAACCTTAACCCTAACCGTTGCCGTTAACCTAAACATAACCCTAAAACTAAACCTAACCCTAACCCTTCCCTAACCCTAACCCTAAAACTTACCCTAACCCTAACCGTAACCCTTCCCCTACCACTAACACTTAGCCTAACCCTAACCCTAACACTAATCCTTACCCTAACCCTACCCCTAATCCTAACCCTTACACTTACCCTAACCCTAAACATAACTTTAACCCTAACCGTAACCGTAACCCTAACCCTAACCCTTACCCTAACCCTAACCCTAACTGTAACCATTACTCTAACCCTAACCCCAACACTAAACCTAACCCTAACCCAAACCCTTCCCCTTCCCCTAACCCTAACCCTAACCCTAACACTTACTCTAACCCTAACCCTAACCCTAACCCTTAGCCTTCCCTAATCCTAACCCTAACCTTAACCCCTACCCCAAACCTAACCCTAACCCTAACCCTAACCCTTACACTAACCCTAACCTTAACTCTACCCTAACACTTACCCTTACCCTAACTGTAACCCTTATCCTAACCCTAACCCTAACTTTAACACTAACTCTAACCCTTAAACTAACCCCTAACCATAACCCTTACCCAAACCCTAACCCTAAACCTTACCCTTACTCTAACACTAACCCTAACTCTAACCCTAACCCTAACCCTAACCCTTACCCTTACCCTAACCCTAACCTAAACCCTAACCCTAACCCTAACCTTAATTCTAAACCTTATCCTTACCATAACCCTAACCCTAAACCTAACCCTAACCCTAACCTAACCCTTACCCTTACCCTAATGCTAGACCTAAACCTAATCCTTACCCTTACCATAACCATAACCCTAACCCTAATCCTAACCTTAACCCTAACGCTAACTCTCACCCTAACCCTAACCCTAAACCTAACACTTACCCTAAAACTAACCCTAACCCTAAACCTTACCCTAACCCTAAACCTAAACCTAACCTTAACCTTAACCTTAACCCTTACCTTTACCCTAAAGCTAAACCTAACCCTAACCCTTACCCTAACCCTAACCCTAACCTTAACCCCAACCCTAAACCTAACCCTTACCCTAACCCTAACCCTTACCCTAACCCTAACCCTAACCCTACCCTAAAACTTACCCTTAACATAACTTTAACCCTAACCCTAACCCTAACCCTTATCCTAACCCTAACCCTAACCCTAACACTTACCCTAACCCTAACCATAACCCTTACCCTAACCCTAACCCTAACCCTTAACTAACCCTAACCCTAACCCTTACCCTTACCTTAACACTATACCTAACCCTAACCCATACCCTTACCCTAACTCTAACCCTAAACCTAACCCTAACACATACCCTTACCCTAACCCTAACCCTAACCCTAACCGTAAGCATAAACCTAACGCTAAACCTAACCCTAACCCTAACGCTAACACTTACCCTAACCCTAACCTTAACCCCAACACTAAACCTAACCCTAACCCTAACCATAACCCTTACCCTTACCCTAACCCTAACAATAACCCTAACCCTAACCCTAACCCTAACCCTAACCCTAACCCTTACCCATACCCTAACCCTAACCCTAACCCTTACCCTTACCCTTAACCTAACCCTAACCCTAAACCTAAAACTAAACCTAACCCTAACCTTAACCCTAACCCTACCCTAACCCTTACCCTAACCCTAACCCTAATCTTAAACCTAACCCTTACACTTACCCTAACCCTAATCCTAACCCTAAATCTAAACCTAACCCTAACCTTAACCCTAACCGTTGCCGTTAACCTAAACATAACCCTAAAACTAAACCTAACCCTAACCCTTCCCTAACCCTAACCCTAAAACTTACCCTAACCCTAACCGTAACCCTTCCCCTACCACTAACACTTAGCCTAACCCTAACCCTAACACTAATCCTTACCCTAACCCTACCCCTAATCCTAACCCTTACACTTACCCTAACCCTAAACATAACTTTAACCCTAACCGTAACCGTAACCCTAACCCTAACCCTTACCCTAACCCTAACCCTAACTGTAACCATTACTCTAACCCTAACCCCAACACTAAACCTAACCCTAACCCAAACCCTTCCCCTTCCCCTAACCCTAACCCTAACCCTAACACTTACTCTAACCCTAACCCTAACCCTAACACTTAGCCTTCCCTAATCCTAACCCTAACCTTAACCCCTACCCCAAACCTAACCCTAACCCTAACCCTAACCCTTACACTAACCCTAACCTTAACTCTACCCTAACACTTACCCTTACCCTAACTGTAACCCTTATCCTAACCCTAACCCTAACTTTAACACTAACTCTAACCCTTAAACTAACCCCTAAACATAACCCTTACCCAAACCCTAACCCTAAACCTTACCCTTACTCTAACACTAACCCTAACTCTAACCCTAACCCTAACCCTAACCCTACCCTTACCTAAACCCTAACCCTAACCCTAATCCTAACATTAACCCTAACCCTAACACTAACCCTAACACATACCCTTAACCTAACCCTAACCCTAACCCTAACCCTAAACCTAACCCTAAACCTAACCCTAACCTATCCCTAAACCTAACCCCTAAACCTTACCCTAACCCTAAACATAACCCTAAACCTAACCGTAACGCATACCCTTACCCTAACCCTAACCCTAACCCTAAACCTTACCATAACCCTAACCCTGAACCTAACCCGAACCCTGACCCTAACCCTAACCCTAACCCTTAAACTTACCCTTACCCTAACCCTAACACTAAACCTAACACTAACCCTAACCCTAACCCTAACAACTAACCATAACCCTAACCCTAACCCTTACCCTTACCCTAACCCTACCCCTAACCCTAACACTTACCATAACCCTAACAGTAATGCTAACACTAACCCTAACGCTAAAACTTACCCTAACCCTAAACCTAAACCTAATCCTTGCCCTAACCCTTAACCTAACCCTAACCCTTACCTTTTCCCTAAGCCTAACCCTTACCCTTACCCTTACCCTAAACCTAACCCTAAACCTAACCCTAACTCTAACCCTAACCCTAACCTTAACCCTAACCCTAACCCTAACCATTAGCCTTACCTTACCCTAACCCTAACCCTAAAACTAACCCTAACCCTAAACCTAACACTAACCTTTAACCTTACCCTAACCCTAACACTAAACCTAAACCTAACCCTAACCCTAACCCTAACACCTAACCCTAACCCTAACCCTAACCCTAACCCTTACCCTTACCCTAACCCTCACCCTATCCCTAACACTTACCCTAACCCTAAGCCTAACCTTTACCCTTAACGTAATCCTAACCCTAACTTTAAACCCAACCCTAAACCTATCACTAACCCTAACCCTTACCCTAACGTTAACCCTAACCCTAACCCTAACACCTAACTTTACCCTAACCCTAACCGTAACCCTTATCCTAACCCTAACCCTAAACCTAAACCTAAACCTTAACCAAACCCTAAAACTAACCCTAACCCCTAACCCTAACCCTTACCCTAACCCTAACCCTAACCCTAACCCTAACTCTAACCCTAACCCTAACCCAAACCCTTCCCCTTCCCCTAACCCTAACCCTAACCCTAACACTTACTCTAACCCTAACCCTAACCCTAACCCTTAGCCTTCCCTAATCCTAACCCTAACCTTTACCCCTACCCCAAACCTAACCCTAACCCTAACCCTAACCCTTACACTAACCCTAACCTTAACTCTACCCTAACACTTACCCTTACCCTAACTGTAACCCTTATCCTAACCCTAACCCTAACTTTAACACTAACTCTAACCCTTAAACTAACCCCTAACCATAACCCTTACCCAAACCCTAACCCTAAACCTTACCCTTACTCTAACACTAACCCTAACTCTAACCCTAACCCTAACCCTAACCCTAACCCTTACCCTTACCCTAACCCTAACCTAAACCCTAACCCTAACCCTAACCTTAATTCTAAACCTTATCCTTACCATAACCCTAACCCTAAACCTAACCCTAACCCTAACCTAACCCTTACCCTTACCCTAATGCTAGACCTAAACCTAATCCTTACCCTTACCATAACCATAACCCTAACCCTAATCCTAACCTTAACCCTAACGCTAACTCTCACCCTAACCCTAACCCTAAACCTAACACTTACCCTAAAACTAACCCTAACCCTAAACCTTACCCTAACCCTAAACCTAAACCTAACCTTAACCTTAACCTTAACCCTTACCTTTACCCTAAAGCTAAACCTAACCCTAACCCTTACCCTAACCCTAACCCTAACCTTAACCCCAACCCTAAACCTAACCCTAACCCTAACCCTAACCCTTACCCTAACCCTAACCCTAACCCTACCCTAAAACTTACCCTTAACATAACTTTAACCCTAACCCTAACCCTAACCCTTATCCTAACCCTAACCCTAACCCTAACACTTACCCTAACCCTAACCATAACCCTTACCCTAACCCTAACCCTAACCCTTAACTAACCCTAACCCTAACCCTTACCCTTACCTTAACACTATACCTAACCCTAACCCATACCCTTACCCTAACTCTAACCCTAAACCTAACCCTAACACATACCCTTACCCTAACCCTAACCCTAACCCTAATCGTAAGCATAAACCTAACGCTAAACCTAACCCTAACCCTAACGCTAACACTTACCCTAACCCTCACCTTAACCCCAACACTAAACCTAACCCTAACCCTAACCATAACCCTTACCCTTACCCTAACCCTAACAATAAACCTAACCCTAAACCTAACCCTAACCCTTACGCTACCCTAACGCTAATCCTAACCCTAACCCTTACCCTTAACCTAACCCTAACCCTAAACCTAAAACTAAACCTAACCCTAACCTTAACCCTAACCCTACCCTAACCCTTACCCTAACCCTAACCCTAATCTTAAACCTAACCCTTACACTTACCCTAACCCTAATCCTAACCCTAAATCTAAACCTAACCCTAACCTTAACCCTAACCGTTGCCGTTAACCTAAACATAACCCTAAAACTAAACCTAACCCTAACCCTTCCCTAACCCTAACCCTAAAACTTACCCTAACCCTAACCGTAACCCTTCCCCTACCACTAACACTTAGCCTAACCCTAACCCTAACACTAATCCTTACCCTAACCCTACCCCTAATCCTAACCCTTACACTTACCCTAACCCTAAACATAACTTTAACCCTAACCGTAACCGTAACCCTAACCCTAACCCTTACCCTAACCCTAACCCTAACTGTAACCATTACTCTAACCCTAACCCCAACACTAAACCTAACCCTAACCCAAACCCTTCCCCTTCCCCTAACCCTAACCCTAACCCTAACCCTAACACTTACTCTAACCCTAACCCTAACCCTAACCCTTAGCCTTCCCTAATCCTAACCCTAACCTTAACCCCTACCCCAAACCTAACCCTAACCCTAACCCTAACCCTTACACTAACCCTAACCTTAACTCTACCCTAACACTTACCCTTACCCTAACTGTAACCCTTATCCTAACCCTAACCCTAACTTTAACACTAACTCTAACCCTTAAACTAACCCCTAACCATAACCCTTACCCAAACCCTAACCCTAAACCTTACCCTTACTCTAACACTAACCCTAACTCTAACCCTAACCCTAACCCTAACCCTTACCCTTACCCTAACCCTAACCTAAACCCTAACCCTAACCCTAACCTTAATTCTCAACCTTATCCTTACCATAACCCTAACCCTAAACCTAACCCTAACCCTAACCTAACCCTTACCCTTACCCTAATGCTAGACCTAAACCTAATCCTTACCCTTACCATAACCATAACCCTAACCCTAATCCTAACCTTAACCCTAACGCTAACTCTCACCCTAACCCTAACCCTAAACCTAACACTTACCCTAAAACTAACCCTAACCCTAAACCTTACCCTAACCCTAAACCTAAAACTAACCTTAACCTTAACCTTAACCCTTACCTTTACCCTAAAGCTAAACCTAACCCTAACCCTTACCCTAACCCTAACCCTAACCTTAACCCCAACCCTAAACCTAACCCTAACCCTAACCCTAACCCTTACCCTAACCCTAACCCTAACCCTACCCTAAAACTTACCCTTAACATAACTTTAACCCTAACCCTAACCCTAACCCTTATCCTAACCCTAACCCTAACCCTAACACTTACCCTAACCCTAACCATAACCCTTACCCTAACCCTAACCCTAACCCTTAACTAACCCTAACCCTAACCCTTACCCTTACCTTAACACTATACCTAACCCTAACCCATACCCTTACCCTAACTCTAACCCTAAACCTAACCCTAACACATACCCTTACCCTAACCCTAACCCTAACCCTAACCGTAAGCATAAACCTAACGCTAAACCTAACCCTAACCCTAACGCTAACACTTACCCTAACCCTCACCTTAACCCCAACACTAAACCTAACCCTAACCCTAACCCTAACCCTTACCCTAACCCTAACCCTAACTGTAACCATTACTCTAACCCTAACCCCAACACTAAACCTAATCCTAACCCTAACCCTTACCCTAACCTTAACCTTAACCACAACACTAAACCTAACCCTAACCCTAACCCTAAACCTAACCTTAACCTTAACCCTAACCCTTACCCTTACCCTAACGCTAAACCTAACCCTAACCCTTACCCTAACCCTAACCCTAACCTTAACCCCAACCCTAAACCTAACTCTAACCCTAACCCTAACCCTTACCCTAACCCTAACCATAACCCTACCCTAAAACTTACCCTTAACCTAACTTTAACCCTAACCCTAACCTTAACCCTGATCCTAACCCTAACCCTCACCCTACACTTACCCTAACCCTTACCCTAACCCTAACCCTAACCCTTACACTTACCTTAACACTGAACCTAACCCTAACCCTTACCCTTACCCTAACGCTAACCATAACCCTAACCCTAACCCTAACACATACCCTTACCCTAATCTTAAGCCTAACCCTAACCGTAACCCTAAACCTAACCCTAAACCTAACCCTAACCTTAACCCTAACACATACCCTAATCCTAACCTTAATCCCAACACTAAACCTAACCCTAACCCTAACCATAACCCTTACCCTTACCCTAACCCTAACCCTAAAACTAACCCTAACCCTAAACCTAACCCTAACCCTTACCTAACCCTCACCCTAATCCTAACCCTAACCCTTACCCTTACCCTAAACCTAACCCGAACCCTAAAATTAACCCTAACCCTAACCTTAACCCTAACCCTACCCTAACCTTTACACTAACCCTAACCCTAATCCTAAACGTAACCCTTACCCTTACCCTAACTCTAACCCTAAACCTAACCCTTACCCTAACCCTAACCCTAAACATTACCCTAACCCTAACTGTAACCCTTACTCTAACACTAACACTTAGCCTAACCCTAAACCTAACCCTAATCCTTACCCTAACCCTAACCCTAAAGCTAACTCTAACCCTAACCCTAAACCTAACCCTAACGCTAACCCTAACCCTAACCCTAACCCTTACCCTAACCCTAACCCTAACCCTTATCCTAACCCTAACTCTAAACCTAAACCTAACCTTAACCCTAACCCTAACCCTTACCCTTACCCTAACCCTAACCCTAAACCTAACCCTAACGCTAACCTTAACCCTAACCCTTACCCTTACCCTATCCCTAACCCTAACACTTACCCTAACCATAATCCTAACCCTAACCGTTACCCTTATCCTAACTCTAAGCCTAACATTAACCATAAACATAACTCTAACCCTAACCCTACCTTAAACCTAACCCGAACCCTAACCCTATCCCCAAGCCTAACTCTTATCCTTACCCTAACCCTAACACTAAACCTAACACTAACCCTAACCCCTAACCCTAACCGTAACCCTAACCCTAACCCTAACCCTTATCCTAACCCTAACTCTAAACCTAAACCTAACCTTAACCCTAACCCTAACCCTTACCCTTACCCTAACCGTAACCCTAAACCTAACCCTAACGCTAACCTTAACCCTAACCCTTATCCTTACCCTAACCCTAACCCTAACACTTACCCTAACCATAATCCTAACCCTAACCGTTACCCTTACCCTAACTCTAAGCCTAACAACAACCATAAACATAACTCTAAACCTAACCCTCCCTTAAACCTAACCCGAACCCTAACCCTATCCCCAAGCCTAACTCTTATCCTTACCCTAACCCTAACACTAAACCTAACACTAACCCTAACCCCTAACCCTAACCGTAACCCTAACCCTAACCCTAACCCTTACACTTACCCTAACCCTAACCCTAACCGTAACCCTTACCCTAACCCTAACCCCAACACTAAACCTAACTCTAACCCTAACCCTTACCCTATCCCTAACCTTAACCCCAACACTAACCCTAACCCTAACCCTAACCCTTACCCTTACTCTAACCCTAACCCTAAACCTCACCTTAACCTTAACCCTAACCCTTACCCTCACCCTAACGCTAAACCTAATCCTAACCCTTACCCTAACCCTAACCCTAAACTTAACCCCAACCCTAACCCTAACCCTTACCCTAACCCTAACCCTAACCTTAACCCCAACCCTAAACCTAACTCTAACCCTAACCCTAACCCTTACCCTAACCCTAACCCTAACCCTACCCTAAAACTTATTCTTAACCTAACTTTAACCCTAAACCTAACCCTAACCCTTATCCTAACCCTAACCCTAATCCTAAAACTAACCCTTACCCTTATCCTAACCCTAACCCTAACCCTAACCCTAACCCTAACACTTACCCTAACCCTAAACCTAACCCTACCCTAAAACTTATTCTTAACCTAACTTTAACCCTAACCCTAACCCTAACCCTTATCCTAACCCTAACCCTAATCCTAAATCTAAACCTTACCATTATACTAACCCTAACCCTAACCCTAACACTTACCCTAACCCTAACCCTAACCCTTACCCTAACACTTACCCTAACCCTAACCCTAACGGTAACCCTTACCCAACCCTAACCCGAAACCTAACCCTTACCCTTACCTTAACACTAAACCTAACCCTAATCC
>JANJXV010000104.1:2335000-2430000 GCA_024803745.1 Megascapheus bottae | reverse complement strand
AACCTAACCCTAACCCTAACCCTAACCCTTAACCTAACCCTAACCCTTACAATAACCATAACCCTAACCATAACCCTTACCCTTACCCTAACCCTAACCCTAAACCTAACTTTTACCCTTACCCTAACCCTAAACCTAACTCTAACCCAAACCCTAAACCTTACCTAACCCTAACCCTAATCCTAACCCTAACACTTACCCTTACCCTAACCCTTATCCTTACCCTGACCCTAACCCAAACTTAATCTAAACTATTACCCTTACCCTAACCCTAACCCAAACCTAATCTAAACTATTACCATTACCCTAACCCTACCCCTAACCTTAACACTAAACCTAACCCTAAACCTAACACTAACCTTAACCCCCTAACCCTTACCTTTACCATAACCCTAACCCTATCCCTAACCCTAACACTTACACTTACCCTAACCCTAACCCTATCCCTCAACCCAACCCTAACCCTAAATCTAACCCTTACCCTAACCCTAACCCTAACCCTAACCTAACCCTTACCCTTACCCTAACCCTAACCCTATCCTTAACTCTAAACCTAACCCTAACCCTAACCCTTACCCTTACCCTAACCCTAACCCTAAACCTAACCCTAATCCTAACCCTATCCCTAACCCTAACCCTTACCCTTACCCTAACCCTAACCCTAACCCTAAACCTTACCCTAGGCCTAACCCTTACCCTAACCCTAACTTTAACCCCAACACTAAACCTAACCCTAACCCTAAACCTAACCCTAACCCTAACCATAACCCTTACCCTAAACCTAACCCTAAACCTAACTCTAACCCTTACACTTACCCTAACCGTAACCCTAACCGTAAAACTAACCCCAACCCTAACATTAACCCTAACCCTAACCCTAACCCTTACCCTAACCCTAACCCTAATCCTAACCCTAACCCTTCCCCTTACCCTAACCCTAACCCTAAAGCTAACCCTAACCCTAAACTTAACCCAAACATTTACCCTCACCCTAACCCAAAACCTAACACTTAACCTAACCCTTACGCTTACCCTAAACCCAACCCTAACCATAATCCTTACTGTAACACTAACCCTAACCCTAACCCTAACCCTTAACCTAACCCTAACCCTAGACCTAACCCTAACCCTAACCTTAACCCTAAACCTAACCTTAAACCTAACACTTACCCTAACGATATCCTTAAACCTAACCCTGACCCTAACCCTAACACTGACCTTAACCCTAACCCTAACCCTTACCCATACCCTAACCCTAACCCTAACCCTTACCCTTACCCTAACCCTAACCCTAACCCTAAACCTAACCCTTAACCTTACCCTAAGCCTAACCCTTACCCTAACCCTAACCTTAACCCCAACACTAAACCTAAGCCTAACCCTAAACCTAACCCTAACCCTTAACCTTACCCTAACCCAATCGCTACACCTAACATTAACCCTAACCATAACCCTTACCCTAACCCTAACCCTAATCCTAAACCTAAACCTTACACTTACTCTAACCCAATTCCTAAACCTAACCCTAACCTTAACCATAACCCTTACCCTAACTCTAACCCTAAAGCTAACCCTAACCCTTACACTTACCCTAACCCTAACCCTAACCGTAAAACTAACCCCAACCCTAACCTTAACCCTAAACCTAAACCTAACCCTTACCCTAACCTTAACCCCAACACTAAACCTAACCCTAACCCTAAACCTAACACTAACCCTAACCCTAACCCTTAGCCTTACCCTAAACCTAAACCTAAACCTAACTCTAATCCTAACCTTAACCCTAACTCTAAACCTCACTCTACCCTAGCCCTTACCCTAACCCTAACCCTAACCCTAACACTAACCTTAACTTTAACCCTAACCCTAAACCTAACTCTTACCCTTACCTTAACCCTAACCCTTAACCTTACCGTAACCCTAACGCTAACCTTAACCTTAACCCTAACTCTAACCCTAACCCTAACCTTAACCATAACCTTAACACTAATCCTAACCCTTACCTTTATCCTAACCCTAAACCTAACCCTAACCCTAACCCTAACTCTTACCCTTACCCTAACCCGAAACCTAATCCTAACCTGAACACTCAACCTTACCCTTACCCTAAACCTAACCCTAACCCTTACCCTAAACCTTCCCCGAAGCCTAACCCTAACTCTTACCCTTACCTTAACCCTAACCCTAATCCTAACCCTAACCCTAACACTAACCCTAACACATACAATTACCCTAACCCTAAATCTTAACCTAACCCTAACCCTAACCCTAATCCTTACCATAACCCTAACCTTAACCCTAGCCCTTACCCTAAACCTAACCCTAACCCTAACCTTAACCGTAACCCTAACCCTAACCCTAACCCCTAACCCTAACCGTAACCGTAACCGTAAACCTAACCCTTACCCTTACCCTAACCCTACCCTAAACCTAACCCTAACCTAACCCTAACCCTAACACCTAACCCTAAACCTAACCCTAACCCTTACCCTTAACCTAACCCTAACCCTAAACCTAATCCTAACCCTAATCCTAACCCTTAACCTAATCCTAACCCTAAACCGAATCCTAACCCTAATCCTAACCCTTAACCTAACCTAACCGTAACCCTAACCCTTATCCTAACCCTAACTCTAAACCTAACCCTTAACCTAAACCTAACCCTAATCCTAACCCTTACCCTTACCCTTACCCTAACTCTAATCCTAACCCTAACACTTACCCTAACCCTAACCCTAAACCTAACCCTTAACCTAAACCTAAACCTCACCCTACCCTAATCCGTACCCTTAACCTAACCCTAACCCTAACCCTAACCCTAACCCTAAAATTAAACCTTAACCCTTACCCTAACCCTAACCCTAACCCTAACACTTACCCTAACCCTAACTCTAACTCTAACCCTAACCTCAATCCTAACCCTAACCCCAAACCCTAACCCTAACGCTAACTATAACACTTAACATTATCCTAACCCTAACCCTAACCCTAACACTTACCCTTACCCTAACCCCTACCCTAACCCTAACCCTTACCCTAAACCTTACCCTAACCCTAACCCTAAACCTAACCCTAATCCTAACCCTTACCCTTACAATAACCCTAAACCTAACCCTAACCCCAATCCTAACCCTAATCCTTACCCTTACCCTAACCCTAAGCCTAACCCTAAACCTAAACCTAAATCGAACCCTAACATGAACCATAAATGTAACCCTAACCCTAAACATAACCTAACCCTAACCCTAACCCTAACCCTTACTCTAACCCTCAACTTAAACCTTAACCCTAACCCTAACCCTAACACTTACCCTAACCCTAACTCTAACTCTAACCCTAACCCTAACACTTACCCTAACCCTAACCCTAACCCTAAACCTAAACTTTATCATAACACTAACCCTAACATTAGCCCTAACCCTTAACCTAACCCTAACACTTACCGTAACCCCTAACCATAACCCATACCCTAACCGTAACCCTAACCCTAACCCTAACCCTAACCCCTAGCCCCTAACCCTAACCCTAACCCGAACCCCAAACCCTAACCCTAACCCTAACTCTAACACTTAACATTATTCTAACCCTAACCCTAACCCTAACACTTACCCTTACCCTAACCCCTACCCTAACCATAAACTTTACCTTAAACCTTACCCTAAACCTAAACCTAAACCTAAACCTAATCCTAACCCTTACCCTTACAATAACACTAAACCTAACCCTAAACCTAACCTTAACCCTAACACTTACCCTTACCCTAACCCTAACCCTAACCCTAACCCTAAACCTTACCCTTACCTAAACCTAACCCTAATCCTTACCCTAAACCTAACCCTAACCCTAAACCTAACCTTAACCCTTACCCTTACCGTAACACTAATCCTAACCCTAACCATAACCCTAACACACACCCTTACCCTAACCCTAACCCTAACTCTAACCGTAACCCTAAACCTAAACCTAAACCTAACCCTAACACTAAGCGTAACCCTAAACCTAACCCTAAACCTAACCCTAACCCTAACCCTTACCCTAAACCTAACCTTAACCCCAACACTAAACCTAAACCTATCCCTAACCCCAAACTTTACCCTTACCCTAACCCTAACCCTAAACCTAACCCTAACGCTAACCCTTACCCTAAACCTAACCCTAATCCTAACCTTAACTCTTACCCTTACCCTAAACCTAACCCTAACCCTAAAACAAACACTAACCGTTACGTTAAACCTAACCCTTACCCTTACCCTAACCCTAACCCTAACCCTAAACCTAAACCTACCCTAACCCTAACCCTAACACTTACCCTAACCCTAACCCTAATCCTAACCCTTACCCTAACCTTAACCCTAACTCTAACACTTACCCTAACCCTAACCCCAACCCTAACCCTAACCCTTACCCTAACTCTAACCAAACCCTAACGCTAACCCCTAACTCTAACCCTTAACCTAACCCTAACCCTAACCCTAATCCTTCACCTAACCCTAACCCTTACCCTAACCATACCCCTAACCATAACCCTTAACTTTACCCTAACCCTTACCCTAAACCTAACCCTTACGCTTACCCTAACCCTAACCCTAACTTTAACTCTAAACCTAACCCTAACACTAACCCTTACCCTTACCCTAACCCTAACCCTAAACCTAACCCTAACCCTAAACCTATCCCTAACCCTAACCTTTACCCTTACCCTAAACCTAACCCTAAACCTAAAGCTTACCCTTACCCTAACCCTAACACTAACCTTAATGCTAACTCTAACCCTAACCCTAACCCTTACACTAACCCAAACACTAACCCTTACCCTTAACCTAAACCTAACCCTAACCCTAACCCTAACCCTAACCTTAACCCTAAACCTAACCTTAACCCTAACACTTACCCTAACGATATCCTTAAACCTAACCGTGACCCTAACCCTAACACTGACCTTAACCCTAACCCTAACCCTCACCCATACCCTAACCCTAACCCTAACCCTTACCCTTACCCTAACCCTAACCCTAAACCTAACCCTAAACCTACCCCTTAACCTTACCCTAAGCCTAACCCTTACCCTAACCCTAACCTTAACCCCAACACTAAACCTAACCCTAACCCTAAACCTAACCCTAACCCTTAACCTTACCCTAACCCAATCCCTACACCTAACATTAACCCTAACCATAACCCTTACCCTAACCCTAACCCTAATCCTAAACCTAAACCTTACACTTACTCTAACCCAATTCCTAAACCTAACCCTAACCTTAACCATAACCCTTACCCTAAATCTAACCCTAAAGCTAACCCTAACCCTTACACTTACCCTAACCCTAACCCTAACCGTAAAACTAACCCCAACCCTAACCTTAACCCTAAACCTAAACCTAACCCTTACCCTAACCTTAACCCCAACACTAAACCTAACCCTAACCCTAAACCTAACACTAACCCTAACCCTAACCCTTACCCTTACCCTAAACCTAAACCTAAACCTAACTCTAATCCTAACCTTAACCCTAACTCTAAACCTCACTCTACCCTAGCCCTTACCCTAACCCTAACCCTAACCCTAACCCTAACACTAACCTTAACTTTAACCCTAACCCTAAACCTAACTCTTACCCTTACCTTAACCCTAACCCTTAACCTTACCGTAACCCTAACGCTAACCTTAACCTTAACCCTAACTCTAACCCTAACCCTAACCTTAACCATAACCTTAACACTAATCCTAACCCTTACCTTTATCCTAACCCTAAACCTAACCCTAACCCTAACCCTAACTCCTACCCTTACCCTAACCCGAAACCTAATCCTAACCTGAACACTCAACCTTACCCTTACCCTAAACCTAACCCTAACCCTTACCCTAAACCTTCCCCGAAGCCTAACCCTAACTCTTACCCTTACCCTAACCCTAACCCTAATCCTAACCCTAACCCTAACACTAACCCTAACACATACAATTACCCTAAGCCTAACCCTTAACCTAACCCTAACCCTAACCCTAATCCTTACCATAGCCCTAACCTTAACCCTAGCCCTTACCCTAAACCTAACCCTAACCCTAACCTTAACCGTAACCCTAACCCTAACCCTAACCCCTAACCCAAACCGTAACCGTAACCGTAACCCTAACCCTTACCCTTACCCTAACCCTACCCTAAACCTAACCCTAACCTAACCCTAACCCTAACACCTAACCCTAAACCTAACCCTAACCCTTACCCTTAACCTAACCCTAACCCTAAACCTAATCCTAACCCTAATCCTAACCCTTAACCTAATCCTAACCCTAAACCGAATCCTAACCCTAATCCTAACCCTTAACCTAACCTAACCGTAACCCTAACCCTTATCCTAACCCTAACTCTAAACCTAACCCTTAACCTAAACCTAACCCTAATCCTAACCCTTACCCTTACCCTTACCCTAACTCTAATCCTAACCCTAACACTTACCCTAACCCTAACCCTAAACCTAACCCTTAACCTAAACCTAAACCTCACCCTACCCTAAGCCGTACCCTTAACCTAACCCTAACCCTAAACCTAACCCTAACCCTAAACCTAACCCTAACCTTAACCCTAACCCTAACAATTGCCCCAACCCTAACCCTAACCCTAAACCTAACACTAACACGAACCCTAACCCTAACCCCCAACCCTAACCCTTAACCTAATCCTAACCCTAACCCTAACTCTAACCCTTACCCTTACCCTAAACCTAAACCTAACTCTAATCCTAACCTTAACCGTAACTCTAAACCTTACCCTACCCTAGCCCTTACCCTACCCCTAACCCTAACCCTAACACTAACCTTAACCTTAACCCTAACCCTAAACCTAACCCTTACCCTTACCCTAACCCTAACCCTTAACCTAAACCTAACCATAAAGCTAACCCTAAACTTAACCCTAACTCTACCCCTAACCCTAACCTTAACCATAACCTTAACACTAATCCTAACCCTCACCATTATCCTAACCCTAAACCTAACCCTAACCCTAACCCTAACTCTTACCCTTACCCTCACCCGAAACCTAACCCAAACCCGAATCCTAATCTTAACCCAAACCCTAACACTAACCCTAACACATACACTTACCCTAACCCTAAACCTAAACCTAACCCTAACCCTAACCCTAACCCTACCTCTAACCCTTACCCTTACCCTAACCCTAACCCTAAACCTAACCCTAACCCTTACCCTTACCCTCATCCTAACACTAACGTTAACCTTAACCTTAACCCTAACCCTAACATTAACCCTAACACTTATCCTTACCCTACACATAACACTAACCCTAAACCTAACCCTAACCCTAAACCTAACCCTTACCCTTACCATAACTATAACCCTAAACCTAACCCAAACCCTTACCCTTACCCTAACCCTAACCCTAAACCTTACCCTAACCCTAACCCTAACCCTAACCTTAACCCTAACCCTAAACCTAACAATTGCCCCAACCATAACCCTAACCCTAAACCTAACCCTAACCCTTACCCTTTCCCTAAATGTAACCCTAAATTTAACCGTAACCCTAACCCTAAACCTTACCCTAACCCTAACCCCATTTCTAACCCTAACACTTACCCTTACCCTAACCCTAAGGCTAACCCTAAACCTAAACCTAAATCGAACCCTAACCTTAACCCTAACCCCAACCCTAAACCTAACCCTAACCCTAACTCTAACTCTAACCCTAACCCTAACCCTTCCCCTAACCCTAACCCTAACCCTAAACCTAACCCTTATTATAACACTAACCCTAACATTAACCCTAACCCTTAACCTAACCCTAACACTTACCCTAACCCCTAACCATAACCCATACCCTAACCCTAACCCTAACCCCTAACCCTAACCCTAACCCTAACCCGAACCCCAAACCCTAACCCTAACCCTAACTCTAACACTTAACATTATACTAACCCTAACCCTAACCCTAACACTTACTCTTAACCTAACCCCTACACTATCCCTAAGCCTTACCCTAAACCTTACCCTAACGCTAACCCTAAACCTAACCCTAATCCTAACCCTTACCCTTACAATAACCCTAAACCTAACCCTAACCCTAACCTTAACCCTAACACTTACCCTTACCCTAACCCTAACCCTAACCCTAACCCTAAACCTTACCCTTACCTAAACCTAACCCTAATCCTTACCCTAAACCTAACCCTAAACCTAAACCTAACCTTAACCCTTACCCTTACCGTAACGCTAATCCTAACCATAACCCTAACCCTAACACATACCCTTACCCTAACCCTAACCCTAACTCTAACTCTAACCCTAAACCTAACCCTAAACCTAACCCTAACCCTAAGCGTAACCCTAAACCTAACCCTAAACCTAACCCTAACCGTAACCCTTACCCTAAAGCTAACCTTAAATCCAACACTAAACCTAAACCTATCCCTAACCCCAAACTTTACCCTTACCCTAACCCTAACCCTAAACCTAACCCTAACGCTAACCTTTACCCTAAACCTAACCCTAATCCTAACCTTAACTCTTACCCTTACCCTAAACCTAACCCTAACCCTAAAACGAACACTAACCGTTACCTTAACCCTTACCCTTACCCTTACCCTAACCCTAACCCTAACCCTAAACCTAAACCTAACCCTAACCCTAACCCTAACACTTACCCTAACCCTAACCCTAATCCTAACGCTTACCCTAACCTTAACCCTAACTCTAACAATTACCCTAACCCTAACCCAAACCCTAACCCTAACCCTTACCCTAACTCTAACCAAACCCTAACGCTAACCCCTAACTCTAACCCTTAACCTAACCCTAACCTTAACCCTAACCCTTCACCTAACCCTAAACCTTACCCTAACCATACCCCTAACCATAACCCTTACCTTGACCCTAACCCTAAACCTAAACCTAACCCTTACGCTTACCCTAACCCTAACCCTAACCTTAACTCTAAACCTAACCCTAACACTAACCCTTACCTTACCGTAACCCTAACCCTAAACCTAACCCTAACCCTAAACCTATCCCTAACCCTAACCTTTACCCTTACCCGAACCCTAATCCTAAACCTAAATCTTACCCTTACCCTAACCCTAACACTAACCTTAATGCTAATTCTAACCCTAACCCTAACCCTTACACTAACCCAAACACTAACCCTTACCCTTAACCTAAACCTAACCCTAAACCTAACCCTAACCCTAACCTTAACCCTAAACCTAACCTTAACCCTAACACTTACCCTAACGCTATACTTAAACCTAACCCTAACCCTAACCCTAACACTAACCTTAACCCTAACCCTAACCCTTACCCATACCCTAACCATAACCCTAAACCTAAACCTTAACCTTACCCTAAGCCTAACCCTTACCCTAACCCTAACCTTAACCCCAACACTAAACCTAACCCTAACCTTTAACCTAACCCTAACCCTAAACCTTACCCTAACCCTAACCCCAATCCTAACCCTAACCCTTACCCTTACCCTAACCCTAAGGCTAACCCTAAACCTAAACCTAAATCTAACCCTAACCTTAACCCTAACCCTAACCCTAACCCTAACGCTAAACCTAACCCTAACCCTAACCCTAACACTTACCCTAACCCTAAAATTAAAAATTAACCCTTACCCTAACCCTAACCCTAACCCTAACACTTACCCTAACCCTAACTCTAACTCTAACCCTAAACCCAATCCTAACCCTAACCCCAAACCCTAACTATAACACTTAACATTATCCTAACCCTAACCCTAACCCTAACACTTACCCTTACCCTAACCCCTACCCTAACCCTAACCCTTACCCTAAACCTTACCCTAACCCTAACCCTAAACCTAACCCTAATCCTAACCCTTACCCTTACAATAACCCTAAACCTAACCCTAACCCCAATCCTAACCCTAATCCTTACCCTTACCCTAACCCTAAGCCTAACCCTAAACCTAAACCTAAATCGAACCCTAACATTAACCATAAATGTAACCCTAACCCTAAACATAACCTAACCCTAACCCTAACCCTAACCCATACTCTAACCCTCAACTTAAACCTTAACCCTAACCCTAACCCTAACACTTACCCTAACCCTAACTCTAACTCTAACCCTAACCCTAACACTTACCCTAACCCTAACCCTAACCCTAAACCTAAACTTTATCATAACACTAACCCTAACATTAGCCCTAACCCTTAACCTAACCCTAACACTTACCGTAACCCCTAACCATAACCCATACCCTAACCGTAACCCTAACCCTAACCCTAACCCTAACCCCTAACCCCTAACCCTAACCCTAACCCGAACCCCAAACCCTAACCCTAACCCTAACTCTAACACTTAACATTATTCTAACCCTAACCCTAACCCTAACACTTACCCTTACCCTAACCCCTACCCTAACCATAAACTTTACCTTAAACCTTACCCTAAACCTAAACCTAAACCTAAACCTAATCCTAACCCTTACCCTTACAATAACACTAAACCTAACCCTAAACCTAACCTTAACCCTAACACTTACCCTTACCCTAACCCTAACCCTAACCCTAACCCTAAACCTTACCCTTACCTAAACCTAACCCTAATCCTTACCCTAAACCTAACCCTAACCCTAAACCTAACCTTAACCCTTACCCTTACCGTAACACTAATCCTAACCCTAACCCTAACCCCAACACACACCCTTACCCTAACCTTAACCCTAACTCTAACCGTAACCCTAAACCTAACCCTAAACCTAACCCTAACACTAAGCGTAACCCTAAACCTAACCCTAAACCTAACCCTAACCCTAACCCTTACCCTAAACCTAACCTTAACCCCAACACTAAACCTAAACCTATCCCTAACCCCAAACTTTACCCTTACCCTAACCCTAACCCTAAACCTAACCCTAACGCTAACCCTTACCCTAAACCTAACCCTAATCCTAACCTTAACTCTTACCCTTACCCTAAACCTAACCCTAACCCTAAAACAAACACTAACCGTTACCTTAAACCTAACCCTTACCCTTACCCTAACCCTAACCCTAACCCTAAACCTAAACCTACCCTAACCCTAACCCTAACACTTACCCTAACCCTAACCCTAATCCTAACCCTTACCCTAACCTTAACCCTAACTCTAACACTTACCCTAACCCTAACCCCAACCCTAACCCTAACCCTTACCCTAACTCTAACCAAACCCTAACGCTAACCCCTAACTCTAACCCTTAACCTAACCCTAACCCTAACCCTAATCCTTCACCTAACCCTAACCCTTACCCTAACCATACCCCTAACCATAACCCTTAACTTTACCCTAACCCTAACCCTAAACCTAACCCTTACCCTTACCCTAACCCTAACCCTAATTTAACTCTAAACCTAACCCTAACACTAACCCTTACCCTTACCCTAACCCTAACCCTAAACCTAACCCTAACCCTAAACCTATCCCTAACCCTAACCTTTACCCTTACCCTAAACCTAACCCTAAACCTAAAGCTTACCCTTACCCTAACCCTAACACTAACCTTAATGCTAACTCTAACCCTAACCCTAACCCTTACACTAACCCAAACACTAACCCTTACCCTTAACCTAAACCTAACCCTAAACCTAACCCTAACCCTAACCTTAACCCTAAACCTAACCTTAACCCTAACACTTACCCTAACGATATCCTTAAACCTAACCCTGACCCTAACCCTAACACTGACCTTAACCCTAACCCTAACCCTTACCCATACCCTAACCCTAACCCTAACCCTTACCCTTACCCTAACCCTAACCCTAACCCTAAACCTAACCCTTAACCTTACCCTAAGCCTAACCCTTACCCTAACCCTAACCTTAACCCCAACACTAAACCTAACCCTAACCCTAAACCTAACCCTAACCCTTAACCTTACCCTAACCCAATCCCTACACCTAACATTAACCCTAACCATAACCCTTACCCTAACCCTAACCCTAATCCTAAACCTAAACCTTACACTTACTCTAACCCAATTCCTAAACCTAACCCTAACCTTAACCATAACCCTTACCCTAACTCTAACCCTAAAGCTAACCCTAAACCTTACACTTACCCTAACCCTAACCCTAACCGTAAAACTAACCCCAACCCTAACCTTAACCCTAAACCTAAACCTAACCCTTACCCTAAACTTAACCCCAACACTAAACCTAACCCTAACCCTAAACCTAACACTAACCCTAACCCTAACCCTTACCCTTACCCTAAACCTAAACCTAACTCTAATCCTAACCTTAACCCTAACTCTAAACCTCACTCTACCCTAGCCCTTACCCTAACCCTAACCCTAACCCTAACCCTAACACTAACCTTAACTTTAACCCTAACCCTAAACCTAACTCTTACCCTTACCTTAACCCTAACCCTTAACCTTATCGTAACCCTAACGCTAACCTTAACCTTAACCCTAACTCTAACCCTAACCCTAACCTTAACCATAAACTTAACACTAATCCTAACCCTTACCTTTATCCTAACCCTAAACCTAACCCTAACCCTAACCCTAACTCTTACCCTTACCCTAACCCGAAACCTAATCCTAACCTGAACACTCAACCTTACCCTTACCCTAAACCTAACCCTAATCCTTACCCTAAACCTTCCCCGAAGCCTAACCCTAACTCTTACCCTTACCTTAACCCTAACCCTAATCCTAAACCTAACCCTAACACTAACCCTAACACATACAATTACCCTAACCCTAACCCTTAACCTAACCCTAACCCTAACCCTAATCCTTACCATAACCCTAACCTTAACCCTAGCCCTTACCCTAAACCTAACCCTAACCCTAACCTTAACCGTAACCCTAACCCTAACCCTAACCCCTAACCCTAACCGTAACCGTAACCGTAACCCTAACCCTTACCCTTACCCTAACCCTACCCTAAACCTAACCCTAACCTAACCCTAACCCTAACACCTAACCCTAAACCTAACCCTAACCCTTACCCTTACCCTAACCCTAACCCTAAACCTAATCCTAACCCTAATCCTAACCCTTAACCTAATCCTAACCCTAAACCGAATCCTAACCCTAATCCTAACCCTTAACCTAACCCTAACCGTAACCCTAACCCTTATCCTAACCCTAACTTTAAACCTAACCCTTAACCTAAACCTAACCCTAATCCTAACCCTTACCCTTACCCTTACCCTAACTCTAATCCTAACCCTAACACTTACCCTAACCCTAACCCTAAACCTAACCCTTAACCTAAACCTAAACCTCACCCTACCCTAAGCCTTACCCTTAACCTAACCCTAACCCTAAACCTAACCCTAACCCTAAACCTAACCCTAACCTTAACCCTAACCCTAACCCTAACAATTGCCCCAACCCTAACCCTAACCCTAAACCTAACACTAACACGAACCCTAACCCTGACCCTAACCCTAACCCTTAACCTTACCCTAATCCTAACCCTAAACCTAACACTAACCCTAACCCTAACTCTATCCCCTAACCCTACCCCTAACCCTAACCCTTACCCTTATTCTAACCCTAATCCTAACACTTACCCTAACCCTAACCCTTAACCTAACCCTAACCCTAACCCTAATCCTTACCATAACCCTAACCTTAACCCTAGCCCTTACCCTAAACCTAACCCTAACCCTAACCTTAACCGTAACCCTAACCCTAACCCTAACCCCTAAACCTAAGCGTAACTCTAACCCTAAACCTAACCCTTACCCTTATCCTAACCCTAACTCTAAACCTAACCCTTAACCTAAACCTAACCCTAACCCTAACCCTTACCCTTACCCTTACCCTAACTCTAATCCTAACCCTAACCCTTACCCTAACCCTAACCCTAAACCTAACCCTTAACCTAAACCTAAACCTCACCCTACCCTAACCCTTACCCTTAACCTAATCCTAACCCTAAACCTAACCCTAACCCTAAACCTAACCCTAACCTTAACCGTAACCCTAACCCTAACAATTGCCCCAACCCTAACCCTTACCCTAAACCTAACACTAACACGAACCCTAACCCTAACCCTAACCCTAAACCTTAACCTTACCCTAATCCTAACCCTAAATCTAACACTAACCCTAACCCTAACTCTAACCCCTAACCCTACCCCTAACCCTAACCCTTACCCTTATTCTAACCCTAACCCTAACACTTACCCTTACCCTAACGACTAACCTAACCCTAACCCTAACCCTAACCCTTACCCTAACCCTAACCCTTATCCTTAAGCTAACCCTGAACCTAACCCTAACCCTAATCCTTACCCTTACCCTAACCCTAACCCTAACCCTAAGCCTTACCGTTACGCTAAACCTAACTCTAACCCTTACCCTAAACCTATCCCTAACCCTAACCCTAACCCTAACACTGACCCCAACACATACGCTTACCCTAACCCTAACCCTAACCCTAACCGTAACCCTAAACCTAAACCTAACCCTAACCCTAACCCTAACCCTACCCCTAACCCTTACCCTTACCCTAACCCTAACCCTAAACCTAATCCTAACCCTTACCCTTACCCTCATCCTAAAACTAACGTTAACCCTAACTCTAACCCTAACCCTAACATTAACCCTAACCCTTATCCTTACCCTACCCATAACCCTAACCCTAAAACTAACCCTAACCCTAAACCTCACCCTTACCCTTACCATAACTATAACCCTAAACCTAACCCTAAACCTTACCCTAACCCTAACCCTAACCCTAACCTTAACCCTAACCCTAAACCTAACAATTGCCCCAACCCTAAACCTAACCCTAAACCTAACTCTAACCCTAAACCTAACCCTTACCCTTTCCCTAACCGTAACCCTAAACTTAACCGTAACCCTAACCCTAAACCTTACCCTAACCCTAACCCCAATCCTAACCCTAACCCTTACCCTTACCCTTACCCTAACCCTAAGGCTAACCCTAACCTTAACCATAACCCTTACCCTAACCCTAACCCTAAACCTAACCCTAACCCTTACACTTACCCTAACCCTAACCCTAACCATAAAACTTACCCCAACCCTAACCTTAACCCTAACCCTAACCCTAACCCTTATCCTAATCCTAAACCTTACCCTAAGCCTAACCCTTACCCTAACCCTAACCTTAACCCCAACACTAAACCTAACCCTAACCCTAAACCTAACCCTAAACGTTACAGTTAACCTAACCCTAACCCTAAACCTAACCCTAACCCTAAACCTTACCCTAAACCTAACCTTAACCCCAACACTAAACCTAAACCTATCCCTAACCCCAACCTTTACCCTTACCCTAACCCTAACCCTAAACCTAATCCTAACGCTAACCCTTACCCTAAACCTAACCCTAAGCCTAACCTTAAATCTTACCCTTACACTAAACCTAACCCTAACCCTAAAAGGAACCCTAACCGTTACTTTAACCCTAACCCTTACCCTTACCCTAACCTTGACCCTAACCCTAAACCTAAACCTAAACATAACCCTAACCCTAACACTTAACCTAACCCTAACCCTAATCCTAACGCTTACCCTAACCTTAACCCTAACTCTAACACTTACCCTAACCCTAACCCAAACCCTAATCCTAACCCTTACCCTAACTCTAACCAAACCCTAATGCTAATCCCTAACTCTAACCCTTAACCTAACCCTAACCCTAACCCTAAACCTATCCCTAACCCTAACCTTTACCCTTACCCTAACCCTAACCCTAAGCCAAAACCTTACCTTTACCCTAACCCTAACACTAACCTTAATGCTAACTCTAACCCTAACCCTAACCCTTACACTAACCCAAACACTAACCCTTACCCTTAACCTAAACCTAACCCTAAACCTAACCCTAACCCTAAGCTTAACCCTAAACCTAACCTTAACCCTAACACTTACCCTAACGCTAACCTTAAACCTAACCCTAACCCTAACCCTAACACTAACCTTAACCCTAACCCTAACCCTTACCCATACCCTAACCCTAACCCTAAACCTAACCCTTAACCTTACCCTAACCCTAAACCTAACCTTAACTCCAACCCTAAATCTAACCCTAACCCTAACCCTAAACCTTACCCTACGCCTAACCCTTACCCTAACCCTAACCTTAACCCCAACACTAAACCTAACCCTAACCATTAACCTTATCCTAACCCAATCCCTAAACCTAACATTAACCCTAACCATAACCCTTACCCTAACCCTAACCCTAATCCTAACCCTAACCCTTACACTTAACCGAACCCAATCCCTAAACCTAACCCTAACCTTAACCATAACCCTTACCCTAACCCTAACCCTAAACCTAACCCTAACCCTTACACTTACCCTAACCCTAACCCTAACCGTAAAACTTACCCCAACCCTAACCTTAACCCTAACCCTAACCCTAACCCTAACCCTTACCCTAATCCTAAACTTTACCATAAGCCTAACCCTTACCCTAACCCTAACCTTAACCCCAACACTAAACCTAGCCCTAACCCTAAACCTAGCCCTAACCGTTACCCTTAACCTAACCCTAACCCTAAACCTAACCCTTACCCTAACCCTAACCTTAACCCCAACACTAAACCTAACCCTAACCCTAAACCTAACCCTAACCCTTAACCTTACGCTAACCCAATCCCTACACCTAACATTAACCCTAACCATAACCCTTACCCTAACCCTAACCCTAATCCTAACCCTAACCCTTACACTTACCCTAACCCAATTCCTAAACCTAACCCTAACCTTAACCGTAACCCTTACCCTAAGTCTAACCCTAAACCTAACCCTAACCCTTACACTTACCCTAACCCTAACCCTAACCGTAAAACTAACCCCAACCCTAACCTTAACCCTAACCCTAAACCTAACCCTTACCCTAACCTTAACCCCAACACTAAACCTAACCCTAACCCTAAACCTAACACTAACCCTAACCCTAACCCTTACCCTTACCCTAAACCTAAACCAAACCTAACTCTAATCCTAACCTTAACCCTAACTCTAAACCTCACTCTACCCTAGCCCTTACCCTAACCCTAACCCTAACCCTAACACTAAACTTAACTTTAACCCTCACCCTAAACCTAACTCTTACCCTTACCTTAACCCTAACCCTTAACCTTACCGTAACCCTAACGCTAACCTTAACCTTAACCCTAACTCTAACCCTAACCCTAACCTTAACCATAACCTTAACATTAATCCTAACCCTTACCTTTAACCTAACCCTAAACCTAACCCTAACCATAACCCTAACTCTTACCCTTACCCTAACCCGAAACCTAATCCTAACCTGAACACTCAACCTTACCCTTACCCTAAACCTAACCCTAACCCTTACCCTAAACCTTCCCCGAAGCCTAACCCTAACTCTTACCCTTACCTTAACCCTAAACCTAATCCTAACCCTAACCCTAACACTAACCCTAACACATACACTTACCCTAACCCTAACACTTAACCTAACCCTAACCCTAACCCTAATCCTTACCATAACCCTAACCTTAACACTAGCCCTTACCATAAACCTAACCCTAACCCTAACCTTAACCGTAACCCTAACCCTAACCCTAACCCCTAAGCCTACGCGTAACTCTAACCCTAACCCTAACCCTTACCCTTATCCTAACCTACCCTAAACCTAATCCTAACCCTAATCCTAACCCTTAACCTAACCCTAACCCTAACCCTAACCCTTATCCTAACCCTAACTCTAAAGCTAACCCTTAACCTAAACCTAACCCTAACCCTAACCCTTACCCTTACCCTTACCCTAACTCTAATCCTAACCCTAACCCTTACCCTTACCCTAACCATAAACCTAACCCTTAACCTAAACCTAAACCTCACCCTACCCTAACCCTTACCCTTAACCTAATCCTAACCCTAAACCTAACCCTAACCCTAAACCTAACCCTAACCTTAACTGTAACCCTAACCCTAACAATTGCCCCAACCCTAACCCTTACCCTAAACCTAACACTAACACGAACCCTAACCCTAACCCTAACCCTTAACCTTACCCTAATCCTAACCCTAAATCTAACACTAACCCTAACCCTAATTCTAACCCCTAACCCTACCCCTAACCCTAACCCTTACCCTTATTCTAACCCTAACCCTAACACTTACCCTTACCCTAACGACTAACCTAACCCTAACCCTAACCCTAACCTTTACCCTAACCCTAACCCTTATCCTTAAGCTAACCCTGAACCTAACCCTAACCCTAATCCTTACCCTTACCCTAACCCTAACCCTAACCCTAAGACTTACCGTTACGCTAAACCTAACTCTAACCCTTAACCTAAACCTATCCCTAACCCTAACCCTAACCATAACACTGACCCCAACACATACGCTTACCCTAACCCTAACCCTAACCGTAACCCTAAACCTAAACCTAACCCTAACCCTACCCCTAACCCTACCCCTAACCCTTACCCTTACCCTAACCCTAACCCTAAACCTAACCCTAACCCTTACCCTTACCCTCATCCTAACACTAACGTTAACCCTAACTCTAACCCTAACCCTAACATTAACCCTAACCCTTATCCTTACCCTACCCATAACCCTAACCCTAAACCTAACCCTAACCCTAAACCTAACCCTTACCCTTACCATAACTATAACCCTAAACCTAACCGTAACCCTTACCCTTACCCTAACCCTAACGCTAAACCTTACCCTAACCCTAACCCTAACCCTAACCTTAACCCTAACCCTAAACCTAACAATTGCCCCAACCCTAAACCTAACCCTAAACCAAACCCTAACCCTAAACCTAACCCTTACCCTTTCCCTAACCGTAACCCTAAACTTAACCGTAACCCTAACCCTAAACCTTACACTAACCCTAACCCCAATCCTAACCCTAACCCTTACCCTTACCCTTACCCTAACCCTAAGGCTAACCCTAAACCTAAACCTAAATCTAACCCTAACCTTAACCCTAACCCTAACCCTAAACCTAACCCTAACCCTAAACCTAACCCTTACCCTAACCCTAAACTTAAACCTTAACCCTTACCCTAACCCTAACCCTAACCCTAACACTTACCCTAAACCTAACTCTACCTCTAACCCTAACCCCAATCCTAACCCTAACCCTTACCCTTACCCTAACCCTAAGGCTAACCCTAAACCTAACCCTAAAAGGAACCCTAACCGTTACCTTAACCCTAACCCTTACACTTACCCTAACCTTGACCCTAACCCTAAACCTAAACCTAAACCTAACCCTAACCCTAACACTTACACTAACCCTAACCCTAATCCTAACGCTTACCCTAACCTTAACCCTAACTCTAACACTTACCCTAACCCTAACCCAAACCCTAATCCTAACCCTTACCCTAACTCTAACCAAACCCTAACGCTAATCCCTAACTCTAACCCTTAACCTAACCCTAACCCTAACCCTAACACTTACCCTAACCCTAACCCTAAACCTATCCCTAACCCTAAACTTTACCCTTACCCTAACCCTAACCCTAAGCCAAAACCTTACCCTTACCCTAACCCTAACACTAACCTTAATGCTAACTCTAACCCTAACCCTAACCCTTACACTAACCCAAACACTAACCCTTACCCTTAACCTAAACCTAACCCTAAACCTAACCCTAACCCTAAGCTTAACCCTAAACCTAACCTTAACCCTAACACTTACCCTAACGCTAACCTTAAACCTAACCCTAACCCTAACCCTAACACTAACCTTAACCCTAACACTAACCCTTACCCATACCCTAACCCTAACCCTAAACCTAACCCTTAACCTTACCCTAACCCTAAACCTAACCTTAACTCCAACCCTAAATCTAACCCTAACCCTAACCCTAAACCTTACCCTATGCCTAACCCTTACCCTAACCCTAACCTTAACCCCAACACTAAACCTAACCCTAACCATTAACCTTATCCTAACCCAATCCCTAAACCTAACATTAACCCTAACCATAACCCTTAACCTAACCCTAACCCTAATCCTAACCCTAACCCTTACACTTAACCGAACCCAATCCATAAACCTAACCCTAACCTTAACCATAACCCTTACCCTAACCCTAACCCTAAACCTAACCCTAACCCTTACACTTACCCTAACCCTAACCCTAACCGTAAAACTTACCCCAACCCTAACCTTAACCCTAACCCTAACCCTAACCCTAACCCTAACCCTTACCCTAATCCTAAACCTTACCCTAAGCCTAACCCTTACCCTAACCCGAACCTTAACCCCAACACTAAACCTAACCCTAACCCTAAACCTAGCCCTAACCGTTATCCTTAACCTAACCCTAACCCTAAACCTAACCCTTACCCTAACCCTAACCTTAACCCCAACACTAAACCTAACCCTAACCCTAAACCTAACCCTAACCCTTAACCTTACGCTAACCCAATCCCTACACCTAACATTAACCCTAACCATAACCTTTACCCTAACCCTAACCCTAATCCTAACCCTAACCCTTACACTTACCCTAACCCAATTCCTAAACCTAACCCTAACCTTAACCATAACCCTTACCCTAAGTCTAACCCTAAACCTAACCCTAACCCTTACACTTACCCTAACCCTAACCCTAACCGTAAAACTAACCCCAACCCTAACCTTAACCCTAACCCTAAACCTAACCCTTACCCTAACCTTAACCCCAACACTAAACCTAACCCTAACCCTAAACCTAACACTAACCCTAACCCTTACCCTAAACCTAAACCTAAACCTAACTCTAATCCTTACCTTAACCCTAACTCTAAACCTCACTCTACCCTAGCCCTTACCCTAACCCTAACCCTAACCCTAACACTAAACTTAACTTTAACCCTCACCCTAAACCTAACTCTTACCCTTACCTTAACCCTAACCCTTAACCTTACCGTAACCCTAACGCTAACCTTAACCTTAACCCTAACTCTAACCCTAACCCTAACCTTAACCATAACCTTAACACTAATCCTAACCCTTACCTTTATCCTAACCCTAAACCTAACCCTAACCCTAACCCTAACTCTTACCCTTACCCTAACCCGAAACCTAATCCTAACCTGAACACTCAACCGTACCCTTACCCTAAACCTAATCGTAACCCTTACCCTAAACCTTCCCCGAAGCCTAACCCTAACTCTTACCCTTACCTTAACCCTAACCCTAATCCTAACCCTAACCCTAACACTAACCCTAACACATACACTTACCCTAACCCTAACCCTTAACCTAACCCTAACCCTAACCCTAATCCTTACCATAACCCTAACCTTAACCCTAGCCCTTACCCTAAACCTAACCCTAACCCTAACTTTAACAGTAACCCTAACCCTAACCCTAACCCCTAAACCTAAGCGTAACTCTAACCCTAAACCTAACCCTTACCCTTATCCTAACCCTAACTCTAAACCTAACCCTTAACCTAAACCTAACCCTAACCCTAACCCTTACCCTTACCCTTACCCTAACTCTAATCCTAACCCTAACCCTTACCCTAACCCTAACCCTAAACCTAACCCTTAACCTAAACCTAAACCTCACCCTACCCTAACCCTTACCCTTAACCTAATCCTAACCCTAAACCTAACCCTAACCCTAAACCTAACCCTAACCTTAACCGTAACCCTAACCCTAACAATTGCCCCAACCCTAACCCTTACCCTAAACCTAACACTAACACGAACCCTAACCCTAACCCTAACCCTAAACCTTAACCTTACCCTAATCCTAACCCTAAATCTAACACTAACCCTAACCCTAACTCTAACCCCTAACCCTACCCCTAACCCTAACCCTTACCCTTATTCTAACCCTAACCCTAACACTTACCCTTACCCTAACGACTAACCTAACCCTAACCCTAACCCTTACCCTAACCCTAACCCTTATCCTTAAGCTAACCCTGAACCTAACGCTAACCCTAATCCTTACCCTTACCCTAACCATAACCCTAACCCTAAGCCTTACCGTTACGCTAAACCTAACTCTAACCCTTACCCTAAACCTATCCCTAACCCTAACCCTAAACCTAACACTGACCCCAACACATACGCTTACCCTAACCCTAACCCTAACCCTAACCGTAACCCTAAACCTAAACCTAACCCTAACCCTAACCCTAACCCTACCCTTAACCCTTACCCTTACCCTAACCCTAACCCTAAACCTAATCCTAACCCTTACCCTTACCCTCATCCTAACACTAACGTTAACCCTAACTCTAATCCTAACCCTAACATTAACCCTAACCCTTATCCTTACCCTACCCATAACCCTAACCCTAAACCTAACCCTAACCCTAAACCTAACCCTTACCCTTACCATAACTATAACCCTAAACCTAACCGTAACCCTTACCCTTACCCTAACACTAACCCAAAACCTTACCCTAAACCTAACCCTAACCCTAACCTTAACCCTAACCCTAAACCTAACAATTGCCCCAACCCTAAACCTAACCCTAAACCTAACCCGAACCCTAAACCTAACCCTTACCCTTTCCCTAACCGTAACCCTAAACTTAACCGTAACCCTAACCCTAAACCTTACACTAACCCTAACCCCAATCCTAACCCTAACCCTTACCCTTACCCTTACCCTAACCCTAAGGCTAACCCTAAACCTAAACCTAAATCTAACCCTAACCTTAACCCTAACCCTAACCCTAACCCTAAACCTAAACCTAACCCTAACCCTAACCCTTACCCTAACCCTAAACTTAAACCTTAACCCTTACCCTAACCCTAACCCTAACCCTAACACTTACCCTAAACCTAACTCTACCTCTAACCCTAACCACAATCCTAACCCTAACCCTTACCCTTACCCTAACCCTAAGGCTAACCTTAAACCTAAACCTAAATAAAACCCTAACCTTAACCCTAACCCTAACCCTGAACCTAAACCTAACCCTAACCCTAACCCTAACCCTAACCCTTACCCTAACCCTAAACTTAAACCTTAACCCTTACCCTAACCCTAACCCTAACCCTAACACTTCCCCTAACCCTAACTCTAACTCTAACCCTAACCCTAACCATTACCGTAACCCTAACCCTAACCCTAAACCTAACCCTTATCATAACACTAACCCTAACATTAACCCTAACCATTAACCTAACCCTAACCCTTACCCTAACCCCTAACCATAACCCATATCCTAACCCTAACCCTAACCCTAACCCCTAACCCTAACCCTAACACTAAACCGAACCCAAACCCTAACCCTAACCCTAACTCTAACACTTAACATTATCCTAACCCTAACCCTAAGCCTAACACTTACCCTTACCCTAACCCCTACTCTAACCCTAACCCTTACCCTAAACCTTACCCTAACCCTAACCCTAAACCTAACCCTAATCCTAACCCTTACCCTTACAATAACCCTAAACCTAACCCTACCCTAACCTTAACCCTAACACTTACCCTTACCCTAACCCTAACCCTAAACCTTACCCTTACCTAAACCTAACCCTAATCCTTAACCTAAACCTAACCCTAACCCTAACCCTAACCTTAACCCTTACCCTTACCATAACGCTAATCCTAACCCTAACCCTAACCCTAACACATACCCTTACCCTAACCCTAACCCTAACTCTAACCGTAACCCTAAACCTAACCCTAAACCTAATCCTAACCCTAAGCGTAACCCTAAACCTAACCCTAAACCTAACCCTAACCATAACCCTTACCCTAAACCTAACCTTAACCCCAACACTAAACCTAAACCTATCCCTAACCCCAACCTTTACCCTTACCCTAACCCTAACCGTAAACCTAATCCTAATGCTAACCCTTACCCTAAACCTAACCCTAATCCTAACCTTAAATCTTACCCTTACACTAAACCTAACCCTAACCCTAAAAGGAACCCTAACCGTTACTTTAACCCTAACCCTTACCCTTACCCTAACCTTGACCCTAACCCTAAACCTAAACCTAAACCTAACCCTAACCCTAACACTTACCCTAACTCTAACCCTAATCCTAACGCTTACCCTAACCTTAACCCTAACTCTAACACTTACCCTAACCCTAACCCAAACCCTAATCCTAACCCTTACCCTAACTCTAACCAAACCCTAACGCTAATCCCTAACTCTAACCCTTAACCTAACCCTAACCCTAACCCTAACACTTACCCTACCCCTAACCCTAAACCTATCCCTAACCCTAACCTTTACCCTTACCCTAACCCTAACCCTAAGCCAAAACCTTACCCTTACCCTAACCCTAACACTAACCTTAATGCTAACTCTAACCCTAACCCTAACCCTTACACTAACCCAAACACTAACCCTTACCCTTAACCTAAACCTAACCCTAAACCTAACCCTAACCCTAAGCTTAACCCTAAACCTAACCTTAACCCTAACACTTACCCTAACGCTAACCTTAAACCTAACCCTAACCCTAACACTAACACTAACCTTAACCCTAACCCTAACCCTTACCCATACCCTAACCCTAACCCTAAACCTAACCCTTAACCTTACCCTAACCCTAAACCTAACCTTAACTCCAATCCTAAATCTAACCCTAACCCTAACCCTAAACCTTACCCTACGCCTAACACTTACCATAACCCTAACCTTAACCCCAACACTAAACCTAACCCTAACCATTAAACTTATCCTAACCCAATCCCTAAACCTAACATTAACCCTAACCATAACCCTTACCCTAACCCTCACCCTAATCCTAACCCTAACCCTTACACTTAACCGAACCCAATCCCTAAACCTAACCCTAACCTTAACCATAACCCTTACCCTAACCCTAACCCTAAACCTAACCCTAACCCTTACACTTACCCTAATACTAACCCTAACCGTTAAACTTACCCCAACCCTAACCTTAACCCTAACCCTAACCCTAACCCTTACCCTAATCCTAAACCTTACCCTAACCATAACCTTAACCCCAACACTAAACCTAACCCTAACCCTAAACCTAACCCTAACCGTTACCCTTAACCTAACCCTAACCCTAAACCTAACCCTAACCTTAACCCTAAACCTAACCTTAAACCTAACACTTACCCTAACGCTAACCTTAAACCTAACCCTAACCCTAACACTAACACTAACTTTAACCCTATCCCTAACCCTTACCCTAAACCTTCCCCGAAGCCTAACCCTAACCCTTACCCTTACCTTAACCCTAACCCTAATCCTAACCCTAACCCTAACACTAACCATTACCCTTACCCTAACCCTAACCCTAAACATAACCGTAAACCTAAACCTATCCCTAACCCTGACCTTTACCCTTACCCTAACCCTAACCCTAATCCTAACCCTAACCCTTACACTTAACCGAACCCAATCCCTAAACCTAACCCTAACCTTAACCATAACCCTTACCCTAACCCTAACCCTAAACCTAACCCTAACCCTTACACTTACCCTAACCCTAACCCTAACCGTAAAACTTACCCCAAGCCTAACCTTAACCCTGACCCTAACCCTAACCCTTACCCTAATCCTAAACCTTACCCTAAGCCTAACCCTTACCCTAACCCTAACCTTAACCCCAACACTAAACCTACCCCTAAACCTCAACCTAACCCTAACCGTTACCCTTAACCTAACCCTAACCCTAAACCTAACCCTAACCCTAACCCAACCTTAACCCTAAACCTAACCTTAAACCTAACTCTTACCCTTACCTTAACCCTAACCCTAATCCTAACCCTAACCCTAACACTAACCCTAACACATACACTTACCCTAACCCTAACCCTTAACCTAACCCTAACCCTAACCCTAACCCTAATCCTAACCCTAACCCTTCCCCTTACCCTAACCCCAACCCTAAAGCTAACCCTAACCCTAAACTTAACACAAACCTTTACCCTCACCCTAACCCTAACCCTAACCCTAAACCTAACCCTAACCCTAACCTTAACCTAACACTAACCCTTACCCTTACCCTAACTCTAACCCTAACCATAATCCTTAACCTAACCCTAACCCAACCCTAGCTGTTACCCTAACCCTAACCCTAACCCTGACCCTTAACCTAATCCTAACCCTAACCCTAACCCTAACCCTTACCCTTACCCTAAACCTAAACCTAATTCTAATCCTAAACTTAACCCTAACTCTAAACCTCACCCTACCCTAGCCTTTACCCTAACCCTAACCCTAACCCTAACACTAACATTAACCTTAACCATAACCCTAAACCTAACCCTTAACCTTACCCTAACCCTAACCCTAAAGCTAACCCTAACCCTAACGCTAACCCTAACCTTAAACCTAACTCTAACCCTAACCCTAACCTTAACCATAACCTTAACACTAATCCTAACATTTACCCTTATCCTAACCCTAAACATAACCCTAAACCTAACCCTAACTCTTACACTTACCCTAACCCGAAACCTAACCCTAACCCAAACCCTCAACCTTACCCATACCCTAAACCTAACCCGAACCCTTACCGAAAACCTTCCCCGAAGCCTAACCCTAACCCTTACCCTTACTTTAACCCTAACCCTAATCGTAACTCTAACCCTAACACAAACCCTAACACATACACTTACCCTAACCCTAACCCTTAACCTAACCCTAACCCTAACCCTACCCCTAATCCTTACCCTAAAACTAACCTTAACCCTAGCCCTTACCCTAACCCTAACCCTAACCCTAACCTTAACCTTAACGCTAACCCTAACCCTAACCCCTAACCCTAACCGTAACCCTAACCCTAACCCTAACCCTCACCCTTACCCTAACCCTAACCTTAATGCTAACCCTAACGCTAACCCTTACACTTATCCTAACCCTAAAAATAAACCTAACCCTAACCCTAACCTTAACCCTAACCTTAACCCTAACCCTAACCATAACCCTTACCCTTACCCGAACCCTACCCTACCCTACCCTAAACCTAACCCTAACCTAACCCTAACCCTAACATCTAACCCTAACCCTAACCCTTACCCTTGCCCTAACCCTAACCCTAAACCTAACCCTAACCCTAACCCTAACCCTTAACCTAACCCTAACCCTAACCCTAAACCTAACCCTAACCCTAAAACTTACCCTTACCCTAACTCTAACCCAAAACCTAACCCTAACCCTTATCCTAACCCTAACCCTATCCCTAAACCCTAACCCTAACCCTAAACCTTACCCTTACCCTACGCATAACTCTAACCCTAAAACGAACCCTAACCCTAACTCTTACCCGAACCCTAACCCTAAAGTCACCCTAACCCTAACCCTAACCCTAACCTTAACCCTAACGCTAACCCTAACCCTAACCCTAACCCTAATCCTTACCCTTACCATAACTCTAACCCTAAACCTAACCCTAACCCTAAACCTAACACTAACTCTAACACTTACCCTAACCCTAATCCTAACCCTACCCTTACCATTACCCTAATCTTAACGCTACCCCTAAACCTTACCCTAACCCTAACCTTAACCCTAACCCTTACCCTTATCCTAACCCTAAACCTAAACCTAACCCTAAACCTAACACTAACCCTAACCCTTACCTTTACCCTTACCCTAACCCTAACCCTAACCCTTACCCTAACCATAACCCTAACACTAACCTCCCCCTTACCCTTACCCTAACCCTAACGCAAACCTTAACCCTAACTCTAACCCTCCCCTTACCCTTACCCTATCCCTAACCCTAAACCAAACCCTAACCTAACCCTAACCATAACACCTAACCCTAACCATAACCCTAACACTTAAACTTACCCTAACACTAACCCTAACCCTAACCCTAACCCTAACACTTACCCTAACCCTCACCCTAATCCTAACCCTAATTCTTACCCTTACCCTAACCCTAACCCTTACCCTAAACTTAACCCTAACCCTAACCCTATCCCTAACCCTTACCCTTACCCTAAGCCTAACCCTAAACCTAACATTAACCCTAACCCTTACCTTTAACCTAACCCTAACCCAATCCCTAACCCTAACACTTTCCCTTACCCTAACCCAAACCCTAAACCTAACCCTAACCCTAACCCTAACACTTACCCTAGCCCTAACACTAACCCTAACCCTTACCCTAACCCTAACCCTAACCCTTACCCTTTCCCTAACCCTAACCCTAACTCTAACACTAACCCTTACCCTTAACCTAACTCTAAACCTAACCATAACACTAATCTTAAATCTAACCCTAACCCTAACCCTAACACTTACCCTAACCCTAACCTTAACCCTAACCCTAACCCTTACCCTTACCCTAATCCTAAACCTAACGCTAACCCTAACCCTTACCCTTACCCTAACCCTAAACCTAACCTTAACCCCAACCCTAAATCTAACCCTAACCCTAACCCTAACCTTACCCTAACCCTAACCCTTACCCTAACCCTAAACTTAACTCCAACACTAAACCTAACCCTAACCCTAAACTTAAGCCTAAACCTTACCCTTACCCTAAACCAAATCCTAACCCTAACCCTAACCCTAACCCTTACCCTTACCCTAACCCTAACCCTAAAACTAACCCTAACCCTAAACATAACCCTAACCCTAACCCTAACCCTTACCCTAAACCTAACCCTAACCCTAACCCTCTCTTCCCCTTCCCCTAACCCTGAACCTAACCCTAACCCTAACCCTTACCATTACCCTAAGCCTAATTCTTACCCTAACCCGAAACCTAAACCTAAACCTAACCCTTACCCTAATCCTAACCCTAACCCTTACCCTAACCCTAACGCTAACCCTAACCTTAACCCTAACGCTAATCATAACCCTAACCCTAATTCTTACCCTTACCCTAACCCTAACCCTAACCCTAACCCTAACCCTTACACTATCCCTAACCCTTACCCTTACCCTAAGCCTAACCCTAAACCTAACACTAACCCTAAACCTTACCTTTACCCTCACCCTAACCGTATCCCTAACCCTACCCCTTACCCTTACCCTATCCCTAACCCTAACCTTAACCCTAACCCTAACCTTAACCTTAACCCTAACCCTTACCCTGACCCTAACCATAACCATAACCCTAAACCTAACCCTAAACCTAACCCTATCCCTAACCCTAACCCTTACCCTTACCCTAACCCTAACATTAAACCTAACCCTAAACATATCCCCTAATCCTAACCCTAACCCTAACCCTTACCCTTACCCTAACCCTAACCCTAACTCTAACACTAACCCTTACCCTTATCCTAACCCTAACATTAAAACTAACCCTAACCCTAACCCTAACCCTAACCTTAACCCTAACCCTAACCCTAACACTTACCTAACACTAACCTTAAACCTAATCCTAACCCTAACCCTAACACTAACCCTAACCCTAACCTTAACACTAACCCTAAGCCCTACCCTTACTCTAACTCTAACCCTATCCCTAACCGAAACCCCTACCCTTACCCTAACCCTAAACCTAACCTTAACTCCAACCCTAAATCTGACCCTCACCCTAATCCTAAACCTTACCATAAACCTAACTCTAACCATAATCCTTACCCTAACCCTAACCCTAACCCTAGCCCTTACCTTAACCCTAACCCTAACCCTAACCCCTAACCCTAACCCTTAACCTAATCCTAACCCTAACCCTAACCCTAACCCTAAACCTAAACCTAACTCTAATCCTAAACTTAACCCTAACTCTAAACCTCACCCTCCCCTAGCCCTTACCCTAACCCTAACCCTAACACTAACACTAACCTTAACCTTAACCCTAACCCTAAAGCTAACCCTTAACCTTACCCTAACCCTAACCCTAAAGCTAAACCTAACCCTAACGCTAACCCTAACCTTAAGCCTAACTCTAACCCTAACCCTAACCTTAACCATAACCCATACCCTAACACTAACCCTAACCCTAACCCTTACCCTTACCCTAACCCTAACCCTAACCCTAACCCTTAACCTAACAATAACCCTAACCCTTAACCTTACCCTAACCCTAACCCTAACCCTTACCCTAACCCTAACCCTAACCCTTACCCTAACCCTAACCCTAACCCTAAACCTAACCCTAACCCTAACCCTAACCCTAACCCTTACTCTGACCCTAACCCTAACCCTAAACCTAACCCTAACCCTAACCCTAACCCTTAACCTAACCCTAACCCTAACCCTAACCCTAACACTAAAACTTACCCTTACCCTAACTCTAACCCTAAACCTAACCCTAACCCTTATCCTAACCCTAACCCTAAACCTAACCCTTAACCTAAACCTAACCCTAACCCTAACCCTTACCCTTACTCTATCGCTAACCCTAACCCTAACCCTAACCCTTACAGTAACCCTTACCCTTACCCTTACCCTATCCCTAACCTTATCCCAACCCTAACCCTATCCCTAAACCCAAACCCAAATCATTAACGCAACCCTAACCCTAACCCTAACCCTAACCCTTACCCTTACCCTAAGCATAACTCTAACCCTAACACGAACCCTAACCCTAACTCTTACCCGAACACTAACCCTAAAGGTTACCCTAACCCTAACCCTAACCCTAACCTTAACCCTAACGCTAACCCTAACCCTCACCCTAATCCTTACCCTTACCCTAACTCTAACCCTAAACCTAACCCTAATCCTAAACCTAACACTAACCCTAACACTTACCCTAATCCAAACCCTAATCCTAATCCTACCCTTACCATTACCCTAATCCTAACGCTAACCCTAATCCTTACCCTAACCCTAAACTTAACCATAACCCGTACCCTTATACTAACCCTAAACCTAAACCTAACCCTAAACCTAACACTAACCCTAACCCTTACCTTTACCCTTACTCTAACCTTAACCCTAACCCTAAACTTAACCCTAACCCTAACCCTAACCCTTACCCTAACCATAACCCTAACACTAACCTCCCCCTTACCCTTACCCTAACCCTAACGCTAACCTTAAACCTAACCATAACCCTAACCCTTACCCTTACCCTATCCCTAACCCTAAACCTAACCCTAACCTAACCCTAACACTAACACCTAACCCTAATCATAACCCTAACACTTAAACTTACCCTAACACTAACCCTAAACCTAACCCTAACCCTAACACTTACCCTAACCCTCACCCTAATCCTAACCCTAATTCTTACCCTTACCCTAACCCGAACCCTTACCCTAAACTTAACCCTAACCCTAACCCTATCCCTAACCCTTACCCTTACCCTAAGCCTAACCCTAAACCTAACATTAACCCTAACCCTTACCTTTAACCTAACCCTCACCCAATCCCTAACCCTAACCCTTTCCCTTACCCTAACCAAAACCCTAAACCTAACCCTAACCCTAAAACTTACCCTAGCCCTAACACTAACCCTAACCCTTACCATAAACCCTAACCCTAACCCTTACCCTTTCCCTAACCCTAACCCTAACTCTAACACTAACCCTTACCCTTAACCTAACCCTAACCCTAAACCTAACCCTAACCCTAACCGTAACACTAACCTTAAATCTAACCCTAACCCTAACCCTAACACTTACCCTAACCCTAACCTTAACCCTAACCCAAACCCTTACCCTTACCCTAACCCTACACCTAACCCTAACCCTAACCCTTACCCTTACCCTAACCCTAAACCTATCCTTAACCCCAACCCTAAATCTAACCCTAACCCTAACCCTAACCTTATCCTAACCCTAACCCTTAACCTAAACCTAAACTTAACCCCAACACTAAATCTAACCCTAACCCTAAACGTAACCCTAAACCTTACCCTTACCCTAAACCAAATCCTAAACCTAACCCTAAACCTTACCCTTACCCTAACCCTAACCCTAACCCTAAAACTAACCCTAACTCTAAACATAACCCTAACCCTAACCCTAAACCTTACCCTAAACCTAACCCTAACCCTAACCCTTACCATTACCCTAACCCTAAACCTAACCCTAACCCTAACCCTTACCCTTACCCTAAGCCTAATTCTAACACTAACCCGAAACCTAAACCTAACCCTTACCCTAATCCTAACCCTAAACCTTACCCTAACCCTAACGCTAACCCTAACCTTAACCCTAACGCTAATCATAACCCTAACCCTAATTCTTATCCTTACCCTAACCCTAACCCTAAACCTAACCCTAACCCTAACCCTAACCCTAACCCTTACACTATCGCTAACACTTACCCTTAACCTAAGCCTAACCCTAAACCTAACACTAACCCTAAACCTTACCTTTACCCTAACTCTAACCCTATCCCTAACCCTACCACTTACCCTTACCCTATCCCTAACCCTAACCTTAACCCTAACCCTAATCTTAACCCTAACCCTTACCCTTACCCTAACCCTAACCCTAAACCTAACCCTAACCCTAACCCTATCCCTAACCCTAACCCTTACCCTTACCCTAACCCTAACCCTAAACCTAACCCTATACATATCCCCTAATCCTAACCCTAACCCTAACCCTTACCCTTACCCTAACCCTAACCCTAACTCTAACACTAACCCTTACCCTTATCATAACCCTAACATTAAACCTAACCCTAACCCTAACCCTAACCCTAACTTAACCCTAACCCTAACCCTAACACTTACCCTAAACCTAACCTTAAACCTAATCCTAACCCTAACCCTAACACTAACCCTAACCCTAACCCTAACCCTAACCCTTTCCCTTACTCTAACCCTAACCGTAACCCCTACCCTTACCCTAACCCTAAACCTAACCTTAACCCCAACCCTAAATCTAACCCTCACCCTAATCCTAAACCTTACCCTAACCCTAACCCGTACCCTAACCCTAACCTTAACCCTAACCCTAACCCTTACCCTTACCCTAAACCTAACCCTAATTCTGACCCTTACCCTTACCCTAACCCTAAACCTAACCATAACCCCAACCCTAAATCTGACCCTAACCGTAACCCTAAACCTTACCCTAACCCTACCCCTTACCCTAACCCTAACCTTAATCCCAACACTAAACCTAACCCTAAACCTAAAACTAACCCTAACCCTTACCCTAACCCAAACCCTAAACGTAACCCTAACCATAACCATAACCCTTGCCCTAACCCTAACCCTAATCCTAACCCTAACCCTAACCCTTACCCTAACACTAACCCTAACCCTAAAACTAACCCCAATCCTAAACTTTACCCTAACCCTAACCCTTACCCTAACCCTAACCCTAATCCTAACTCTAACCCTTCCCTTACCCTAACCCCAACCCTAAATCTAACCCTAACCTTAACCCTAAACCTAACCCTAAACCTAACCCTATCCCTAACCCTAACCCTTGCCCTTACCCTAAACCTAACCCTAAACCTATCCCTAACCATAACCCCTAGCCCTAACCATAACCCTTACCCTTACCCTAACGCTAACACTAACCTTAATGCTAACCCTAACCCTACTCCTAACCCTTAATTAGCCCTAACACTTACCCTAATACTTACCCTAACCCTAACCCTAACCCTTACCCTTTCCCTAACCCTAACCCTATCCCTAACCCTACCACTTACCCTTACCCTATCCCTAACCCTAACCTTAACCCTAACCCTAATCTTAACCCTAACCCTTACCCTTACCCTAACCCTAACCCTAAACCTAACCCTAACCCTAACCCTAAACCTAACCCTAACCCTAACCCTATCCCTAACCCTAACCCTTACCCTTACCCTAACCCTAACCCTAAACCTAACCCTATACATATCCCCTAATCCTAACCCTAACCCTAACCCTTACCCTTACCCTAACCCTAACCCTAACTCTAACACTAACCCTTACCCTTATCATAACCCTAACATTAAACCTAACCCCAACCCTAACCCTAACCCTAACTTAACCCTAACCCTAACCCTAACACTTACCCTAAACCTAACCTTAAACCTAATCCTAACCCTAACCCTAACACTAACCCTAAGCCTAACCCTAACCCTAACCCTAACCCTTTCCCTTACTCTAACGCTAACCGTAACCCCTACCCTTACCCTAACCCTAAACCTAACCTTAACCCCAACCCTAAATCTATCCCTCACCCTAATCCTAAACCTTACCCTAACCCTAACCCTTACCCTAACCCTAACCTTAACCCTAACCCTAACCCTTACCCTTACCCTAAACCTAACCCTAATTCTGACCCTTACCCTTACCCTAACCCTAAACCTAACCATAACCCCAACCCTAATCTGACCCTAACCGTAACCCTAAACCTTACCCTAACCCTACCCCTTACCCTAACCCTAACCTTAATCCCAACACTAAACCTAACCCTAAACCTAAAACTAACCCTAACCCTTACCCTAACCCAAACCCTAAACGTAACCCTAACCATAACCATAACCCTTGCCCTAACCCTAACCCTAATCCTAACCCTAACCCTAACCCTTACCCTAACACTAACCCTAACCCTAAAACTAACCCCAATCCTAAACTTTACCCTAACCCTAACCCTTACCCTAACCCTAACCCTAATCCTAACTCTAACCCTTCCCTTACCCTAACCCCAACCCTAAATCTAACCCTAACCTTAACCCTAAACCTAACCCGAAACCTAACCCTATCCCTAACCCTAACCCTTGCCCTTACCCTAAACCTAACCCTAAACCTATCCCTAACCATAACCCCTAACCCTAACCATAACCCTTACACTTACCCTAACCCTAACACTAACCTTAATGCTAACCCTAACCCTAATCCTAACCCTTAATTAGCCCTAACACTTACCCTAATACTTACCCTAACCCTAACCCTAACCCTTACCCTTTCCCTAACCCTAACCCTAACTCAACACTAACCTTTACCCTTAACCTAACCCTAACCCTAAACCTAACCCTAACCCTAACCGTAACCCTAATCTTAAACCTAACCCTAACCCTAACCCTAACACTTACCCTACCCCTAACCTTAACCCTAACCCTAACCCTTACCCTTACCCTAACCCTAAATCTAACCCTAAACCTAACCCTTACCCTTACCCTAACCCTAAACCTAACCTTAACCCCAACCGTAAATCTAACCCTAACCCTAACCCTAACTTTACCCTAAGCCTAACCCTTACCCTAACCCTAAACTTAACCCCAGCACTAAACCTAAACCTCACCCTAAACCTAACCCTGAACCTTAACCTTACCCTAACCCAAATCCTAACCCTAACCCTAACCCGAAACCTAAACCTAACCCTTAGGCTAACCTAACCCTAACCCTTAACCTAACCCCAACCCTAACCCTAACATTAACCCTAACGCTAACCCTAATCCTAACCCTAATCCTTACCCTTACCCTAACCCTAACCCTAACCCTAAACCTAACCCTAACCCTAACCCTAACCCTAACACTATCCCTAACCCTAACCCTATCCCTAACACTTACTCTAACCCCTACCCTAGCCCTAACCCTAACCCTAAAGCTTACCCTAAACCTAACCCTAACCCTAACCCTAACAATTACCCGTATCCTAACCCTAAACCTAACCCTAACCTTAACCATAACCCTAACCCTAACCCTAACACTTACCCTTACCCTAAACCTAACCCTAACCCTAAACCTTACCCTTACCCTAACCCTATCCATAACCCTAACCCTTAATCCTACACTAACCCTAACCCTAAACCTAACCCTAAAAATATCCCCTAACCCTAACCCTAACCCTATCCCTTACCCTTACCCTAACCCTAACCCTAACTCTAACACTAACCCTTACATTTATCCTAACCCTAACATTAAACCTAACCCTAACCCTAACCCTAACCTTAACCCTAACCCTAACCTTAACACTTACCCTAACCCTAACGTTAAACCTAATCCTAACCCTAACCCTAACACTAACCGTAACCTTAAGCCTAACCCTAACCCTTACCCTTACCCTAACCCTAACCCTAAATCTAACACTAACCCTTTCCCTTATCCTAACTAAAACATTAAACCTAACCCTAACCCTAACCCTAACCCTAACCTTAACCCTAACCCTAACCCTAACACTTACCCTAACCCTAACCTTAAACCTAATCCTAACCCTAACCCTAACACTAACTCTAACCATAATCGTAACCTTAACCCTAACCCTTACCCTTACCTAACCCTCACCCTAATCCAAACCGTAACCCCTACTCTTACCCTAACCCTAAACCTAACCTTAACCCCAACCCTAAATCTAACCCTCACCCTAATCCTTACCCTTACCCTAACCCTATCCCTTCCCCTAACCCTAACCCTAACCCTAAACCTTACCCTAATCCTAACCCTAACCCTAACCCTAACCTTAACCTTAACCCTAATCCTAAACCTAACCCTTACCCTTACCCTAACCCTAACCCTAACGATAACCCTAACCTTAACCCTACCTGTAACCCTAACCCTAACCTTACCCTTAACCTTAACCCTAATCCTAACCCCTACCCTTACCCTAACCCTAAACCTAACCCTAACCCTAACCCTAACCCTTACCCTTACTCTAACCAAAACCTAACCCTAACCCGAACCCTCAACCTTAACCTTACCCTAAAAATAACCCTAAACCTACCCTAACCCTAACCCTAACCCTAACCTTAAACCCAACCCTAAGCCTAACCCTAACCCTAACCCTAACCCTAATCCTAACCCTAACCCTTACCCTTACCCTAAACCTAACCCTAACCCTAAACCTTACCCTAACCCTAACCTTAACCCTAACCCTAACCCTAACCCTAACCTAACCCTTATAATAACCCTAACCCTAACCCTAACCCTAACCCTTAAACTAATCCTAACACTAACCCTAACCCCTAAACCTAACCATTACCCTAACCCTAACACTAACCCTAACCCCTAACCCTAAGCCTAACCCTAACCCTTACACTTATCCTAACCTTAACCCTATCCCTAACACTTACTCTAACCCCTACCCTAGCCCTATCCCTAACACTAAAACTTACCCTAAGCCTAACCCTAACCCTAAACCTAACCCATACCCGTACCCTAACCCTACACCTAACACTATCCTTAACCATAACCCTAACCCTAACCCTAACCCTTACCCTTACCCTAACCCTAACCCTAAACCTTACCGTTACCCTAACACTATCCATAACCCTAACGCTAACCCTAACCCTAACACTTACCCTTACCTTACCCTAACCCTAACCCTTATCATAACCCTAACCCTAACCCTAACCTAACCCTAAACCCTAACCCTAATAATTAACCTAACCCTAAACCTAACCCTAACCCTAACCTTACCCTTACCCTAAGCCTAATTCTAACCCTAACCCGAAACCTAAACCTAACCCTTACCCTAACCTAACCCTAAACCTTACCCTAACCTTAACCCTAACCCTAACCTTAACCCTAACGCTAACCCTAACCCTAACCCTAATCCTTACCCTTACCCTAACCGTAACCCTAAACCTAACCCTAACCCTAACCCTAACACTATCCCTAACCCTTACCCTTACCCAAAGCCTAACCCTAACCCTAACCCTAACCCTAACCCTAACACTATCCCTAAACCTTACCCTTACCCAAAGCCTAACCCTAACCCTAACCCTAAACCTTACCCTTATCCTAACCCTAACCCTTTCCCTAACACTTATTCTAACCCCTACCCTAGCCCTAACCCTAACCCTAAACCTTACCATTAGAGTAACCCTAACCCTAACCCTAACTCTTACCCTTAACCTAACCCTAAACCTAACCCTAACCTTAACCATAAGCCCAACCCTAACCCTAACCCTTACCCTTACCCTAACCCTAACACTAACCCTAAACATTACCCTAACCCTAACCATAACCCTAACGCTAACCCTAACCCTAACACTTACCCTTACCTTACCCTAACCCTAATCCTTATCCTAACCCTAACCCTAACCCTAACACTAAACCCTAACCCTAATCCGTAACCTAACCCTAAACCTAACCCTAACCCTAGCCATTACCCTTACCCTAAGCCTAATTCTAACCCTAACCCGAAACCTAAACCTAACCCTTATCCTAACCCTAACCCTAACCCTAACCCTAACCCTAACCTTAAACCTAACGCTAACCCTAGCCCTAACCCTAACCCTAAACCTAACCCTAACCCTAACGCTAACCCTAACCCTAACACTATCCCTAACCCTTACTCTTACCCTAAGCCTATCCCTAAACCTAACACTAACCCTAAACCTTACCTTTACCATAAACCTAACCCTACCTAACCCTATCCCTTACCCTTACCCTATCCCTAACCCTAAGCTTAACCCTAACCCTAACCCTAACCCTAACCTTTACCCTTACACTAACCCAGACCCTAAACCTAACACTAACCCTAACCCTATCCCTAACCCTATCCCTTACCCTAACCCTAACCCTAACCTTTACCCTAACCCTAACCCTAACCCTAACCCTAACCCTTACCCTAACCCTAACCCTATCCCTAACCCTAACCCTAACCCTAACACTTACCCTTACCTTACCCTAAACCTATCCCTTATCCTAAACCTAACCCTAACCCTAACACTAACACTAAACCCTAACCCTAACCCTAACCTTAAACCTAATCCTAACCCTAACCCTAACACTAACCCTAACCCTAACCGTAATCTTAACCCTAACCCTTACCCTTACCCTTACCTAACAATAACCCTAACCCAAACCGTAACCCCTACCCTTACCCTAACCTTAAGCCTAACCTTAACCCCAACCCTAAATCTAACCCTCACCCTAATCCTAACCCTTACCCTAACCCTAACCCTTACCCTAACCCTAACCCTAACCCTTACCCTAACCTTAACCCTAACCCTAACCCTTACCCTAACCCTAACCTTAACCCCAATACTAAACCTAACCCTAACCCTAAACCTAACCCTAACCCTAATCCTTACCCTAACCCTAACCCAAACCCTAAACATAACCCTAACCGTAACCATAACCCTTACCCTAACCCTAACCCTAATCCTAACCCTAACTCTTACCCTTACCCTAACACAAAACCTAACCCTAAAACTAACCCCAACCCTACACTTAACCCTAACCCTAACCCTAACCCTAACCCTTACCCTAACCCTAAACCTAATCCTAACCCTAACCCTTCCCCTTCCCCTAACCCTAACCCTAAAACTAAACTTAACCCTAACTTTTACCTTCACCCTAACCCTAAACCTAACCCTAAACCTAACCCTAACCCTAACCCTAACATTAACCCTTACCCTTACCCTAACCCTAACCCTAACCATATTCCTTACCCTAACCCTAACCCCAACCCTAGCCCTTACCCTAACCCTAACCCTAAACCAAAACCCTAACCCTAACCCTTAACCTAACCCGAACCCTAAAACTAACAATAACCCTTACCCTAACCCTAACCCTAACCTTAACCCCAACTCTAAACCTAACCCTAACCCTAACCCTAACCCTTACCCTAACGCTAACCCTAAATCTAAACCTACACTAAAATTTACCCTTACCCTAACTCTATCCCTAACCCTAACCCTAACCCTTATCTTACCCTAACCCTAACAGTAACAATTAAAATAAACCTAACCAAACCCTAACCCTTACCCTTACTCTATCGCTAACCCTAACCCTAACCCTAACACATACAATAACCCTTACCCTTACCCTAATCGTAACCCTAACCTTAACTCAACCCTAAACTTAACCCTAACACTAACCTTAACCCCTACACTTACCCTAACCCTAACCATAACCCTAACGCTAATCCTAACCCTAACACTTACCCTTACCCTAACCCTAACCCTTATCCTAACCCTAACCCTAACCCTAAACCATAACCCTAACCCTAACCCTTAACCTAACCCTAACCCTAACCCTAACCCTTACCCTTACCCTAAGCATAACTCTAACCCTCACCCGAAACCTAACCCTAAACCTTACCCTAACCCTAACCCTAACCGTTACCCTAACGCTAACCCTAACCCTAAACTTAACCCTAAAGCTTACCCCAACCATATCCCTAATCCTTACCCTTACCCTAACCCTAACCCTAACTCTACCACTAACCCTTACCCTTATCCTAACTCCAACATTAAACCTAACCCTAACCCTAACCCTAACCCTAAACTTAACCCTAACCCTAACCCTAACCCTAACACTTACCCTAACCCTAACCTTAAACCTAATCCTAACCCTAACCCTAACACTAACCCTAACCCTAACCGTAACCTTAACCCTAACCCTTACCCTTACCCTAAGCCTAACCCTAACCCAAACCGTAACCCCTACCCTTACCCTAACCCTAAACCTAACCTTAAGCCCAACCCTAAATCTAACCCTCACCCTAATCCTAACCCTTAACCTAACCCTAACCCTTACCCTAAACATAACCCTAATCCTAACCCTAACCCTTACGATTACCCTAACCCTAACCCTAACCCTAACCCTTACCCTAACCCTAACCTTAACCCCAATAGTAAACCTAACCTTAACCCTAAACCTAACCCTAACCCTTATTCTTTCCCTAACCCTAACCCTTACCCTAACCCTAACCCTAACCCTAACCCTTACCCTAACCCTAACCTTTACCCCAATACTAAACCTAACCCTCACCCCAAACCTAACCCTAACCCTTATCCTTACCCTAACCCTAAACCAAACCCTAAACGTAACCCTAACCATAACCATAACCCTTACCCCAACCCTAACCCTAATCCTAACCCTAACTCTTACCCTTACCCTAACACTAAACCTAACCCTAAAACTAACCCCAAACCTAAACTTAACCCTAACCCTAACCCTAACCCTAACCCTTACCCTAACCCTAAACCTAATCCTAACCCTAACCCTTCCCCTTCCCTTCCCCTAATCCTAACCCTAAAACTAACCCTAACCCTAAACTTAACCCTAACTTTTACGCTCACCCTAACCCTAACCCTAACCCTAAACCTAACCCTAACCCTAACCCTAACCCTAACACTAACACTTACCCTTACCCTAACCCTAACCCTAACCATATTCCTTACCCTAACCCTAACCCTAGCCCTTACCCTAACCCTAACCCATAACCTAACCCTTACCCTAACCCTAACCTTAACCCCAATAGTAAACCTAACCCTAACCCTAAACCTAACCCTAACCCTTATCCTTACACTAACCCTAACCCAAACCCTAAACGTAACCCTAACCGTAACCATAACCCTTACCCTAACCCTAACCCTAATCCTAACAATAACCCTTACCCTTACCCTAACACTAACCCTAACCCTAAAACTAACCCAAACCCTAAACTTAACCCTAACCCTAACCCTAACCCTAACCCTTACCCTAACCCTAAACCTAATCCTAGCCCTAACTCTTCCCCTTACACTAACCCTAACCCTAAAACTAACCCTAACCCTAAACTTAACCCTAACTTTTACCCTCACCCCAATCCTAACCCTAACCCTAAACCTAACCCTAACCCTAACACTAACCCTTACCCTTACCCTAACCCTAACCCTAACCATAATCCGTGCCCTAACCCTAACCCTAACCCTAGCCCTTACCCTAAACCTATCCTAACCCAAAACCGTAACCCTAACCCTTAACCTAACCCTAACCCTAATCCTAAACCTAACCCTTACCCTTACCCTAACCCTAACCCTAAACCTAACCCTAACCCTAACGCTAACCCTAACCTTAACCCTTCTTCTAACCCTAACCCTAACCTTACCCTTAACCTTAACCTAATCCTAACCCTTATCCTTACCCTAACCCTAAACCTAAACCTAACCCTAACACTAACCCTTACCCTTACTCTAACCCGAAACCTAACCCTAACCCGAACCTTCAACCTTACCCTTACCCTAAAAATAACCCTAACCCTTACCCTAAACCTTGCCCGAACGCTAATCCTAACCCTTACCCTTAGCTTAACCCTATCCCTAACCCTAACACTAACCCTTACCCTTACCCTTACCCTAAACCTAACCCTAACCCTAAACTTAACCCCAACCCTAAACCTAACTCTAACCCTAACCCTTACCCTTACCCTAAACCTAACTCTAAATGTAATCCTAACCCTAATCCTAACTCTAACCCTTACCCTAACCCAAACCCTAATCGTAACCGTAACCCTTACCCTTAGCCTAATCCTAACCCTAGCCCTTACCCTAAACCTAACCCTAAACCTAACCCCTAACCCTAACCCTTAATCTATCCATAACCCTAACCCTAACCCTAAACCTTACCCTAAGCCTAACCCTATCCCTAACCCTAACCTTAACCTTAACCCTAACCCTAACCCTAACCCTTACCCTTACCCTAACCCTAACCCTAAACCTAAACCTAACCCTAACCCTATCCTAACCCTAACCCTTACCCTTACCCTAAACCTATCCCTAAACCTAACCCTAAAAATATCCCCTAACCCTAACTCTAACCCTATCCCTTACCCTTACCCTAACCCTAACCCTATCTCTAACACTAACCCTTACTCTTATCCTAACCCTAACATTAAACCTAACCCTAAACCTAACCATGACCTTAAACCTAACCCTAACCCTAACACTTACCCTAACCCTAACCTTAAACCTAATCCTAACCCTAACCCTAACCCTAACCTTAAGCCTAACCCAAACCCTTACCCTTACCCTAACCCTAACCCTAACTCTAACACTAACCCTTACCCTTATCCTAACTCCAACATTAAACCTAACCCTAACCCTAACCCTAACCCTAACATTAACCCTAACCCTAACCCTAACCCTAACACTTACCATAACCCTAACCTTAAACCTAATCCTAACCCTAACCCTAACCCTAACCCTAACCCTTAACCTAACTCTAAAACTAATCCTAACCCTAACCCTTCCCCTTACCCTAACCATAACCCTAAAACTAACCCTAACCCTAAACTTAACCCTAAATTTTACCCTCACCCTAACCCTAACCCTAACCCTAAACCTAACCCTAACCCTAACCCTAACACTAACCCTTACCCTTACCCTAACCCTAACCCTAACCATAATCCTTACCCTAACCCTAACCCTAACCCTAGCCCTTACCTAACCCTAAACCTAACATAAAACAATAACCCTAACCCTTAACCTAACCCGAACTCTAAACCTAACCCTAACCCTTACCCTTACCCTAACCCTAAACCTAACTCTAATCCTAAACTTAACCCTAACTCTAAACCTTACCCTACCCTAAACTTTACCCTAATCCTAACCCTAACCCTAACCCGAACCTTAACCTTAAACCTAAACCTAAACCTAACCCTTACCCTTACCCTAACCCTAACCCTAAACCTAACCCTAACCCTAACGCTAACCCTAACCTTAACCCTACCTCTAACCCTAACCCTAACCTTACCCTTAACCTTAACCCTAATCCTAACCCTTGCCCTTACCCTAAACCCTAAACCTAACCTTAACCAAAACCCTAAATCTAACCCTCACCCTAATCCTAACCCTTACCCTAACCCTAACCCTAACCCTAACACCTGAACCTAACCCTAACCCTAACCCTGAAACTTACCCTAACACTAACCCTAACCCTAACCCTAACACTTACCCTAACCCTAACCCTAACCTTAACCCCAACTCTAAACCTAACCCTAACCCTAACACTAACCCTTACCCTAACGCTAACCCTAAACCTAACCCTACTCTAAAACTTACCCTTACCCTAACTCTAACCCTAACCCTAACCCTAACCCTTATCTTACCCTAACCCTAACCCTAACAATTAAAATAAACCTAACCAAACCCTAACCCTTACCCTTACCCGATCGCTAACCCTAACCCTAACCCTAACACATACAATAACCCTAACCCATACCCTAATCGTAACCCTAAACTTAACTCAACCCTAAACCTAACCCTAACCCTAACCCTAACCCCTACACTTACCCTAACCCTAACCATAACCCTAACACTAATCCTAACCCTAACACTTACACTTACCCTAACCCTAACCCTTATCCTAACCCCAACCCTAACCCTAAACCCTAACCCTAACCCTTAACCTAACCCTAACCCTAACCCTAACCCTTACCCTTACCCTAAGCATAACTCTAACCATCACCCGAACCCTAACCCTAAACCTTACCCTAACCCTAACCCTAACCGTTACCCTAACCCTAACCCTAACCCTAAACTTCACCCTAACGCTTACCCTAAACTTAACCCTAATCCTTACCCTTACCCTAACCCTAACCCTAAACCTAACACTAACCCTAACCTTAAACCAAAACTGAACCCTAACCTTAACCCTAACCCTAACCCTGACCCTAACACTAACCCTAACCTTAAACCTAACCCTAACCCTTACCCTTACCCTAACCCTAACCCTAACTCTAACACTAACCCTTTCCCTTATCCTAACTCCAATATTAAACCTAACGATAACCTTAACCCTAACCCTAACCTTAACTCTAACACTAACCCTAACCCTAACACTTACCCCAACCCTAAATTTAACCCTCACCCCAATCCTAACCCTTACCCTAACCCTAACCCTTACCCTAACCCTAACCCTAACCCTTACCCTTACCCTAACCCTAACCCTAACCCTAACCCTAACCCTTACCCTAAACCTAACCTTAACCCCAATCCTAAACCTAACCCTAACCCTAAACCTAACCCTAAACCTTATCCTTACCCTAACCCTAAACCAAACCCTAAACGTAACCCTAACCGTAACCATAACCCTTACCCTAACCCTAACCCTAATCCTAACTCTAACCCTTACCCTTACCCTAACACTAACCCTAACCCTAAAACTAACCACAACCCTAAGCTTAACCCTAACCCTAACCCTAACCCTAACCCTTAACCTAACCCTAAACCTAATCCTAACCCTAACCCTTCCCCTTACCCTAACCCTAACCCTAAAACTAACCCTAACCCTAAACTTAACCCTAACTTTTACCCTCACCCTAACCCTAACCCTAAACCTAAACCTAACCCTAACCCTAACCCTAACACTAACCCTTACCCTTACCCTTACCCTAACCCTAACCCGAACCATAATCCTTACCCTAACCCTAGCCCTAACCCTAGCCCTTACCCTAACCCTAACCCTAACCCAAAAAATAACCCTAACCCTTAACCTAACCGGAACCCTAAACCTAACCCTAACCCTTACCCTTACCCTAACCCTAAACCTAACTCTAATCCTAACCTTAACCCTAACTCTAAACCTTACCCTACCCTAAACTTTACCCTAATCCTAAACGTAACCCTAACCCTAACCTTAACCTTAACCCTAATCCTAAACCTAACCCTTACCTTTACCCTAACCCTAACTCTAAACCTAACCCTAACCCTAACCCTAACGTTAACCCTAACCTTAACCATAACTCTAACCCTAAACCTAACCTTAGCCTTAACCTTAACCCTAATCCTAACCATTACCCTTACCCTAACCATAAACCTAACCTTAACCCCAACCCTAAATCTAACCCTCACCCTAATCCTAACACTTACCCTAACCCTAACCGTAACCCTAACCCTAACCCTTACCCTTACCCTAACCTAACCCTAACCCTTTCCCTAACCCTTACCCTAACCCTAACCTTAACCCCAATACTAAACCTAACCCTAACCCTAAACCTAACCCTAACCCTTATCCTTACCCTAACCCTAACCCAAAACCTAAACGTAACCCTAACCGTAACCATAACCCTTACCCTAACCCTAACCCTAATCCTAACCCTAACTTTTACCCTTACCCTAACCCTAAACCTAATCCTAACCCTAACCCTTCCCCTTCCCCTAACCCTAACCCTTACCCTAACCCTAAACCTAATCCTAACCCTAACCCTTCCCCTTACCCTAACCCTAAAACTAACCCTAACCCTAAACTTAACCCTAAATTTTTCCCTCACCCTAACCCTAACCCTAACCCTAAACCTAACTCTAACTCTAACCATAACACTAACCCTTACCCTTACCCTAACCCTAACCCTAACCATAATCCTTACCCTAACCCTAATCCTAACCCTAGCCCTTACCCTAACCTTAACCCTAAACCAAAACCCTAAACCGAACCCTTAACCTAACCCGAACCCTAAACCTAACCCTAACCCGTACTCTTACCATAACCCTAAACCTAACTCTAATCCTAAAGTTAACCCTAACACTAAACCTTACCCTACCCTAACCCTTACCCTAATCCTAACCCTAACCCTAACCCTAACCTTAACCCCACCTCTAACCCTAACCCTAACCTTACCCTTAACCTTAACCCTAATCCTAACCCTTACCCTTACCCTAACCCTAAACCTAACCCTAACCCTAACGCTAACCCTAACCTTAACCCTACCTCTAACCCTAACCCTAACCTTACCCTTAACATTAACCCTAATCCTAACCCTTACCCTTACCCTAACCCTAAACCTAACCCTAACCCTTACCCTTACTCTAACTCGAAACCTAACCCTAACCCGAACCCTCAACCTTACCCTTACCCTAAAAATAACCCTAACCCTTACCCTAACCCTAACCCTAACCCTTACCCTTACCCTAACCCTAACCCTAACCCTAACCCTAACCCTTACCCTAAACCTAACCTTAACCCCAATCCTAAACCTAACCCTAACCCTAAACCTAACCCTAAACCTTATCCTTACCCTAACCCTAAACCAAACCCTAAACGTAACCCTAACCGTAACCATAACCCTTACCCTAACCCTAACCCTAATCCTAACTCTAACCCTTACCCTTACCCTAACACTAACCCTAACCCTAAAACTAACCACAACCCTAAGCTTAACCCTAACCCTAACCCTAACCCTAACCCTTAACCTAACCCTAAACCTAATCCTAACCCTAACCCTTCCCCTTACCCTAACCCTAACCCTAAAACTAACCCTAACCCTAAACTTAACCCTAACTTTTACCCTCACCCTAACCCTAACCCTAAACCTAAACCTAACCCTAACCCTAACCCTAACACTAACCCTTACCCTTACCCTTACCCTAACCCTAACCCGAACCATAATCCTTACCCTAACCCTAGCCCTAACCCTAGCCCTTACCCTAACCCTAACCCTAACCCAAAAAATAACCCTAACCCTTAACCTAACCGGAACCCTAAACCTAACCCTAACCCTTACCCTTACCCTAACCCTAAACCTAACTCTAATCCTAACCTTAACCCTAACTCTAAACCTTACCCTACCCTAAACTTTACCCTAATCCTAAACGTAACCCTAACCCTAACCTTAACCTTAACCCTAATCCTAAACCTAACCCTTACCTTTACCCTAACCCTAACTCTAAACCTAACCCTAACCCTAACCCTAACGTTAACCCTAACCTTAACCATAACTCTAACCCTAAACCTAACCTTAGCCTTAACCTTAACCCTCATCCTAACCATTACCCTTACCCTAACCATAAACCTAACCTTAACCCCAACCCTAAATCTAACCCTCACCCTAATCCTAACCCTTACCCTAACCCTAACCGTAACCCTAACCCTAACCCTTACCCTTACCCTAACCTAACCCTAACCCTTTCCCTAACCCTTACCCTAACCCTAACCTTAACCCCAATACTAAACCTAACCCTAACCCTAAACCTAACCCTAACCCTTATCCTTACCCTAACTCTAACCCAAAACCTAAACGTAACCCTAACCGTAACCATAACCCTTACCCTAACCCTAACCCTAATCCTAACCCTAACTTTTACCCTTACCCTAACCCTAACCCTTACCCTAACCCTAAACCTAATCCTAACCCTAACCCTTCCCCTTCCCCTAACCCTAACCCTTACCCTAACCCTAAACCTAATCCTAACCCTAACCCTTCCCCTTACCCTAACCCTAAAACTAACCCTAACCCTAAACTTAACCCTAAATTTTACCCTCACCCTAACCCTAACCCTAACCCTAAACCTAACTCTAACTCTAACCCTAACACTAACCCTTACCCTTACCCTAACCCTAACCCTAACCATAATCCTTACCCTAACCCTAATCCTAACCCTAGCCCTTACCCTAACCTTAACCCTAAACCAAAACCCTAAACCGAACCCTTAACCTAACCCGAACCCTAAACCTAACCCTAACCCGTACTCTTACCATAACCCTAAACCTAACTCTAATCCTAAAGTTAACCCTAACACTAAACCTTACCCTACCCTAACCCTTACCCTAATCCTAACCCTAACCCTAACCCTAACCTTAACCCCACCTCTAACCCTAACCCTAACCTTACCCTTAACCTTAACCCTAATCCTAACCCTTACCCTTACCCTAACCCTAAGCCTAACCCTAACCCTAACGCTAACCCTAACCTTAACCCTACCTCTAACCCTAACCCTAACCTTACCCTTAACATTAACCCTAATCCTAACCCTTACCCTTACCCTAACCCTAAACCTAACCCTAACCCTTACCCTTACTCTAACTCGAAACCTAACCCTAACCCGAACCCTCAACCTTACCCTTACCCTAAAACTAACCCTAACCCTTACCCTAACCCTAACCCTAACCCTTACCCTTACCCTAACCCTAACCCTAACCCTAACCCTAACCCTTACCCTAAACCTAACCTTAACCCCAATCCTAAACCTAACCCTAACCCTAAACCTAACCCTAAACCTTATCCTTACCCTAACCCTAAACCAAACCCTAAACGTAACCCTAACCGTAACCATAACCCTTACCCTAACCCTAACCCTAATCCTAACTCTAACCCTTACCCTTACCCTAACACTAACCCTAACCCTAAAACTAACCACAACCCTAAGCTTAACCCTAACCCTAACCCTAACCCTAACCCTTAACCTAACCCTAAACCTAATCCTAACCCTAACCCTTCCCCTTACCCTAACCCTAACCCTAACCCTAAAACTAACCCTAACCCTAAACTTAACCCTAACTTTTACCCTCACCCTAACCCTAACCCTAAACCTAAACCTAACCCTAACCCTAACCCTAACACTAACCCTTACCCTTACCCTTACCCTAACCCTAACCCGAACCATAATCCTTACCCTAACCCTAGCCCTAACCCTAGCCCTTACCCTAACCCTAACCCTAACCCAAAAAATAACCCTAACCCTTAACCTAACCGGAACCCTAAACCTAACCCTAACCCTTACCCTTACCCTAACCCTAAACCTAACTCTAATCCTAACCTTAACCCTAACTCTAAACCTTACCCTACCCTAAACTTTACCCTAATCCTAAACGTAACCCTAACCCTAACCTTAACCTTAACCCTAATCCTAAACCTAACCCTTACCTTTACCCTAACCCTAACTCTAAACCTAACCCTAACCCTAACCCTAACGTTAACCCTAACCTTAACCATAACTCTAACCCTAAACCTAACCTTAGCCTTAACCTTAACCCTAATCCTAACCATTACCCTTACCCTAACCATAAACCTAACCTTAACCCCAACCCTAAATCTAACCCTCACCCTAATCCTAACCCTTACCCTAACCCTAACCGTAACCCTAACCCTAACCCTTACCCTTACCCTAACCTAACCCTAACCCTTTCCCTAACCCTTACCCTAACCCTAACCTTAACCCCAATACTAAACCTAACCCTAACCCTAAACCTAACCCTAACCCTTATCCTTACCCTAACTCTAACCCAAAACCTAAACGTAACCCTAACCGTAACCATAACCCTTACCCTAACCCTAACCCTAATCCTAACCCTAACTTTTACCCTTACCCTAACCCTAACCCTTACCCTAACCCTAAACCTAATCCTAACCCTAACCCTTCCCCTTCCCCTAACCCTAACCCTTACCCTAACCCTAAACCTAATCCTAACCCTAACCCTTCCCCTTACCCTAACCCTAAAACTAACCCTAACCCTAAACTTAACCCTAAATTTTACCCTCACCCTAACCCTAACCCTAACCCTAAACCTAACTCTAACTCTAACCCTAACACTAACCCTTACCCTTACCCTAACCCTAACCCTAACCATAATCCTTACCCTAACCCTAATCCTAACCCTAGCCCTTACCCTAACCTTAACCCTAAACCAAAACCCTAAACCGAACCCTTAACCTAACCCGAACCCTAAACCTAACCCTAACCCGTACTCTTACCATAACCCTAAACCTAACTCTAATCCTAAAGTTAACCCTAACACTAAACCTTACCCTACCCTAACCCTTACCCTAATCCTAACCCTAACCCTAACCCTAACCTTAACCCCACCTCTAACCCTAACCCTAACCTTACCCTTAACCTTAACCCTAATCCTAACCCTTACCCTTACCCTAACCCTAAACCTAACCCTAACCCTTACCCTTACTCTAACTCGAAACCTAACCCTAACCCGAACCCTCAACCTTACCCTTACCCTAAAAATAACCCTAACCCTTACCCTAAACCATGCCCGAAACCTAACCCTAACCCTTACCCTTAGCTTAACCCTAACCCTAACCCTAACCCTAACACTAACCTTTACCCTTACCCTTACCCTAATCCTAACCCTAACCCTAAACTTAACCCCAACCCCAAACCTAACTCTAACCCTAACACTTACCCTTAACCTAAACCTAACCCTAAATGTAATCCTAAACCTAATCCTAACCCTAACCCTTACCCTAACCCAAACCCTAATCCTAACTGTAACCCTTAACCTTAGCCTAATCCTAACCCTAGCCCTTACCCTAAACCTAAACCTAAACCTAACCCCTAACCCTAACCCTTAACCTATCCATAACCCTAACCCTAACCCTAACCCTTACCCTAAGCCTAACCCTATCCCTCAACCTAACCTTAACCCTAACCCTAACCCTAACCCTAACCCTTGCCCTTACCCTAACCCTAACCCTAAACCTAACCCTAACTCTTACCCTAAACTTAAACCTAACTCTAACACTAACCCTAACCTTAACCTTAACCTTAACACCAATTCTAACCCTTACCCTTACCCTAACCCTAAATCTAACCCTAACCCTAACCCTAACCTTTACCCTTACCCCAACCCTAACTATAACCCTAACCCGAACCCCCAACCCTACCCTTACCCTAAACCTAACCCTAACCTTTACCCTAAACCTACCCCTAACCCTAACCCTAATCCTTACCCTTACCTTAACCATAATCCTAACCCTAACCCTAACCGTAACACTAAACCTAACACATACACTTACCCAAACCCTAACCCTAACCGTAACCGTATACCTAACCCTAACCCTAACCCTGCCCTAACCATTACCCTAAACCTAACCCTAACCTTAAACCCAACCCTAAACCCAACTCTAACCCTAAACCTTACCCTTACCCTAACCCTAACACTAAACGTAACCCTAACCCTAACCCTAACCCTAAACCTTACCCTAACCCTAACATTAACCCTAACCCTAACCGTAACCCTAACCCTAACCTAACCCTTATCCTAACACTAACCATAACCATAACCCTTAAACTAATGCTAACACTAACCCTAACCCCTAAACCTAACCCTTACCCTAACCCTAACACTAACCCTAACTCCTAACCCTAAGCCTAACCCTAAACCTTACACTTATCCTAACCTTAACCCTATCCCTAACACTTACTCTAACCCCTACTCTAGCCCTAACCCTAACCCTAAAAGTTACCCTAAGCCTAACCCTAACCCTAAACCTAACCCTTACCCGTATCCTAACCCTAAACCTAACCCTAACCTTAACCATAATCCTAACCCTCCCTAACCCTTACCCTTACCCTAAACCTAACCCTAACCCTAAACCTTACCGTTACCCTAACACTACCCATAACCCTAACGCTAACCCTAACCATAACACTTACCCTTACCTTACCCTAACCCTAACCCTTATCCTAACCCTAACCCTAACCCTAACCCTAACCCTAATCCTAAACCCTAACCCTAATAATTAACCTAACCCTAAACCTAACCCTAACCCTAACCTTACCCTTACCCTAAGCCTAATTCTAACCCTAACCTGAAACCTAAACCTAACCCTTACCCTAACCTAACCCTAAACCTTACCTTAACCCTAACCCTAACCCTAACCTTAACCCTAACGCTAACCCTAACCCTAACCCTAATCCTTACCCTTACCCTAACCCTAACCCTAAACCTAACCCTAACCCTAACCCTAACACTATCCCTAACCCTTACCCTTTCCCAAACCCTAACCCTAAACCTAACCCTAAACCTTACCCTTGTCCTAACCCTAACCCTATCCCTAACACATACTCTAACCCCTACCATAGCCCTAACCCTAACCCTAAACCTTACCCTTAGCCTAACCCTAACCCTAACCCTAACCCTTACCCGTATCCTAACCCTAAACCTAACCCTAACCTTAACCATAACCCTAACCCTAACCCTAACCCTTACCCTTACCCTAAGGCTAACCCTAACCCTAACACTTACCCTTACCTTACCCTAACCATAACCCTTATCCAAACCCTAACCCTAACCCTAACACTAAACCCTAACCCTAACCCGTAACCTAACCCTAAACCTAACCCTAACCCTAACCATTACCCTTAACCTAAGCCTAATTCTAACACTAACCCGAAACCTAAACCTAACCCTTATCCTAATCCTAACCCTAACCCTTACCATTAGCCTAACCCTAACCCTAAACTTAACCCTAACGCTAACCCCAGCCCTAACCCTAATCCTTACCCTTACCCTACCCCTAACCCTAAACCTAACCCTAACCCTAACCCTAACCCTAACCCTGACCCTAACACTATCCCTAACCCTTACCCTTACCCTAAGCCTATCCCTAAACCTAACACTAACCCTAAACCTTACATTTACCTTAACCCTAACCCTATCCCTAAACCTACCCCTGACCCTTACCCTATCCCTAACCCTAACCTTAACCCTAACCCTAACCCTAACCCTAACTTTTACCCTTACCCTAACCCTAACCCTAAACCTAACCCTAACCCTAACCCTATCCCTAACCCTAACCCTTACCCTTACCCTAACCCTATCTCTAAACCTAACAGTAAAAATATACCCTAACCCTAACCCTAACCTTATCCCTTACCCTTACCCTAACCCTAACCCTAACGCTAACACTAACCCTTACCCTTATCCTAACCCTAACATTAAACCTAACCCTAACCCTAACCTTAACCCTAACCCTAACCCTAACACTTACCCTAACCCTAACCTTAAACCTAATCCTAACCCTAACCCTAACACTAACACTAACCCTAACCTTAACCCTAACCCTAACCCTTACCCTTACCCTAAACCTAACCCTAACTCTAACACTAACCCTTACCCTTATCCTAACTCCAACATTAAACCTAACCCTAACCCTAACCCTAACCCTAAACTTAACCCTAACCCTAACCATAACCCTAACACTTACCCTAACCGTAACCTAAAACCTAATCCTAACCCTAACCCTAACACTAACCCTAACCCTAACCGTAACCTTTACCCTAACCCTTACCCTTACCTAACCCTAACCCTAACCCAAACCGTAACCCCTACACTTACCCTAACCCTAAACCTAACCTTAACCCCAACCCTAAATCTAACCCACACCCTAATCCTAACCCTTACCCTAACCCTAAACCTTACACTAACCCTAACCCTAACCCTTACCCTTACCCTAACCCTAACCCTAACCCTAACCCTTACCCTAACCCTAACCTTAACCCCAATACTAAACCTAACCCTAACCCTAAACCTAACCCTAAACCTTATCCTTACCCTAACCCTAACCCAAACCCTAAACGTAACCCTAACCGTAACCATAAGCCTTACCCTCACCCTAACCCTAATCCTAACCCTACTCTTACCCTTACCATAACACTAACCCTAACCCTAAAACTAACCCCAACCCTAAACTTAACCCTAACCCTAACCCTAACCCTTACCCTAACCCTAAATCTAATCCTAACCCTAAACCTTCCCCTTCCCCTAACCCTAACCCTAAAACTAACCCTAACCCTAAACTTAACCCTAATTTTACCCTCACCCTAACCCTAACCCTAACCCTAACCCTAACCCTAACCATAACCCATCACGAACACTTACCCTTATCCTAACCCTAACCATAATCCTTACCCTAACCCTAAACCTAACCCTAGCCCTTACCCTAACCCTAACTCTAACCCAAAACAATAACCCTAACCCTTAACCTAACCCGAACCCTAAACCTAACCCTAACCCTTACCTTTACCCTAACCCTAAACCTAACTCTAATCCTAAACTTAACCCTAACTCTAAACCTTACCCTACCCTAACCTTTACCCTAATCCTAACTCTAACCCTAACCCTAACCTTAACCTTAACCCTAATCCTAAACCTAACCCTTACCCTTACCCTAACCCTAACCCTAAACCTAACCCTAACCCTAACCCTAACGCTAACCCTAACCTTAACCCTACCTCTAACCCTAACCCTAAGCTTACCCTTAACCTTAACCCTAATCCTTACCCTTACCCTTACCCTATCCCTAAACCTAACCTTAACCCCAACCCTAAATCTAACCCTCACCCTAATCCTAACCCTTACCCTAACCCTAACCCTTACCCTAACCCTAACCCTAACCCTAACCCTTACCCTAACCCTAACCCTAACCCTAACCCTTACCCTAACCCTAACCTTTACCCCAATACTAAACCTAACCCTCACCCCAAACCTAACCCTAACCCTTATCCTTACCCTAACCCTAACCCAAACCCTAAACGTAACCCTAACCGTAACCATAACCCTTACCCTAACCCTAACCCTAATCCTAACCTTAACTCTTACTCTTACCCTAACACTAACCCTAACCCTAAAACTAACCGGAAACCTAAACTTAACCCTAACCCTAACCCTAACCCTTACCCTAACCCTAAACCTAATCCTAACCCTAACCCTTCCCCTTCCCCTAACCCTAACCCTAAAACTAACCCTAACCCTAAACTTAACCCTAAATTTTACCCTCACCCTAACCCTAACCCTAACCCTAAACCTAATCCTAACCCTAACCCTAACACTAACCCTTACCCTTACCCTAACGCTAACCCTAACCCTAACACTTACCCTTACCTTACCCTAACCATAACACTTATCCTAACCCTAACCCTAACCCTAACAATAAACCCTAACCCTAACCCATAACCTAACCCTAAACCTAACCCTAACCCTAACCATTACCCTTAACCTAAGCCTAATTCTAACACTAACCCGAAACCTAAACCTAACCCTTATCGTAATCCTAACCCTAACCCTTACCATTAGCCTAACCCTAACCCTAACCTTAACCCTAACGCTAACCCTAGCCCTAACCATAATCCTTACCCTTACCCTAACCCTAATCCTAAACCTAACCCTAACCCTAACCCTAACCCTAACCCTAACACTATCCCTAACCCTTACCCTTACCCCAAGCCTATCCCTAAACCTAACACTAACCCTAAACCTTACCTTTACCCTAACCCTAACCCTATCCCTAAACCTACCCCTGACCCTTACCCTATCGCTAACCCTAACCTTAACCCTAACCCTAACCCTAACCCTAACTTTTACCCTTACCCTAACCCTAACCCTAAACCTAACCCTAACCCTATCCCTAACCCTAACCCTTACCCTTACCCTAACCCTATCTCTAAAGCTAACAGTAAAAATGTACCCTAACCCTAACTCTAACCCTATCCCTTACCCTTACTCTAACCCTAATCCTAACTCTAACACTAACCCTTACCCGTATCCTAACCCTAACATTAAGCCTAACCCTAACCCTAACCTTAACCCTAACCCTAACCCTAACATTTACCCTAACCCTAACCTTAAACCTAATCCTAACACTAACCCTAACACTAACACTAAACCTAAACTTAACCCTAACCATAACCCTTACCCTTACCCTAATCCTAACCCTAACCCTAACACTAACACTAAACCTAACCTTAACCCTAACCCTAACCCTTACCCTTACCCTAACCCTAACCCTAACTCTAACACTAACCCTTACCCCAAGCCTATCCCTAAACCTAACACTAACCCTAAACCTTACCTTTACCCTAACCCTAACCCTATCCCTAAACCTACCCCTGACCCTTACCCTATCGCTAACCCTAACCTTAACCCTAACCCTAACCCTAACCCTAACTTTTACCCTTACCCTAACCCTAACCCTAAACCTAACCCTAACCCTATCCCTAACCCTAACCCTTACCCTTACCCTAACCCTATCTCTAAAGCTAACAGTAAAAATGTACCCTAACCCTAACTCTAACCCTATCCCTTACCCTTACTCTAACCCTAATCCTAACTCTAACACTAACCCTTACCCGTATCCTAACCCTAACATTAAGCCTAACCCTAACCCTAACCTTAACCCTAACCCTAACCCTAACATTTACCCTAACCCTAACCTTAAACCTAATCCTAACACTAACCCTAACACTAACACTAAACCTAAACTTAACCCTAACCATAACCCTTACCCTTACCCTAATCCTAACCCTAACCCTAACACTAACACTAAACCTAACCTTAACCCTAACCCTAACCCTAACCCTAACACTTACCCTAACTGTAACCTAAAACCTAATCCTAACCCTAACCCTAACACTAACCCTAACCCTAACCGTAACCTTAACCCTAACCCTTACCCTTACCTAACCCTAACCCTAACCCAAACCATATCCCCTACCCTTACCCTAACCCTAAACCTAACCTTAACCCCAACCCTAAATCTAACCCTCACCCTAATCCTAACCCTTACCCTAACCCTAACACTTACCCTAACCCTAACCCTAACCCTTACCCTTACCCTAACCCTAACCTTAACCCCAATACTAAACCTAACCCTAACCCTAAACCTAACCCTAAACCTTATCCTTACCCTAAACCTAACCCAAAACCTAAAGGTAACCCTAACCGTAACCATAACCCTTACCCTAACCCTAACCCTATTCCTAACCCTACTCTTACCCTTACCCTAACACTAACCCTAACCCTAAAACTAACCCCAACCCTAAACTTAACCCTAACCCTAACCCTAACCCTAACCCTTACCCTAACCCTACACCTAATCCTAACCCTAACCCTTCCCCTTCCCCTAACCCTAACCCTAAAACTAACCCTAACCCTAAACTTAACCCTAATTTTACCCTCACCCTAACCCTAACCCTAACCCTAAACCTAACCCTAACCATAACCCTATCACTAACACTTACCCTTATCCTAACCCTAACCATAATCCTTACCCTAACCCTAACCCTAACCCTAGCCCTTACCCTAACCCTAACTCTAACCCAAAACAATAACCCTAACCCTTAACCTAACCCGAACCCTAAACCTAACCCTAACCCTTACCTTTACCCTAACCCTAAACCTAACTCTAATCCTAAACTTAACCCTAACTCTAAACCTTACCCTACCCTAACCTTTACCGTAATCCTAATCCTAACCCTAACCCTAACCTTAACCTTAACCCTAATCCTAAACCTAACCCTTACGCTTACACTAACCCTAACCCTAAACCTAACCCTAACCCTAACGCTAACCCTAACCTTAAACCTACCTCTAACCCTAACCCTAACCTAACCCTTAACCTTAACCCTACTCCTAACCTTTACCCTTACCCTAACCCTAAACCTAACCTTAACCCCAACCCTAAATCTAACCCTCACCCTAATCCTAACCCTTACCCTAAACCTAACCCTAACCCTAAGCCTAACCCTACCCTAACCCTTACCCTAACCCTAACCCTAAACCTAACCCTAACCCTAACGCTAACCCTAACCTTAACCCTACCTCTAACCCTAACCCTAACCTTACCCTTAACCTTAACCCTAATCCTAACCCTTACCCTTACCCTAACCCTAAACCCAACCTTAACCCCAACCCTAAATCTAACCCTCACCCTAATCCTAACCCTTACCCTAACCCTAACCCTTACCCTAACCCTAACCCTAACCCTAACCCTTACCCTAACCCTAACCCTAACCCTAACCCTAACCCTTACCCTAACCCTAACCTTAAACCCAATACTAAACCTAACCCTAACCCTAAATCTAACCCTAACCCTAATCCTTACCCTAACCCTAACCCAAACCCTAAACGTAACCCTAACCATAACCATAACCCTTACCCCAACCCTAACCCTAATCCTAACCCTAACTCTTACCCTTACCCTAACACTAAACCTAACCCTAAAACTAACCCCAACCCTAAACTTAACCCTAACCCTAACCCTAACCCTAACCCTTACCCTAACCCTACACCTAATCCTAACCCTAACCCTTCCCCTTCCCCTAACCCTAACCCTAAAACTAACCCTAACCCTAAACTTAACCCTAATTTTACCCTCACCCTAACCCTAACCCTAACCCTAAACCTAACCCTAACCATAACCCTATCACTAACACTTACCCTTATCCTAACCCTAACCATAATCCTTACCCTAACCCTAACCCTAACCCTAGCCCTTACCCTAACCCTAACTCTAACCCAAAAAAAATAACCCTAACCCTTAACCTAACCCGAACCCTAAACCTAACCGTAACCCTTACCTTTACCCTAACCCTAAACCTAACTCTAATCCTAAACTTAACCCTAACTCTAAACCTTACCCTACCCTAACCTTTACCCTAATCCTAATCCTAACCCTAACCCTAACCTTAACCTTAACCCTAATCCTAAACCTAACCCTTACGCTTACACTAACCCTAACCCTAAACCTAACCCTAACCCTAACGCTAACCCTGACCTTAAACCTACCTCTAACCCTAACCCTAACCTAACCCTTAACCTTAACCCTACTCCTAACCTTTACCCTTACCCTAACCCTAAACCTAACCTTAACCCCAACCCTAAATCTAACCCTCACCCTAATCCTAACCCTTACCCTAAACCTAACCCTAACCCTAAGCCTAACCCTACCCTAACCCTTACCCTAACCCTAACCCTAAACCTAACCCTAACCCTAACGCTAACCCTAACCTTAACCCTACCTCTAACCCTAACCCTAACCTTACCCTTAACCTTAACCCTAATCCTAACCCTTACCCTTACCCTAACCCTAAACCCAACCTTAACCCCAACCCTAAATCTAACCCTCACCCTAATCCTAACCCTTACCCTAACCCTAACCCTTACCCTAACCCTAACCCTAACCCTAACCCTTACCCTAACCCTAACCCTAAACCTAACCCTAACCCTTACCCTAACCCTAACCTTAAACCCAATACTAAACCTAACCCTAACCCTAAATCTAACCCTAACCCTAATCCTTACCCTAACCCTAACCCAAACCCTAAACGTAACCCTAACCATAACCATAACCCTTACCCCAACCCTAACCCTAATCCTAACCCTAACTCTTACCCTTACCCTAACACTAAACCTAACCCTAAAACTAACCCCAACCCTAAACTTAACCCTAACCCTAACCCTAACCCTAACCTTACCCTAACCCTAAACCTAATCCTAACCCTAACCCTTCCCCTTCCCCTTCCCCTAATCCTAACCCTAAAACTAACCCTAACCCTAAACTTAACCCTAACTTTTACGCTCACCCTAACCCTAACCCTAACCCTAACCCTAAACCTAACCCTAACCCTAACCCTAACCCTAACACTAACACTTACCCTTACCCTAACCCTAACCCTAACCATATTCCTTACCCTAACCCTAACCCTAGCCCTTACCCTAACCCTAACCCTAAACCTAACCCTTACCCTAACCCTAACCTTAACCCCAATGGTAAACCTAACCCTAACCCTAAACCTAACCCTAACCCTTATCCTTACACTAACCCTAACCCAAACCCTAAACGTAACCCTAACCGTAACCATAACCCTTACCCTAACCCTAACCCTAATCCTAACCCTAACCCTTACCCTTACCCTAACACTAACCCTAACCCTAAAACTAACCCCAACCCTAAACTTAACCCTAACCCTAACCCTAACCCTAACCCTTACCCTAACCCTAAACCTAATCCTAGCCCTAACTCTTCCCCTTACACTAACCCTAACCCTAAAACTAACCCTAACCCTAAACTTAACCCTAACTTTTACCCTCACCCCAACCCTAACCCTAACCCTAAACCTAACCCTAACCCTAACCCTAACACTAACCCTTACCGTTACCCTAACCCTAACCCTAAACATAATCCGTACCCTAACCCTAACCCTAACCCTAGCCCTTACCCTAAACCTATCCTAACCCAAAACCGTAACCCTAACCCTTAACCTAACCCTAACCCTAATCCTAAACATAACCCTTACCCTTACCCTAACCCTAACCCTAAACCTAACCCTAACCCTAACGCTAACCCTAACCTTAACCCTACTTCTAACCCTAACCCTAACCTTACCCTTACCCTTAACCTAATCCTAACCCTTATCCTTACCCTAACCCTAAACCTAACCCTAACCCTAACACTAACCCTTACCCTTACTCTAACCCGAAACCTAACCCTAACCCGAACCTTCAACCTTACCCTTACCCTAAAAATAACCCTAACCCTTACCCTAAACCTTGCCCGAACGCTAATCCTAACCCTTACCCTTAGCTTAACCCTATCCCTAACCCTAACACTAACCCTTACCCTTACCCTTACCCTAAACCTAACCCTAACGCTAAACTTAACCCCAAACCTAAACCTAACTCTAACTCTAACACTAACCCTTACCCTTACCCTAAACCTAACTCTAAATGTAATCCTAACCCTAATCCTAACTCTAACACTTACCCTAACCCAAACCCTAATCGTAACCGTAACCCTTACCCTTAGCCTAATCCTAACCCTAGCCCTTACCCTAAACCTAACCCTAAACCTAACCCCTAACCCTAACCCTTAATCTATCCATAACCCTAACCCTAACCCTAAACCTTACCCTAAGCCTAACCCTATCCCTAACCCTAACCTTAACCTTAACCCTAACCCTAACCCTAACCCTTACCCTTACCCTAACCCTAACCCTAAACCTAAACCTAACCCTAACCCTATCCCTAACCCTAACCCTTACCCTTACCCTAAACCTATCCCTAAACCTAACCCTAAAAATATCCCCTAACCCTAACCCTAACCCTATCCCTTACCCTTACCCTAACCCTAACCCTATCTCTAACACTAACCCTTACTCTTATCCTAACCCTAACATTAAACCTAACCCTAAACCTAACCCTGACCTTAAACCTAACCCTAACACTTACCCTAACCCTAACCTTAAACCTAATCCTAACCCTAACCCTAACCCTAACCTTAAGCCTAACCCAAACCCTTACCCTTACCCTAACCCTACCCCTAACTCTAACACTAACCCTTACCCTTATCCTAACTCCAACATTAAACCTATCCCTAACCCTAACCCTAACTTTAACCCTAACCCTAACCCTAAATCTAATCCTAACCCTAACCCTTCCCCTTACCCTAACCATAACCCTAAAACTAACCCTAACCCTAAACTTAACCCTAAATTTTACCCTCACCCTAACCCTAACCCTAACCCTAAACCTAACCCTAACCCTAACCCTAACACTAACCCTTACCCTTACCCTAACCCTAACCCTAACCATAATCCTTACCCTAACCCTAACCCTAACCCTAGCCCTTACCTAACCCTAACCCTAACATAAAACAATAACCCTAACCCTTAACCTAACCCGAACCCTAAACCTAACCCTAACCCTTACCCTTACCCTAACCCTAAACCTAACTCTAATCCTAAACTTAACCCTAACTCTAAACCTTACCCTACCCTAAACTTTACCCTAATCCTAACCCTAACACTAACCCTAACCTTAACCTTAACCCTAAACGTAAACCTAACCCTTACCCTTACCCTAACCCTAACCCTAAACCTAACCCTAACCCTAACGCTAACCCTAACCTTAACCCTACCTCTAACCCTAACCCTAAACTTACCCTTAACCTTAACCCTAATCCTAACCCTTGCCCTTACCCTAAACCCTAAACCTAACCTTAACCCCAACCCTAAATCTAACCCTCACCCTAATCCTAACCGTTACCCTAACCCTAACCCTAACACCTGAACCTAACCCTAACTCTAACCCTGAAACTTACCCTAACACTAACCCTAACCCTAACCCTAACACTTACCCTAACCCTAACCCTAACCTTAACCCCAACTCTAAACCTAACCCTAACCCTAACACTAACCCTTACCCTAACGCTAACCCTAAACCTAACCCTACTCTAAAACTTACCCTTACCCTAACTCTAACCCTAACCCTAACCCTAACCCTTATCTTACCCTAACCATAACCCTAACAATTAAAATAAACCTAACCAAACCCTAACCCTTACCCTTACCCTATCGCTAACCCTAACCCTAACCCTAACCCTAACACATACAATAACCCTTACCCATACCCTAATAGTAACCCTAAACTTAACTCAACCCTAAACCTAACCCTAAACCTAACCCTAACCCCTACACTTACCCTAACCCTAACCATAACCCTAACACTAATCCTAACCCTAACACTTACACTTACCCTAACCCTAACCCTTATCCTAACCCCAACCCTAACCCTAAACCCTAACCCTAACCCTTAACCTAAACCTAACCCTAACCCTAACCCTAACCCTTACCCTTACCCTAAGCATAACTCTAACCATCACCTGAACCCTAACCCTAAACCTTACCCTAACCCTAACCCTAAACTTAACCCTAACGCTTACCCTAAACTGAACCCTAATCCTTACCCTTACCCTAACCCTAACCCTAAACCTAACACTAACCCTAACCTTAAACCAAAACCGAACCCTAACCTTAACCCTAACCCTAACCCTAACCCTAACACTAACACTAACCCTAACCTTAACCCTAACCCTAACCCTTACCCTTACCCTAACCCTAACCCTAACTCTAACACTAACCCTTACCCTTATCCTAACTCCAATATTAAACCTAATGATAACCTTAACCCTAACCCTAACCTTAACCCTAACACTAACCCTAACCCTAACACTTACCCTAACCCTAAACTTAAACCTAATCCTAAACCTAACCCTAACACTAACCCTAACCCTAACCGTAACCTTAACCCTAACCCTTACCCTTACCTAACCCTAACCCTAACCCAAACCGTAACCCCTACCCTTACCCTAACCCTAAACTTAACCTTTACCCCAACCCTAAATCTAACCCTCACCCCAATCCTAACCCTTACCCTAACCCTAACCCTTACCCTAACCCTAACCCTAACCCTTACCCTAACCCTAACCCTAACCCTAACCCTTACCCTAAACCTAACCTTAACCCCAATCCTAAACCTAACCCTAACCCTAAACCTAACCCTAAACCTTATCCTTACCCTAACCCTAAACCAAACCCTAAACGTAACCCTAACCGTAACCATAACCCTTACCCTAACCCTAACCCTAATCCTAACTCTAACCCTTACCCTTACCCTAACACTAACCCTAACCCTAAAACTAACCACAACCCTAAGCTTAACCCTAACCCTAACCCTAACCCTAACCCTTAACCTAACCCTAAACCTAATCCTAACCCTAACCCTTCCCCTTACCCTAACCCTAACCCTAAAACTAACCCTAACCCTAAACTTAACCCTAACTTTTACCCTCACCCTAACCCTAACCCTAAACCTAAACCTAACCCTAACCCTAACCCTAACACTAACCCTTACCCTTACCCTTACCCTAACCCTAACCCGAACCATAATCCTTACCCTAACCCTAACCCTAACCCTAGCCCTTACCCTAACCCTAACCCTAACCCAAAAAATAACCCTAACCCTTAACCTAACCGGAACCCTAAACCTAACCCTAACCCTTACCCTTACCCTAACCCTAAACCTAACTCTAATCCTAACCTTAACCCTAACTCTAAACCTTACCCTACCCTAAACTTTACCGTAATCCTAAACGTAACCCTAACCCTAACCTTAACCTTAACCCTAATCCTAAACCTAACCCTTACCTTTACCCTAACCCTAACTCTAAACCTAACCCTAACCCTAACCCTAACGTTAACCCTAACCTTAACCATAACTCTAACCCTAAACCTAACCTTAGCCTTAACCTTAACCCTAATCCTAACCATTACCCTTACCCTAACCATAAACCTAACCTTAACCCCAACCCTAAATCTAACCCTCACCCTAATCCTAACCCTTACCCTAACCCTAACCTTAACCCTAACCCTAACCCTTACCCTTACCCTAACCTAACCCTAACCCTTTCCCTAACCCTTACCCTAACCCTAACCTTAACCCCAATACTAAACCTAACCCTAACCCTAAACCTAACCCTAACCCTTATCCTTACCCTAACCCTAACCCAAAACCTAAACGTAACCCTAACCGTAACCATAACCCTTACCCTAACCCTAACCCTAATCCTAACCCTAACTTTTACCCTTACCCTAACCCTAACCCTTACCCTAACCCTAAACCTAATCCTAACCCTAACCCTTCCCCTTCCCCTAACCCTAACCCTTACCCTAACCCTAAACCTAATCCTAACCCTAACCCTTCCCCTTACCCTAACCCTAAAACTAACCCTAACCCTAAACTTAACCCTAAATTTTACCCTCACCCTAACCCTAACCCTAACCCTAAACCTAACTCTAACTCTAACCCTAACACTAACCCTTACCCTTACCCTAACCCTAACCCTAACCATAATCCTTACCCTAACCCTAATCCTAACCCTAGCCCTTACCCTAACCCTAACCCTAAACCAAAACCCTAAACCGAACCCTTAACCTAACCCGAACCCTAAACCTAACCCTAACCCGTACCCTTACCATAACCCTAAACCTAACTCTAATCCTAAACTTAACCCTAACACTAAACCTTACCCTACCCTAACCCTTACCCTAATCCTAACCCTAACCCTAACCCTAACCTTAACCCCACCTCTAACCCTAACCCTAACCTTACCCTTAACCTTAACCCTAATCCTAACCCTTACCCTTACCCTAACCCTAAACCTAACCCTAACCCTAACGCTAACCCTAACCTTAACCCTACCTCTAACCCTAACCCTAACCTTACCCTTAACCTTAACCCTAATCCTAACCCTTACCCTTACCCTAACCCTAAACCTAACCCTAACCCTTACCCTTACTCTAACTCGAAACCTAACCCTAACCCGAACCCTCAACCTTACCCTTACCCTAAAAATAACCCTAACCCTTACCCTAAACCATGCCCGAAACCTAACCCTAACCCTTACCCTTAGCTTAACCCTAACCCTAACCCTAACCCTAACACTAACCTTTACCCTTACCCTTCCCCTAAACCTAACCCTAACCCTAAACTTAACCCCAACCCCAAACCTAACTCTAACCCTAACACTTACCCTTAACCTAAACCTAACCCTAAATGTAATCCTAAACCTAATCCTAACCCTAACCCTTACCCTAACCCAAACCCTAATCCTAACTGTAACCCTTAACCTTAGCCTAATCCTAACCCTAGCCCTTACCCTAAACCTAAACCTAAACCTAACCCCTAACCCTAACCCTTAACCTATCCATAACCCTAAACCTAACCCTAACCCTTACACTAAGCCTAACCCTATCCCTCACCCTAACCTTAACCTTAACCCTAACCCTAACCCTAACCCTTGCCCTTACCCTAACCCTAACCCTAAACCTAACCCTAACTCTTACCCTAAACTTAAACCTAACTCTAACACTAACCCTAACCTTAACCTTAACCTTAACACCAATTCTAACCCTTACCCTTACCCTAACCCTAAATCTAACCCTAACCCTAACCCTAACCTTTACCCTTACCCCAACCCTAACTATAACCCTAACCCGAACCCCCAACCTTACCCTTACCCTAAACCTAACCCTAACCCTAACCCTAAACCTTACCGTTACCCTAACACTATCCATAACCCTAACGCTAACCCTAACCCTAACACTTACCCTTACCTTACCCTAACCCTAACCCTTATCCTAACCCTAACCCTAACCCTAACCCTAACCCTAAACCCAAACCCTAATAATTATCCTAACCCTAAACCTAACCCTAACCCTAACCTTACCCTTACCCTAAGCCTAATTCTAACCCTAACCTGAAACCTAAACCTAACCCTTACCCTAACCTAACCCTAAACCTTACCTTAACCCTAACCCTAACCCTAACCTTAACCCTAACGCTAACCCTAACCCTAACCCTAATCCTTACCCTTACCCTAACCCTAACCCTAAACCTAACCCTAACCCTAACCCTAACCCTAACCCTAACACTATCCCTAACCCTTACCCTTTCCCAAAGCCTAACCCTAACCCTATCCCTAAACCTTACCCTTGTCCTAACCCTAACCCTATCCCTAACACTTAATCTAACCCCTACTCTAGCCCTAACCGTAACCCTAAACCTTACCCTTAGCCTAAACCTAACCCTAACCCTAACCCTTACCCGTATCCTAATCCTAAACCTAACCCTAACCTTAACCATAACCCTAACCCTAACCCTAACCCTTACCCTTACCCTAAGGCTAACCCTAACCCTAACACTTACCCTTACCTTACCCTAACCATAACCCTTATCCAAACCCTAACCCTAACCCTAACACTAAACCCTAACCCTAACCCGTAACCTAACCCTAAACCTAACCCTAACCCTAACCATTACCCTTACCCTAAGCCTAATTCTAACCCTAACCCGAAACCTAAACCTAACCCTTATCCTAATCCTAACCCTAACCCTTACCATTAGCCTAACCCTAACCCTAAACTTAACCCTAACGCTAACCCCAGCCCTAACCCTAATCCTTACCCTTACCCTAACCCTAACCCTAAACCTAACCCTAACCCTAACACTAACCCTAACCCTAACACTATCCCTAACCCTTACCCTTACCCTAAGACTATCCCTAAACCTAACACTAACCCTAAACCTTACCTTTACCTTAACCCTAACCCTATCCCTAAACCTACCCCTGACCCTTACACTATCCCTAACCCTAAACTTAACCCTAACCCTAACCCTAACCCTAACTTTTACCCTTACCCTAACCCTAACCCTAAACCTAAGCCTAACCCTAACCCTATCCCTAACCCTAACCCTTACCCTTACCCTAACCCTATCTCTAAACCTAACAGTAAAAATTTACCCTAACCCTAACCCTAACCCTATCCCTTAACCTTACCCTAACCCTAACCCTAACGCTAACACTAACCCTTACCCTTATCCTAACCCTAACATTAAACCTAACCCTAACCCTAACCTTAACCCTAACCCTAACCCTAACACTTACCCTAAACCTAACCCTAAACCTTATCCTTACCCTAACCCTAACCCAAACCCTAAACGTAACCCTAACCGTAACCATAAGCCTTACCCTAACCCTAACCCTAATCCTAACCCTACTCTTACCCTTACCCTAACACTAACCCTAACCCTAAAACTAACCCCAACCCTAAACTTGACCCTAACCCTAACCCTAACCCTAACCCTAAACCTAACCCTTACCCTAACGCTAACCCTAACTTTAACCCTACCTCTAACCCTAACCCTAACCTTACCCTTAACCTTAACCCTAATCCTAACCCTTGCCCTTACCCTAAACCCTAAACCTAACCTTAACCCCAACCCTAAATCTAACCCTCACCCTAATCCTAACCCTTACCCTAACCCTAACCCTAACCCTAACACCTGAACCTAACCCTAACCCTAACCCTGAAACTTACCCTAACACTAACCCTAACCCTAACCCTAACACTTACCCTAACCCTAACACTAACCTTAACCCCAACTCTAAACCTAACCCTAACCCTAACACTAACCCTTACCCTAACGCTAACCCTAAACCTAACCCTACTCTAAAACTTACCCTTACCCTAACTCTAACCCTAACCCTAACCCTAACCCTTATCTTACCCTAACCCTAACCCTAACAATTAAAATAAACCTAACCAAACCCTAACCCTTACCCTTACCCTATCGCTAACCCTAACCCTAACCCTAACACATACAATAACCCTTACCCATACCCTAATCGTAACCCTAAACTTAACTCAACCCAAAACCTAACCCTAACCCTAACCCTAACCCCTATACTTACCCTAACCCTAACCATAACCCTAACACTAATCCTAACCCTAACACTTACACTTACCCTAACCCTAACCCTTATCCTAACCCCAACCCTAACCCTAAACCCTAACCCTAACCCTTAACCTAACCCTAACCCTAACCCTAACCCTAACCCTTACCCTTACCCTAAGCATAACTCTAACCATCACCCGAACCCTAACCCTAAACCTTACCCTAACCCTAACCCTAACCGTTACCCTAACCCTAACCCTAACCCTAAACTTAACCCTAACGCTTACCCTAAACTTAACCCTAACCCTTACCCTTACCCTAACCCTAACCCTAACCCTAAACCTAACACTAACCCTAACCTTAAACCAAAACCGAACCCTAACCTTAACCCTAACCCTAACCCTAACACTAACACTAACACTAACCCTAACCTTAACCCTAACCCTAACCCTTACCCTTACCCTAACCCTAACCCTAACTCTAACACTAACCCTTACCCTTATCCTAACTCCAATATTAAACCTAACGATAACCTTAACCCTAACCCTAACCTTAACCCTAACACTAACCCTAACCCTAACACTTACCCTAACCGTAACCTAAAACCTAATCCTAACCCTAACCCTAACACTAACCCTAACCCTAACCGTAACCTTAACCCTAACCCTTACCCTTACCTAACCCTAACCCTAACCCAAACCGTAACCCCTACCCTTACCCTAACCCTAAACTTAACCTTTACCCCAACCCTAAATCTAACCCTCACCCCAATCCTAACCCTTACCCTAACCCTAACCCTTACCCTAACCCTAACCCTAACCCTTACCCTTACCCTAACCCTAACCCTAACCCTTACCCTAAACCTAACCTTAACCCCAATCCTAAACCTAACCCTAACCCTAAACCTAACCCTAAACCTTATCCTTACCCTAACCCTAAACCAAACCCTAAACGTAACCCTAACCGTAACCATAACCCTTACCCTAACCCTAACCCTAATCCTAACTCTAACCCTTACCCTTACCCTAACACTAACCCTAACCCTAAAACTAACCACAACCCTAAGCTTAACCCTAACCCTAACCCTAACCCTAACCCTTAACCTAACCCTAAACCTAATCCTAACCCTAACCCTTCCCCTTACCCTAACCCTAACCCTAAAACTAACCCTAACCCTAAACTTAACCCTAACTTTTACCCTCACCCTAACCCTAACCCTAAACCTAAACCTAACCCTAACCCTAACCCTAACACTAACCCTTACCCTTACCCTTACCCTAACCCTAACCCGAACCATAATCCTTACCCTAACCCTAACCCTAACCCTAGCCCTTACCCTAACCCTAACCCTAACCCAAAAAATAACCCTAACCCTTAACCTAACCGGAACCCTAAACCTAACCCTAACCCTTACCCTTACCCTAACCCTAAACCTAACTCTAATCCTAACCTTAACCCTAACTCTAAACCTTACCCTACCCTAAACTTTACCCTAATCCTCAACCTAACCCTAACCCTAACCTTAACCTTAACCCTAATCCTAAACCTAACCCTTACCTTTACCCTAACCCTAACTCTAAACCTAACCCTAACCCTAACCCTAACGTTAACCCTAACCTTAACCATAACTCTAACCCTAAACCTAACCTTAGCCTTAACCTTAACCCTAATCCTAACCATTACCCTTACCCTAACCATAAACCTAACCTTAACCCCAACCCTAAATCTAACCCTCACCCTAATCCTAACCCTTACCCTAACCCTAACCGTAACCCTAACCCTAACCCTTACCCTTACCCTAACCTAACCCTAACCCTTTCCCTAACCCTTACCCTAACCCTAACCTTAACCCCAATACTAAACCTAACCCTAACCCTAAACCTAACCCTAACCCTTATCCTTACCCTAACCCTAACCCAAAACCTAAACGTAACCCTAACCGTAACCATAACCCTTACCCTAACCCTAACCCTAATCCTAACCCTAACTTTTACCCTTACCCTAACCCTAACCCTTACCCTAACCCTAAACCTAATCCTAACCCTAACCCTTCCCCTTCCCCTAACCCTAACCCTTACCCTATCCCTAAACCTAATCCTAACCCTAACCCTTCCCCTTACCCTAACCCTAAAACTAACCCTAACCCTAAACTTAACCCTAAATTTTACCCTCACCCTAACCCTAACCCTAACCCTAAACCTAACTCTAACTCTAACCCTAACACTAACCCTTACCCTTTCCCTAACCCTAACCCTAACCCTAATCCTTACCCTAACCCTAATCCTAACCCTAGCCCTTACCCTAAACCTAACCCTAAACCAAAACCCTAAACCGAACCCTTAACCTAACCCGAACCCTAAACCTAACCCTAACCCGTACCCTTACCATAACCCTAAACCTAACTCTAATCCTAAACTTAACCCTAACACTAAACCTTACCCTACCCTAACCCTTACCCTAATCCTAACCCTAACCCTAACCCTAACCTTAACCCCACCTCTAACCCTAACCCTAACCTTACCCTTAACCTTAACCCTAATCCTAACCCTTACCCTTACCCTAACCCTAAACCTAACCCTAACCCTAACGCTAACCCTAACCTTAACCCTACCTCTAACCCTAACCCTAACCTTACCCTTAACCTTAACCCTAATCCTAACCCTTACCCTTACCCTAACCCTAAACCTAACCCTAACCCTTACCCTTACTCTAACTCGAAACCTAACCCTAACCCGAACCCTCAACCTTACCCTTACCCTAAAAATAACCCTAACCCTTACCCTAAACCATGCCCGAAACCTAACCCTAACCCTTACCCTTAGCTTAACCCTAACCCTAACCCTAACCCTAACACTAACCTTTACCCTTACCCTTACCCTAAACCTAACCCTAACCCTAAACTTAACCCCAACCCCAAACCTAACTCTAACCCTAACACTTACCCTTAACCTAAACCTAACCCTAAATGTAATCCTAAACCTAATCCTAACCCTAACCCTTACCCTAACCCAAACCCTAATCCTAACTGTAACCCTTAACCTTAGCCTAATCCTAACCCTAGCCCTTACCCTAAACCTAAACCTAAACCTAACCCCTAACCCTAACCCTTAACCTATCCATAACCCTAACCCTAACCCTAACCCTTACCCTAAGCCTAACCCTATCCCTCACCCTAACCTTAACCTTAACCCTAACCCTAACCCTAACCCTTACCCTTACCCTAACCCTAACCCTAACCCTAACCCTTAACCTAACCCTAACCTTAACCCCAATACTAAACCTAACCCTAACCCTAAACCTAACCCTAAACCTTATCCTTACCCTAACCCTAACCCAAACCCTAAACGTAACCCTAACCGTAACCATAAGCCTTACCCTAACCCTAACCCTAATCCTAACCCTACTTATACCCTTACCCTAACACTAACCCTAACCCTAAAACTAACCCCAACCCTAAACTTAACCCTAACCCTAACCCTAACCCTTACCCTAACCCTAAAACTAATCCTAACCCTAAACCTTCCCCTTCCCCTAACCCTAACCCTAAAACTAACCCTAACCCTAAACTTAACCCTAATTTTACCCTCACCCTAACCCCAACCCTAACCCTAAACCTAACCCTAACCATAACCCTATCACTAACACTTACCCTTATCCTAACCCTAACCATAATCCTTACCCTAACCCTAAACCTAACCCTAGCCCTTATCCTGACCCTAACTGTAACCCAAAACAATAACCCTAACCCTTAACCTAACCCGAACCCTAAACCTAACCCTAACCCTTACCTTTACCCCAACCCTAAACCTAACTCTAATCCTAAACTTAACCCTAACTCTAAACCTTACCCTACCCTAACCTTTACCCTAATCCTAACTCTAACCCTAACCCTAACCTTAACCTTAACCCTAATCCTAAACCTAACCCTTACCCTTACCCTAACCCTAACCCTAAACCTAACCCTAACCCTAACGCTAACCCTAACCTTAACCCTACCTCTAACCCTGACCCTAAGCTTACCCTTAACCTTAACCCTAATCCTTACCCTTACCCTTACCCTATCCCTAAACCTAACCTTAACCCCAACCCTAAATCTAACCCTCACCCTAATCCTAACCCTTACCCTAACCCTAACCCTTACCCTAACCCTAACCCTAACCCTAACCCTTACCCTAACCCTAACCCTAACCCTAACCCTAACCCTTACCCTAACCCTAACCTTTACCCCAATACTAAACCTAACCCTCACCCCAAACCTAACCCTAACCCTTATCCTTACCCTAACCCTAACCCTAACATTTACCCTAACCCTAACCTTAAACCTAATCCTAACCCTAACCCTAACACTAACACTAAACCTAACCTTAACCCTAACCCTAACCCTTACCCTTACCCTAATCCTAACCCTAACCCTAACACTAACACTAAACCTAAATTTAACCCTAACCCTAACCCTTACCCTTACCTTAACCCTAACCCTAACTCTAACACTAACCCTTACCCTTATCCTAACTCCAACATTAAACCTAACCCTAACCCTAACCCTAACCCTAAACTTAACCCTAACCCTAACCCTAACCCTAACACTTACCCTAACTGTAACCTAAAACCTAATCCTAACCCTAACCCTAACACTAACCCTAACCCTAACCGTAACCTTAACCCTAACCCTTACCCTTACCTAACCCTAACCCTAACCCAAACCGTAACCCCTACCCTTACCCTAACCCTAAACCTAACCTTAACCCCAACCCTAAATCTAACCCTCACCCTAATCCTAACCCTTACCCTAACCCTAACCCTTACCCTAACCCTAACCCTAACCCTTACCCTTACCCTAACCCTAACCTTAACCCCAATACTAAACCTAACCCTAACCCTAAACCTAACCCTAAACCTTATCCTTACCCTAAACCTAACCCAAACCCTAAACGTAACCCTAACCGTAACCATAACCCTTATCCTAACCCTAACCCTATTCCTAACCCTACTCTTACCCTTACCCTAACACTAACCCTAACCCTAAAACTAACCCCAACCCTAAACTTAACCCTAACCCTAACCCTAACCCTTACCCTAACCCTAAACCTAATCCTAACCCTAACCCTTCCCCTTCCCCTAACCCTAACCCTAAAACTAACCCTAACCCTAAACTTAACCCTAATTTTACCCTCACCCTAACCCTAACCCTAACCCTTACCTAACCCTAACCATAACCCTATCACTAACACTTACCCTTATCCTAACCCTAACCATAATCCTTACCCTAACCCAAACCCTAACCCTAGCCCTTACCCTAACCCTAACTCTAACCCAAAACAATAACCCTAACCCTTAACCTAACCCGAACCCTAAACCTAACCCTAACCCTTACCTTTACCCTAACCCTATCCCTAACTCTAATCCTAAACTTAACCCTAACTCTAAACCTTACCCTACCCTAACCTTTACCCTAATCCTAATCCTAACCCTAACCCTAACCTTAACCTTAACCCTAATCCTAAACCTAACCCTTACGCTTACACTAACCCTAACCCTAAACCTAACCCTAACCCTAACGCTAACCCTAACCTTAAACCTACCTCTAACCCTAACCCTAACCTAACCCTTAACCTTAACCCTAATCCTAACCCTTACCCTTACCCTAACCCTAAACCTAACCTTAACCCCAACCCTAAATCTAACCCTCACCCTAATCCTAACCCTTACCCTAACCCTAACCCTTACCCTAACCCTAACCCTAACCCTAACCCTTACCCTAACCCTAACCCTAACCCTAACCCTTACCCTAACCCTAACCTTTACCCCAATACTAAACCTAACCCTAACCCCAACCTAACCCTAACCCTTATCCTTACCCTAACCCTAACCCAAACCCTAAACGTAACCCTAACCGTAACCATAACCCTTACCCTAACCCTAACCCTAATCCTAACCTTAACTCTTACCCTTACCCTAACACTAACCCTAACCCTAAAACTAACCCCAATCCTAAACTTAACCCTAACCCTAACCCTAACCCTTACCCTAACCCTAAACCTAATCCTAACCCTAACCCTTCCCCTTCCCCTAACCCTAACCCTAAAACTAACACTAACCCTAAACTTAACCCTAACTTTTACGCTCACCCTAACCCTAACCCTAACCCTAAACCTAACCCTAACCCTAACCCTAACACTAAAACTTACCCTTACCCTAACCCTAACCCTAACCATATTCCTTACCATAAACCTAACCCTAACCCTAGCCCTTACCCTAACCCTAACCCTAACCCAAAACCTAACCCTAACCCATAACCTAACCCGAACCCTAAAACTAACCCTAACCATTACCCTTACCCTAACCCTAAACCTAAATCTAATCCTAAACTTAACCCTAACCATAACCCTTACCCTTACCCTAATCCTATCCCTAACTCTAAACCTTACTCTAACCCTATCCTTAACCCAATCCCTTACCCTAACCCCAACCCTAAACCTAAACCGAACCCTAACCTTATCCCTAACCATAACCCTAAACCTAACCCTTACCCTTACCCTAACCGTAACCCTAACCCTAAACCTAACCCTAACCTAACCCTGACCCTTACCCTAACCCTAACCCTAATCCTAACCCTAACTCTTACCCTTCCCCTTCCCCTAACCCTAACCCTAAAACTAACCCCAACCCTAAACTTAACCCTAACCCTAACCCTAAACCTAACCCTAACCCTTATCCTAACCCTAAACCTAATCCTAACCCTAACCCTTCCCCTTCCCCTAACCCTAACCCTAAAACTAACCCTAACCCTAAACTTAACCCTAACTTTTACCCTCACCCTAACGCTAACCCTAACCCTAAACCTAACCCTAACCCTAACCCTAACACTAACCCTTACCCTTACCCTAACCCTAACCCTAACCATATTCTTACCCTAACCCTAACCCTAACCCTAGCCCTTACCCTAACCCTAACCCTAACCCAAAACCCTAACCCTAACCCATAACCTAACCGGAACCCTAAAATTAAACCTAAACCTTACCCTTACCCTAACCCTAAACCTAACTCTAATCCTAAACTTAACCCTCACCCTAACCCTTACCCTTACCCTAATCCTAACCCTAACCCTAAACCTTACCCTAACCCTAACCTTAACCCTATCCCTTACCCGAACCCCAACCCTAAACCTAAACCGAACCCTAACTTTATCCCTAACCCTAACTCTTATCCTGACCCTAACCCTAACCCTAAACCTAAACCTAACCATAACCCCTAACCCTAACCGCAACCATAAACCTAACTCTAACGCTTACCCTTACCCTAACCCTAAACTTAATGCTAACCCTAACCTAAACCCTAACCCTTACCCTAATCCTAACCCTAACCCTAAACCAAACCCTAACCCTAAGCTTAACCCTAACCATAACCCTAAACCTAACCCTTACCCTTACCCTAACCCTAACCCTAACCCTAAACCTAACCCTAACCTAACCCTAACCCTAACACCTGACCCTAACCCTAACCCTAACCCTGAAACTGACCCTAACACTAACACTAACCCTAACCATAACACTTACCCTGACCCTAACCCTAACCCTTACCCTTACCCTAAACCTAACCCTAACCTTAACCCCAACTCTAAACCTAACCCTAACCCTAACACAACCCTTACCCTAACGCTAACCCTAAACCTAACCCTACCCCTAAAACTTACCCTTACCCTAACTCTAACCCTAACCCTAAACCTTACCCTAACCCTAACCTTAACCCTATCCCTTACCCGAACCCCAACCCTAAACCTAAACCGAACCCTAAATTTATCCCTAACCCTAACCCTTATCTTACCCTAACCCTAACCCTAACAATTAACCTAAACCTAACCAAACCCTAACTCTTTCCCTTACCCTATCGCTAACCTTAACCCTAACCCTCACACATACAATAACCCTTACCCTTACCCTAATCGTAACCCTAACCTTAACTCAATCCTAAACCTAACCCTAACCCTAACCCTAACCCCTACACTTACCCTAACCCTAACCATAACCCTAACGCTAATCCTAACCCTAACACTTACCCTTACCCTAAGCCTAACCCTTATCCTTAGCCTAACCCTAACCCTAACCCTAAACCCTAACCCTAACCCTTAACCTAACCCTAACCCTAACCCTAACCCTTACCCTTACCCTAAGCATAACTCTAACCCTCACCCGAACCCTAACCCTAAACCTTACCCTAACCCTAACCCTAACCGTTACCCTAACCCTAACCTTAACCCTAAACTTAACCCTAACGCTTACCCTAACCCTAATCCTTACCCTTACCCTAACCCTAACCCTAAACCTAACACTAACCCTAACCCTAAACCTAAACCGAACCCTAACCTTATCCCTAATCCTAACTCTTATCCTGACCCTAATCCTAACCCTAACCCTAAACCTAACCATGACCCCTAACCCTAACCGTAACCCTAACCCTAACCCTTAGCATTACCCTAACCATAACCTTAATGCTAACCCTAACCCCAACCCTAACCCTTACCCTTATCCTAACCCTAAACCTAAAGCTAACCCTAACCCTAACCATAACCATAATCTTAACCCTAACCCCTAACCCTAACCCTTAACCGTATCTTAACCTAAAACCTAACCCTAACCTTGACCATAACCCTAACCTTAACCCTAACCCTTACCCTTACCCTAAAGCTAACCCTGACCCTAAACCTTACCCTTACCCTTATCCTAAACCTAACCATAACCCTAACGCTAACCCTAACCTTAACACTTACCTTTACCCTAACCCTAATCCTTATCCTAACCCTATCCCTAACCCTAACCCCTAACCCTAACCCTAACCCTTAACCTAACCCTAAACCTAACCCTAACCCTAACCCTTACACTGACCCTAAGCCTAACTCTAACCCTAACACGAAACCTAAATCTAACCCTTACCCTAAACCTAACCCTAACCCTTACCCTAAAGCTAACCCTAAAGCTAAACTTAAACCTAACGCTCACCCTAACCCTAACCTTAATCCTTACCCTTACCCTAACCCTAACCCTAAACCTATCCCCAACCCTAACCCTAACCCTAAAAGTAACCCTAACCCTAAACTTAACCCTAACCCTTACCCTCACACTAACCCTAACCCTAACACTAAAACTAACCGTAACCCTAAACCTAACCCTTACCCTAACCCTAACCCTAATCCTTACCCTAACCCTAACCCTAACCCTCACCCTAACCCCTAAACCAAACCCTTAACCTAACCCTAACCCTAACCATAACCATAACCCTAACCCTTACTCTTACCCTCACCCTAACCCTAACCCTAACCCTAAAACTAACCCTAACCCTTAACCTAACCCTAGCCCTTACCCTAACCCTAACCCTAACCCTAACCCTAACTCTTACCCTTACCCTAAGCCTAACCCTAACCCTAACGTTAAACCCAACCCTAACCCTAACCCTTACCCTTACCCTAACCCTAACCCTAAACGTAACCCTAACCCTAACCCTAACCCTAACCTTACCCTAACCCTAACCCTAACCTTCACCTAAACCTAGCCCTTATCCTAACCCTAACCCTAACCCTAACCCTAACCCTAAACTTAACCCTAATCCTAACCCTTACTCTTAACCTAACCCTAAACCTAACCCTAACCCTAACCCTAACCCTAAACTTAACCCTAATCCTAACCCTTACTCTTAACGTAACCCTAAACCTAACCCTAACCCTAACCCTTACCCTTACCTTAATCCTAACCCTAACCCTAACACTAACCCTAAAACATACACTTACCCTAACCCTAACCCTAACCCTAACCGTAACCCTATACCTAACCCTAACCCTAATCCTAACCCTAACCCTTACCCTTACCCTAATCCTAACCCTAACCCTAAACCTTACCCTAACCCTAACCTTAGCCCTATCCCTTACCCTAACCCCAACCCTAAACCTAAACCGAACCCTAACCTTATCCCTAAACCTAACTTTTATCCTGACCCTAATCCTAACCCTAAACCTAAACCTAACCCTTAAACTTACCCTAACACTAACCCTAAACCTAACCCTTACCCTAAGCCTAACCCTAAACCTAACACTAACCCTAACCCTTACCTTTACCCTAATCCTAAGCCTATCCCTAACCCTAACCCTTACCCTTACCCTAACCTTAACCCTAACCCTAAACCTAAACCTAACCCTAACCCTAAACCTTACCCTAACCATAAACCTAACCCTAACCTCCCCCTTAACCTTACCCTAACCCTAACCTTAACCCTAAACCTAACCCTTACCCTAACTCTTACCATTACACTAACCCTAACCCTAAACCTAACCCTAAACCTAACCCTATCCCTAACCCTAACCCTGACCCTTACCCTAACCCTAACCCTAAACCTAACCCTAACCATAACCCCTAACTCTAACCCTAACCCTAACCTTTACCCTTACCCTAACCCTAACCCTAACCCTAAATCTAAACCTAACCCTAACCCTAACCATAAACCTAACCCTAAACTCACCCTTAACCTTACCCTAACCCTAACCCTAACCTTAACCCTAACTCTTACCCTTACCCTAAGCCTAACCCTAACCCTAACGTTAAACCCAACCCTAACCCTAACCCTTACCCTTACCCTAACCCTAACCCTAAACGTAACCCTAACCCTAACCCTAACCCTATCCTTACCCTAACCCTAACCCTAACCTTCACCTAAACCTAGCCCTTATCCTAACCCTAACCCTAACCCTAACCCTAACCCTAAACTTAACCCTAATCCTAACCCTTACTCTTAACCTAACCCTAAACCTAACCCTAACCCTAACCCTAACCCTAAACTTAACCCTAATCCTAACCCTTACTCTTAACCTAACCCTAAACCTAACCCTAACCCTAACCCTAACCCTTACCCTTACCTTAATCCTAACCCTAACCCTAACACTAACCCTAAAACATACACTTACCCTAACCCTAACCCTAACCCTAACCGTAACCCTATACCTAACCCTAACGCTAATCCTAACCCTAACCCTTACCCTTACCCTAATCCTAACCCTAACCCTAAACCTTACCCTAACCATAACCTTAACCCTATCCCTTACCCTAACCCCAACCCTAAACCTAAACCGAACCCTAACCTTATCCCTAAACCTAACTTTTATCCTGACCCTAATCCTAACCCTAAACCTAAACCTAACCCTTAAACTTACCCTAACACTAACCCTAAACCTAACCCTTACCCTAAGCCTAACCCTAAACCTAACACTAACCCTAACCCTTACCTTTACCCTAATCCTAAGCCTATCCCTAACCCTAACCCTTACCCTTACCCTAACCCTAACCCTAACCCTAAACCTAAACCTAACCCTAACCCTTACCCTAACCATAAACCTAACCCTAACCTCCCCCTTAACCTTACCCTAACCCTAACCTTAACCCTAAACCTAACCCTCACTCTAACCCTTACCATTACACTAACCCTAACCCTAAACCTAACCCTAAACCTAACCCTATCCCTAACCCTAACCCTAACCCTTACCCTAACCCTAACCCTAAACCTAACCCTAACCATAACCCCTAACTCTAACCCTAACCCTAACCTTTACCCTTACCCTAACCCTAAACCTAACCCTAAATCTAACCCTAACCCTAACCCTAACCATAAACCTAACCCTAAACTCACCCTTAACCTTACCCTAACCCTAACCCTAACCTTAACCCTAAACCTAACCCTTACCCTAACCCTTACCATTACGCTAAACCTAACCCTAAACCTAACGCTAAACCTAACCCTATCTCTTACCCTAACCCTTACCCTTACCCTAACCCTAACCCTAACCCTAAGCCTAACCATAACCCCTAACCCTAACCCTAACCTTAACCCTAACACTAACCCAAAAACATACACTTACCCTAACCCTAACCCTAAACCTAACCGTAACCCTATACCTAACCCTAACCCTGATCCTAACCCTAACCCTTACCCTTACCCTAATCCTAACCCTAAACTAAACCTTACCCTAACCCTAACCTTAACCCTATCCCTTACCCTAACCCTAACCCTAAACCTAAACTGAACCCTAACCTTATCCGTAACCCTAACTCTTATCCTGACCCTAACCCTAACCCTAAACCTAAACCTAACCATAACCCCTAACCCTAACCATAACCGTAACCCTAACTCTAACACTTACCCTTACCCTAACCCTAACCTTAATGCTAACCCTAACCTAAACCCTAACTCTTACCCTTATCCTAACCCTAAACCTAAACCTAACCCTAACCCTAATCATAACCCAAACCATAACCCTAACCCTAAACCTTACCCTTACCCTAACCCTAACCCTAAACTTAACCCTAACCTAACCCTAACCCTAACACCTGACCCTAACTCTAACCCTAACCCTGAAACTTACCCTAACACTAACCGTAACCCTAACTCTAACACTTACCCTAACTGTAACCCTAACCCTAACCCGTACTCTTACCCTAACCCTAACCCTAACCTGAACCCCAACTCTAAACCTAACCCTAACCCTAACCCTAACCCCTACCTTAACGCTAACCCTAAACCAAACCCTACGCCTAAAACTTACCCTTACCCTAACTCTAACCCTAACCCTAACCCTATCCCTTATCCTAACTTTAACGCTAACCCTAACAATTAACCTAAACCTAACCAAACCCTAACCCTTACCCTTACCCTAAACCTAACCATAACCCTAACGCTAATCCTAACCCTAACACTTACCCTTACCCTAACTCTAACCCTTATCCTAAACCTAACCCTAACCCTAACCCTAAACCCTAACCCTAACCCTTAACCTAACCCTAACCCTAACCCTTACCCTTACCCTAAGCATAACTCTAACCCTCACCCGAAACCTAACCCTAAACCTTACCCTAACCCTAACCCTAACCGTTAACCTAACCTTAACCCTAACTCTAACACTAACCCTTACCCTTAACCTAACCCTAACCCTAACCCTAACCATTACCCTTACCCTAACCGTAACCCTAACCCTAACCCTTACCCTTTCCCTAACCCTAACCCTAACTCTAACCCTAAACCTTACCCTTTCCCTAACCCTAACCCTAACTCTAACACTAACCCTTACCCTTAACCTAACCCTAAGCCTAACCCTAACCATAACCCTTATCCTAACCGTAATCCTAATCCTAACCCTAACCCTTACCCTTACCCTAACCCTAACCCTAACCCTAAAACAAACCCTAACCCTAACCCTAACCCTAACCGTTACCCTAACCCTAACCCTAATCCTAACCCTAACCCTTCCCCTAACCCTAACCCTAACCGTTACCTAACCCTAACCCTAATCCTAACCCTAACCCTTCCCCTTACCTTAACCCTATCCCTAAAACTAACCCTAACCCTAAACTAAACCCTAACCTTTACCCTCACCCTTACCCTAACCCTAACCCTAATCCTTACCCTAACCCTAACCCTAGCCCTTACCCTAACCCTAACATTAACCCTAAACCCTAACCCTAACCCTTAACCTATCCCTAACCCTAACCCTAACCCTAACCCTTACCCTTACCCTAACCCTAAACCTAACTCTAACCCTAACTTAACCCTAACCCTAAACCTTACCCTAACCTAACCCTTACCCTAACCCTAACCCTATTCCTAACCCTAATCTTAACCTTAACCCTAATCCTAACACTAACCCTTACCCTTACCCTAACCCTAACACTAAACCTAAAACTAACCCTAATTCTTACCCTTACCCTAACCCTAAACCTTACCCTAAACTTAACCCTAAACTTAACCCTATCCCTAACCCTATCCCTTACCCTAAGCCTAACTCTAAACCTAAAACTAACCCGAACATTTACCTTTACCTTAACCCTAACCCTAACCCTTCCCCTTACCCTAAACCTAACCCTAAACCTAACCCTAACCCTAACCCTAACCCTTACCCTAAACATAACCCTAACCCTAACCTCCCCCTTACCCTTACCCTAACCCTAACCTTAACCCTAACCCTAACCCTAACTCTAACCCTTAACATTACCCTAACTTTAACCCTAAACCTAACCTTAACCCTAACCCTAACCCTAACCCTAACACTAACCCTAACCCTAACCTTAACCCTAACCCTAACCCTTAACCTTACCCTAACCCTAACCCTAACCATAACCCTTACCCTAAACCTAAACCTAACTCTAACCCTAACCTTAAACCTAACCCTAAACCTTCCCCTAACCCTAACCCTAAACTTAAACCTAACTCTAACCCTAACCCTAGCCTTAACCTTAAACTTAACCCTAATCCTAACACTGACCCTTATCCTAACCCTAAACCAATCCCTAACCCTAACCCTAACCTTTACCCTTACCTTAACCCTAACCCTAACCCTAACCCGAACCCTCAACCTTATACTTACCCTAAACCTAACCCTAACTCTTACCCTAAACCTACCCCTAACCCTAACCCTAACCCTTACCCTTACCTTAACCCTAACCCTAACCCTAACCCTAAGCCTAACACTAACCCTAACATATACACTTACCCTAAACCTAACCCTAACCATAAACATAACCCTATACCTAACCCTAACTCTAACCCTACCCTAACCCTTACCCTAACCCTAACCCTAACCCTAACTCTTACCCTTACCCTAAGCCTAACCCTAACCCTAACGTTAAACCCAACCCTAAACCCAACCCTAACCCTAACCCTTACCCTTACCCTAACCCTAAACCTAAACGTAACCCTAACACTAACCCTAACCCTAACCTTACCCTAAACCTAACCCTAATCCTAAACCTAACTCTTACCCTTACCCTAATCCTAACCCTAACCCTAAACTTAACCCTAACGCTTACCCTAACCCTAACCCTAATCCTTACCCTTACCCTAACACTAACCCTAAACCTAACACTAACTCTTACCCTAAACCTAAACCGAACCCTAACCTTATCCCTATCCCTAACTCTTTTCCTGACCCTAACCCTAACCCTTAACCTAAACCTAACCATAACCCCTAACCCTAAACGTAACCCTAACCCTAACCCTAACCCTTACCCTTATCCTAACCCTAAACCTAAAGCTAACCCTAATCCTAACCCTAACCTTAACCTTAACCGTAACCCTAACCCTATCCTAACCCTTACTCTTACCCTAACCCTAAACCTAACCCTAATCTAACCCTTACCCTAACACCTAACCCTAACCGTATTCATAACCCTGAAACTTACCCTAACACTAACCCTAACCCTAACCCTTACCCTAAGCCTAACCCTAAACCTAACACTAACCCTAACCCTTACCTTTACCATAACCCTAAGCCTATCCCTATCCCTAACCCTTACCCTTACCCTAACCCTAAACCTAAACCTAAGCCTAACCCTTTCCCTAACCATACCCCTAACCCTAACCTCCCCCTTACCCTTACCCTAACACTAACCCTAAACTTAAACCTAACCCTAACCCTAACCCTTACCCTTACCCTAACCCGAACCCTAAACCTAACCCTAACCTAACCCTAACCCTAACACCTAACCCTAACCCTAACCCTATGCCTTAAAATTACCCTAACACTAACCCAAACCCTAACCCTAAACCTAACACTTACCCTAACACTCACCATAATCCTAACCCTAATTCTTACCCTTACCTTAACCCTAACCCTTATCCTAAACTTAACCCTAACCCTAACCCTATCCCTAACCCTTACACTTACCCTAAGCCTAACCCTAAACCTAACACTAACCCTAACCCTTACCTCTACCCTAACCCTAAACCTATCCCTAACCATAACCCTTACCCTTACCCTAACCCTAACCCTAACCCTAACCCTAAACCTAAACCTAACCCTAACCCTAACCCTTACCCTAACCATAAACCTAACCCTAACCTCCCCCTTAACCTTACCCAACCCTACCCTAACCTTAACCCTAAACCTAACCCTTACCCTAACCCTTACCATTACGCTAACCCTAACCCTAAACCTAACCGTAAACCTAACCCTATACCTAACCCTAAACCTTACGCTTACCCTAACCCTAACCCTAAACTTAACCCTAACCATAACCACTAACCCTAAACCTAACCCTAACCCTTACCCTTACACTAACCCTAACACTAAACTTAATGCTAACCCTAACCCTAAACCTAATCCTTACCCTAGCCCTAACACTAACCCTAATCTTACCCTAACGTTAACCCTAACCCTTACCCTTTCCCTAACCCTAACCCTAACCCTAAAACTAACCCTAACCCTAACCCTAACCCTAACCCTTACCCTTTCCCTAACCCTAACCCTAACTCTAACACTAACACTTACCCTTAACCTAAACCTAACGCTAAACCTAACCCTAACCCTAACCCTAACCACAACACTGAACCTAAACCTAACCCTAAACCTAACCCTACACCTTACCCTTACCCTAACCCAAATCCTAACCCTAACCCTAACCCTAACCATAACCCTTACCCTAACCGTAACCCTAATCCTAACCCTAACCCTTACCCTTACACGAACCCTAACCCTAACCCTAACCCTAATCCTAAAACTAACCCTAACCCTTTCGCTAACCCTTACCCTTACCCTAACCCTAAACCTAACCCTAAACCTTACCCTAAACCTAACCCTAACCCTAGTCCGTTCCCTAACCCTAACACTAACCCTAACCCCTAACCCTAACCCTTAACCTATCCCTAACCCTAACCCTAACCCTAACCCTTACCCTAACCCTAAACCTAACTCTAACCCTAACTTAACCCTAACCCTAAACCTTACCCTAACCCTAACCCTTACCCTAACCCTAACCCTATTCCTAACCCTAAACTTAACCCTAACCCTTACCCTCAACCTAAACCTAACCATAACCCTAACCCTAACCCTAACCTTAACCTTAACCCCAACACTAAACCTAACCCTAAACCTAAACCTAACCCTAAACCTTACCCTTACCCTAACCCAAACCCTAACCCTAACCCTAATCTTAACCACAACCCTTACCCTAACCCTAACCCTAACCCTAACCATTACCGTAACCCTAACCCTAATCCTAACCCTAACCCTTCCCCTTACCCTAAGCCTAACCCTAAAACTAACCCTAACCCAAAACTTAACAATAATCCTTACCCTAACCCTAACCCTAACCCTAATCCTTACCCTAACCCTATCCCTAACCTTATCCCTAACCCTAACCCTAACCCTAACACTTACCCTTACCCAAACCCTTAACCTAACTCTAACCCTAACCTTAACCCTAACCCTAAACCTTACCCTAACCCTAACCCTTACCCTAACCCTAACCCTATTCCTAACCCTAACCTTAATCTTAACCCTAACCCTAACTCTAACCCTTACCCTTACCCTAACCCTAACACTAAACCTAACCCTAACCCTAACCCTAACCTTAACCCTAACTCTAACCCTAACCCTAACCTTAACATTAACCTTATCACTAATCCTAACCCTTACCCTTACCCTAACCCTAAACCTAACCCTAACCCTAACCCTAACCTTTACCCTTACCCTAACCCTAATCCTAACCCTAACCCGAACCCTCAACCTTACCCTTACCCTAAACCTAACACTAACCCTTACCCTAATCCTACCCCTAACCCTAACCCTAACCCTTACCCTTACCTTAACACTAACCCTAACCCTAACCCTAACACTTACCCTAAACCTCACCCTAATCCAAACCCTAATTCTTATCCTTACCCTAAACCTAAACCTAACCCTAAACTTAACCCTAACCCTAACCCTATCCCTAACCCTTTCCCTTACCCTAAGCCTAACTCTAAACCTAAAACTAACCCGAACCTTTACCTTTACCCTAACCTAACCCTATCCCTAACCCTAACCCTTACCCTTACCCTAAACCTAACCCTAAACCTAACCCTAACCCTCACCCTAACCCTTACCCTAACCATAACCCTAACCCTAACCTCCCCCTTACCCTTACCCTAACCCTAACCTTAACCCTAACCCTAACCCTAACTCTAACCCTTAACATTACCCTAACCTGAACCCTAAACCTAACCTTAACCCTAACCCTAAGCCTAACCCTAACACTAACCCTAACCTTAAGCTTAACCCTAACCCTTAACCTTACCCTAACCCTAACCCTAACCCTAACCTTTACCCTTACCCTAACCCTAAACCTAACCTTAACCCCAACACTAAACCTAACCCTAAACCTAAACCTAACCCTAAACCTTACCCTTACCCTAACCCAAACCCTAACCCTAACCCTAATCTTAACCACAACCCTTACCCTAACCCTAACCCTAACCCTAACCATTACCGTAACCCTAACCCTAATCCTAACGCTAACCCTTCCCCTTACCCTAACCCTAACCCTAAAACTAACCATAACCCAAAAACTTAACAATAATCCTTACCCTAACCCTAACCCTAACCCTAATCCTTATCCTAACCCTAACCCTAACCTTATCCCTAACCCTAACCATAACCCTAACACTTACCCTTACCCTAACCCTAAACCTAACTCTAACCCTAACGTTAACCCTAACCCTAAACCTTCCCCTAACCCTAACACTTACCCTAACCCTAACCCTACCCCTAACCCTAACTTTAACCTTAACCCGAACCCTAACCCTAACCCTTACCCTTACCCTAACCCTTACCCTAACCCTAACCCTAAACTTAAACCTAACTCTAACCCTAACCCTAGCCTTAACCTTAAACTTAACCCTAATCCTAACCCTTACCCTTATCCTAACCCTAAACCAATCCCTAACCCTAACCCTAACCTTTACCCTTACCTTAACCCTAACCCTAACCCTAACTCAAACCCTCAACCTCACACTTACCCTAACCCTTACCCTAACCCTTACCCTAAACCTACCCCTACCCCTAACCCTAACCCTTACCCTTACCTTAACCCTAACCCTAACCGTAACCCTAAGCCTAATACTAACCCTAACATATACACTTACCCTAAAACTAACCCTAACCATAAACGTAACCCTATACCTAACCCTAACTCTAACCCTACCCTAACCCTTAACCTAACCCTAACCCTAACCCTAACTCTTACCCTTACCCTAAGCCTAACCCTTACCCTAACGTTAAACCCAACCCTAACCCTAACCCTTACCCTTACCCTAACCCTAACCCTAAACGTAACCCTAACCCTAACCCTAACCCTAACCTTACCCTAACCCTAACCCTAACCTTCACTTAAACCTAGCCCTTATCCTAACCCTAACCCTAACCCTAACCCTAACCCTAAACTTAACCCTAATCCTAACATTACTCTTAACCTAACCCTAAACCTAACCCTAACCCTAACCCTAACCCTTACCCTTACCTTAAACCTAACCCTAACCCTAACACTAACCCTAAAACATACACTTACCCTAACCCTAACCCTAACCCTAACCGTAACCCTATACCTAACCCTAACCCTAATCCTAACCCTAACCCTTACCCTTACCCTAATCCTAACCCTAACCCTAAACCTTACCCTAACCCTAACCTTAACCCTATCCCTTACCCTAACCCCAACCCTAAACCTAAACCGAACCCTAACCTTATCCCTAAACCTAACTCTTATCCTGACCCTAATCCTAACCCTAAACCTAAACCTAACCCGTAAACTTACCCTAACACTAACCCTAAACCTAACCCTTACCCTAAGCCTAACCCTAAACCTAACACTAACCCTAACCCTTACCTTTACCCTAATCCTAAGCCTATCCCTAACCCTAACCCTTACCCTTACCCTAACCCTAACCCTAAACCTAACCCTAACCCTTACCCTAACCATAAACCTAACCCTAAACTCCCCCTTAACCTTACCCTAACCCTAAACTTAACCCTAAACCTAACCCTTACCCTAACCCTTACCATTACACTAACCCTAACCCTAAACCTAACCCTAAACCTAACCCTATCCCTAACCCTAACCCTGACCTTACCCTAACCCTAACCCTAAACCTAACCCTAACCATAACCCCTAACTCTAAACCTAACCCTAACCCTTACCCTTACCCTAACCCTAACCCTAACCCTAACCCTAAATCTAAACCTAACCCTAACCCTAACCCTTACCCTAAACATAAACCTAACCCTAAACTCACCCTTAACCTTACCCTAACCATAACCCTAACCTTAACCCTAAACCTAACCCTTACCCTAACCCTTGCCATTACGCTAAACCTAACCCTAAACCTAACCCTAAACCTAACCCTATCCCTTACCCTAACCCTTACCCTTACCCTAACCCTAACCCTAACCCTAAGCCTAACCATAACCCCTAACGCTAACCCTAACCCTAACCCTAACACTAACCCAAAAACATACACTTACCCTAACCCTAACCCTAACCCTAACCGTAACCCTATACCTAACCCTAACCCTGATCCTAACCCTAACCCTTACCCTTACCCTAATCCTAACCCTAAACTAAACCTTACCCTAACCCTAACCTTAACCCTATCCCTTACCCTAACCCTAACCCTAAACCTAAACTGAACCCTAACCTTATCCGTAACCCTAACTCTTATCCTGACCCTAACCCTAAACCTAAACCTAACCATAACCCCTAACCCTAACCATACTGTAACCCTAACTCTAACGCTTACCCTTACCCTAACCCTAACCTTAATGCTAACCCTAACCTAAACCCTAACTCTTACCCTTATCCTAACCCTAAACCTAAACCTAACCCTAACCCTAATCATAACCCAAACCATAACCCTAACCCTAAACCTTACCCTTACCCTAACCCTAACCCTAAACCTGACCCTAACCTAACCCTAACCCTAACACCTGACCCTAACCCTAACCCTAATCCTGAAACTTACCCTAACACTAACCGTAAGCCTAACTCTAACACTTACCCTAACCGTAACCCTAACCCTAACCCGTACTCTTACCCTAACCCTAACCCTAACCTGAACCCCAACTCTAAACCTAACCGTAACCCTAACCCTAACCCCTACCTTAACCCTAACCCTAAACCAAACCCTACACCTAAAACTTACCCTTACCCTAACTCTAACCCTAACCCTAACCCTATCCCTTATCCTAACTTTAACCCTAACCCTAACAATTAACCTAAACCTAACCAAACCCTAACACTTACCCTTACCCTATCGCTAACCCTAACCCTAAACCTAACCCATACAGTAACCCTTACCCTTACCCTAACAGTAACCCTAACCTTAACTCAACCCTAAACCTAACCCTAACCCTAACCCTAACCCTTACCCTTACCCTAAACCTAACCATAACCCTAATGCTAATCCTAACCCTAACACTTACCCTTACCCTAACTCTAAACCTTATCCTACCCCTAACCCTAACCCTAACCCTAAACCCTAACCCAAACCCTTAACCTAACCCTAACCCTAACCCTTACCCTTACCCTAAGCATAACTCTAACCCTCACCCGAAACCTAACCCTAAACCTTACCCTAACCCTAACCCTAACCGTTACCCTAACCTTAACCCTAACTCTAACACTAACCCTTACCCTTAACCTAACCCTAACCCTAACCCTAACCATTACCCTTACCCTAACCGTAACCCTAACCCTAACCCTTACCCTTTCCCTAACCCTAACTCTAACTCTAACCCTAAACCTTACCCTTTCCCTAACCCTAACCCTAACTCTAACACTAACCCTTACCCTTAACCTAACCCTAACCCTAACCATAACCATAACCCTTACCCTAACCGTAACCCTAACCCTTACCCTTACCCTAACCCTAACCCTAACCCTAAAACAAACCCTAACCCTAACCCTAACCCTAACCGTTACCCTAACCCTAACCCTAATCCTACCCCTAACCCTTCCCCTAACCCTAACCCTAACCGGTACCTAACCCTAACCCTAATCCTAACCCTAACCCTTCCCCTTACCCTAACCCTCTCCCTAAAACTAACCCTAACCCTAAACTTAACCCTAACCCTTACCCGCACCCTAACCCTAACCCTAACCCTAATCCTTACCCTAACCCTAACCCTAACCCTAGCCCTTACCCTAACCCTAACATTAACCCTAAACCCTAACCCTAACCCTTAACCTATCCCTAACCCTAACCCTAACCCTAACCCTTACCCTTACCCTAACCCTAAACCTTACCCTAACCTAACCCTTACCCTAACCCTAACCCTATTCCTAACCCTAACCTTAACCTTAACCCTAATCCTAACACTAACCCTTACCCTTACCCTAACCCTAACACTAAACCTAAAACTAACCCTAATCCTTACCCTTACCCTAACCCTAAACCTTACCCTAAACTTAACCCTAAACTTAACCCTATCCCTAACCCTATCCCTTACCCTAAGCCTAACTCTAAACCTAAAACTAACCTGAACCTTTACCTTTACCTTAACCCTAACCCTATCCCTAACCCTAACCCTTCCCCTTACCCTAAACCTAACCCTAAACCTAACCCTAACCCTAACCCTAACCCTTACCCTAACCATAACCCTAACCCTAACCTCCCCCTTACCCTTACCCTAACACTAACCTTAACCCTAACCCTAACCCTAACTCTAACCCTTAACATTACCCTAAACTTAACCCTAAACCTAACCTTAACCCTAACCCTAACCCTAACCCTAACACTAACCCTAACCCTAACCTCCCCCTTACCCTTACACTAACCCTAACCTTAACCCTAACCCTAACCCTAACTCTAACCCTTAACATTACCCTAACCTTAACCCTAAACCTAACCTTAACCCTAACCCTAACCCTAACCCTAACACTAACCCTAACCCTAACCTTAACCCTAACCCTAACCCTTAACCTTACCCTAACCCTAACCCTAACCCTAAACCTTACCCTTATCCTAACCCTAAACCTAACCTCAACCCCAACACTAAACCTAACCCTAAACCTAAACCTAACCCTAAACCTTACCCTTACCCTAACCCAAACCCTAACCCTAACCCTAATCTTAACCACAACCCTTACCCTAACCCTAACCCTAACCCTAACTATTACCATAAACCTAACCCTATCCCTAACCCTAACCCTTACCCTTACCCTAAACCTAATCCTAAACCTAACCCTAACCCTAACCCTAACCCTTACACTAACCATAACCTTAACCCTAACCTCCCCCTTACCCTTACCCTAACCCTAACCTTAACCATAACCCTAACCCTAACTCTATCCCTTAACATTACCCTAACCCTAACCCTAAACCAAACCTTAACCCTAACCCTAACCCTAACCCTAACACTAACCCTAACCCTAACCTTAACCCTAACCCTAACCCTTAACCTTACCCTAACCCTAACCCTAACCCTAACCCTTACCCTTACCGTAACCCTAAACCTAAACTTAACCCCAACACTAAACCTAACCCTAAACCTAAACCTAACCCTAAACCTTACCCTTACCCTAACCCAAACCCTAACCCTAACCCTAATCTTAACCACAACCCTTACCCTAACAAGAACCCTAACCCTTACCGTAACCCTAACCCTAATCCTAACCCTAACCCTTCCCCTTACCCTAACCATAACCCTAAAACTAACCCTAACCCTAAACTTAACAATAATCCTTAACCTAACCCTAACCCTATCTCTAATCCTTACCCTAACCCTAACCCAAAACCTTACCCTAATCCTAACCCTAACCCTAAACCTTACCCTAATCCTAACCTTAACCCTAACACTTACCCTAACCCTAACCCTAATCCTAAACCTTACCCTAATCCTAACCTTAACCCTAACACTTACCCTAACCCTAACCCTAATCCTAACCCTTACTCTTACCCTAACCCTTACCCTAACCTTAACCCCAACCCTAAACCTAACCCTAACCCTAACCCTAACCCTTACCCTAACACTAACCCTAACCCTAACCCTAAAACTTAACCTAACCCTAACCCTAACCCTTATCCTAACCCTAACCCTAACCCTTAACCTAATCCTAACACTAACCCTAACCCCTAACCCTAACCCTTGTCCTAACCCTAACACTAACGCTAACCGCTAACGCTAACCCTAACTCTAACACCTTATCCTAACCCTAACCATAACCCTTGCCCTTATCCTAACCCTAACGCTAACCCTAACACTTACTCTAATCCCTACCCTAGCCCTAACCCTAACCCTAAACCTTACCCTAAGGCTAACCCTAACACTAACCCTTACACTTACCCTAACCCTTACCCTTACCCTAACCCTAAACCTAACCCTAACCTTAACCATAACCCTAACCCTAATCGTAACCCTTACCCTTACCCTAACCCTAACCCTAACCCTAAACCTTACACATACCCTAACCCTAACCCTAATCCTTACCCTAACCCTAACCCTAACCCTAACAATAACCCTTACCCTTACCAAAACCGTAACCCTAACCTTAACCCCAACCCTAAACCTAACCCTAACCCTAACCATAACCCTAACGCTAACCCTAACCCTAACACTTACCCTTACACTAACACTAACACGTATCCTAAACCTAACCCTAACCCTAACCCTTACCCTTACCCTAAACCTAACCCTAACCCTAACCTTAACCCTAACGCTAACCCTAACCATAACCCTAATAGTTACCCTTACCCTAAACTTAACCCTAAACCTAACCCTATCCCTAACCATTACCCTTACCCTAACCCTAACCCTAAACCTAACACTAAACCTAACCCTTAACTTTACCCTAAACCTAAACCTAACCCTAACCCTAACCCTAACCCTAATCCCTAACCCTAACCCTAACCCCTAACCCTAACCCTAACCCTAACCCTTGTCCTTACCCTAAGCCTAAACCTAACCCTAACCCTAACCCTTACCCTAACCCTCACCCTAATCCTAACAATAACTCTTACCCTTACCCTAACCCTAACCCTAACCCTAAAACTAACTCTAACCCTAAACTTAACCCTAACCCTAACCCTAACCCTTACCCTAACCCTAACCCTTACCCTATCCTAACCCTAACCCTAAACCTAACCTTCACCCTAACCCTAAACCTAACCCTGACCCTTACCCTAACCCTAACCCTAAACCTAACCCCAACCCTAACCTTAACCCTAACCCTAACCCTAAACCTAACCCTAACCCTTACCCTTATTCTAACCCTAATATTAACACTTATCCTTACCCTAACCCCTACCCTAACCCTAACTCTAACTCTTACCCTAAATCTAACCCTAACCCTTACCCTTAACCTAACCCTAAACCTAATCCTAACCCTAACCCTAACCCTTACCATTACCCTAACCCTAACCCTAAACCTAACCCTCACCCTTACCTTACCCTTACCCTAAGCCTAACCCTAACCCTTACCCTAACCCTAAACCTAACCCTAACACTAACACTTACCCTAACCCTAACCATAACCCTTACCCTAATCCTAACCCTAAACTTAACCCCAACCCCAAACCTAACCGTAACCCTAACCATACCTCTAACCTTACCTAACCCTGACCCTTACTTTAACCCTAACCCTAACCCTAACCCTAACCCTTACCCTAACCCTAACCCTAATCCTAAACCTAACCCTTACCCTAACGCTAAACTTAACCCTAAATCTAACCCTAACCGTAACATTAAACCTAACCCTTATCCTTACCCTAACCCTATACCTAACCCTAAACCTAACCCTAACCCAACCCTAACACTAACACTTACCCTAACCCTAACCCTAACCCTTACCCGAACCCTAAACCTAACCCTAAACTTAACCCCAACCCCAAACCTAACCCTAACCCTAACCCTAACCTAACCCTGACCCTTACTTTAACCCTAACCCTAACCCTATCCCTAACCCAAACCCTTACCCTAACCCTAACCCTAATCCTAAACCTAACCCTTACCCTTACCCTAACGCTAAACCTAACCCTAAAACTAACCCTAACCGTAATATTAAACCTAAACCTTATCCTTACCCTAACCCTATCCCTAACCCTAAACCTAACCAAAACCCTAACCCTTACCCCAACCCTAAAGCTAACCCTATGTTTAACCCTAACCCTAACCCTAAACCTAACCCTTACCCTACACTCACCCTAACCCTAAACCAAACCATAACCCTAACCCTAACCCTTAACCTTACCCTAACCCTAACCCTAACCGTATCCCTAACACCTAACCCTAACCCAAACCCTAACCCTTACACTAACCCTCACCTAACCCTAACCCTAAACTTAACCGTAACCCTAACCCTTTCCCTGACCTTGACCCTAACCCTTACCCTTACCCTAACCCTAACCCTAACCCTAATCCTAACCCTTACCCTTACCCTAACCCTAAACCTAACTCTAATCATAACCCTAACTCTAATCCTCACACTTACCCTAACCCTACCCATAACCCTTACCATAACCCTAACACTAACCCTAACCCTAATCTTAACCCTAACACATACCCTTACCCTAACCCTAACCCTAACCCTTAACCTAATCCTAACACTAACCGTAACCCCTAACACTAACCCTTATTCTAACCCTAACACTAACGCTACCCGCTAACCCTAACCATAACCCTAACCCTAACCCCTTATCCTAACCCTAACCCTTACCCTTACCCTTATTCTAACCCTAATCCTAACCCTAACACTTACTCTAATCCCTACCCTAGCCCTAACCCTAACCCTAAACCTTACCCTAAGCCTAACCATAAACCTAACCCTTACCCATACCCTAACCCTAAACCTAACCCTAACCTTAACTCTAAACCTAACCCTAAACCTAACCCTTACCCTTACCGTAACCTTAACCCTAACCCTAAACCTTACCCATACCCTAAACCTAACCCAAACCCTTACTCTTACGTTAACCCTAACCCTAATTCTTACCCTTACCCTATCGCTAAACCTAACCCTAACCCTAACCCTAACAATAACCCTTACCCTTACCCTAACTGTAACCCTAACCTTAACCCCAACCCTAAACCTAACCCTAACCATAACCCTAACCCTTACCCTTACCCTAACCCTAACCATAACCCTAACGCTAACCCTAACCCTAACACTTACCCTTACCCTAACCCTAACACTTTTCCTAACCCTAACCCTAACCCTAACCCTAAACCCTAACCCTAACCCTTAACCTAACCCTAACCCTAACCCTAACGCTAATCCTTACCCTTACCCTAAGCCTAACTCTAACCCTAACCCGAACCCTAACCCTAACACTTACAATAACCCTAACCCTAACCTTAACCCTAACGCTAAACCTAACCCTAACCCTAATCCTTACCCTTACCCTAACCCTAACCATAAACCTAACCC
>JANJXV010000104.1:2297500-2332500 GCA_024803745.1 Megascapheus bottae | reverse complement strand
AACCCAAAACCTAACCGTAACCCTAACCCTCACCCTAACCCTTAACCTAACCGTAACTCCAATCCTAATCCTAACCCTTACCATTAATCTATCCCTAACACAAACCCTAAACCAAAAACTAAACCTAACCTTAACCCTAACCCTTACCCTAACCCTAAACTTAACCACAACACTAAACCTAACCGTAAACCTAACTCGTACCCTAACCCTAACCCTAAACCTAAACCTTACCCTAACCCTAACCCTAACCCTTATCCTAACACTAACCCTAACCCTAACCCTAACCCTTAACCTAACCCTAACACTAACCCTAACACTTACCCTTACCCTAATCCCTACCCTAATCCTAAACCTAACCCTAACCCTTACCCTAACCCTAATCCTAACTTTAACCCTTAACCTAACACTAACACTAACCCTAACCCCTAACCTTAACACTTACCCTAACCCTAACCCTAACCCTAACCATTACCATTACCCTAACCCTAACCCTATCTTAACCCCAACAGTAAACCTAACCCTAACCCTAACCCTAACCCTTACCCTAACCCTAACCATAAACCTAAACCTAACCCTAAAACTTACCCTTACCCTAACTCTAACTCTAACCCTAACCCTAACCCTATCCTAACCCTAACCCTACCCCTTAACCTAATCCTAACACTAACCCTAATCTCTAACCCTAACTTTTATTCTAAACCTAACACTAAATCTAACCGCTAACCCTAACCCTAACCCTAACCCTAACCTTAACCCTAAACTTAACCCTAACCCTTACCCTTACCCTTACCCTACACCCGACCCTAACCCTAACCCTAACGCTAAACTTTACCCTAAATCTAACCATAACCCTTACCTTTACCCTAACCCTAAACCTAACCCTAACCCTAATCCTAACCTTTACCCTTACCCTAACACTAACCCTAACCCTAACCCTAAACCTACACCTTACCCTTATCATAAACCTAACCCTAACCCTTACCCTAAACCAAACCCTAACCCTAACCCTACAGCTTACCCTTACCTTAACCCTAACCGTAACCCTAACCCTAACCCTAACACTAACCCGAACACATACACTTACCCTTACCCTTACCCTAAGCCTAACCCTAAACTTAACCCTAACCCTTACCCTAACCCTAACCTTAACCCTAATCGTAAACCTTACGCTTACCCTAAACCTAACCCTAACCCTTACCGTAAACCTAAACCTAACCATAACCCTAACCCTTACCGTTAGCTTAACCCTAACCCTAACCCTTACCCTTACCCTAACGCTAACCCTACCCCTAACCCAAATCCTAACGCTAACACATACTCTTACCCTAACCCTAACCCTAACCCTAACCCTAACCCTTACCGTAACCCTAACCCTAACGCATACCCTAACCCTAACCCTAACACTAACACTAACACTAACACTTACCCTAACCCTAACCCTTACCCTAACCCTAAACCTAAACGTAACCACAACCCCAAACCTAACCCTAACCATAACGCTAACCCTAACCCTAACCTAACTCTGCCCCTTACCTAACCCCTAACCCTAAACCTAACCCTAACCCTTACCCTAACCCTAACCCTAATCCTAAACCTAACCCTTACTCTTACCCAAACCCTAACCCTAACCCTAAACTTAACCCTAACCAAAACCCTAACCCTTACTCTAACCCTAAACCTAAGCCTAAACCTAACCCTAATCCTAACCCTAACCCTAACTCTCAACCTTACCCTAACCCTAAGGCTAACCCTTACCCGAACCCTAACCCTAACCCTAATCCTCACCGTAACCCTAATCCTAACCCTAACCCTTACCCTTTCCCTAACCCTAACCCTAACCCTAACCTATACCCTTACACTAACCCTAACACTAAACCTTACCCTAACCCTAACCCTAACACTAAGGTTAACCCTAACCCTAACCCTAACCCTAACCCTTACCCTACACTCACCCTAACCCTAAACATAACTCTAACCCTAACCCTAACCCTTAACGTTACACTAACTCTAACCCTAACCCTAACCCTATCCCTAACACCTAACCCTAACCCAAACCCTAACCCTAACCGTCACCCTAACCCTAACCCTAACCCTAACACTTACCCTAACCCTAATACTAACACTGACCCTAAGCCTAACACTTTTCCTAACCCTAACCCTAACCTTAACCCTAACCCTTAAACTAACCCTAACCCTAAGCCTTTCCCTGACCCTGACCCTAACCCTTACCCTTACCCTAACCCTAACCCTAACCGTAAAACTTACCCTAACCCTAACCCTAACACTGACCCTAAGCCTAACACTTTTCCTAACCCTAACCCTAACCTTAACCCTAACCCTTAACCTAACCCTAACCCTAAGCCTTATGCTAAGCCTAACCCTAACCATAACCATAACCATTAACCTAACCCTAACACTGACCCTAACCCTAACCCTAAAACTTACCCTTATCCTAAACCTAACCCTAACCCTTACCCTAAACCTAACCCTAACCCTAACCTTAACCCTAACCCTTACTCTTACCCTAACCCTAACACTAACCTTAACCCCACCCTAAACCTAACCCTAACCCTAACCGTAACCCTTACCCTAACCCTAACCCTAACCCAAAACTTACCCTTACCCTAACTCTAACCCTAACCCTAACCCTTATTCTAACCCTAACCCTAACCCTAAACCTAATCCTAACACTAACCCTAACCCCTAACCCTAACCCTTACCCTAACCCTAACACTAACCCTAACCGCTAACCCTAACCCTAACCCCTTATCCTAAACCTAACCCTAACCTTTACCCTTATCCTAACACTAACTCTCACCCTAACACTTACTCTAATCCCTACCCTAGCCCTAACCCTAGCCCTAAACCTTACCCTAAGCCTAACCCTAACCCTAACCCTTGCCCGTACCCTAACGCTAAACCTAACCCTAACCTTAACCATAACCCTAACCCTAACCCTTACCCTTACCCTAACCCTAACCTTAACCCTAACCTAAACCTTACCCATACCCTGACCCTTACCCTAACCCTAACAGTAACCCTAACCTAAACCTTACCCATACCGTCACCCTAACCCTAACCATTAACCTAAACCTAACCCTAACCCTAACCCTAACCCTTACTCTTACCTTAACCCTAACCCTAACCCTAATCCTTAGCCTTACCCTATCACTAAACCTAACACTAACCCTAACCCTAACTATAACCCTTACCCTTACCCTAACCCTAACCCTAACACTTACCCTTACATTAACCCTAACCATAACACTAACGCTAACCCTAACCACTCTAACACTTACCCTTACCCTACCCCTAACATTTATCCTAACCCTAACCCTAAACCCTAACCCTAAACCTTAACCTAACCCTAACACTAACGCTAAACCTAACCCTTACCCTTACCCTAAGCCTAACTCTAACGCTATCCCGAACCATAACCCTAACCCTTATTCTAACCCTAACCCTAACCCTTACCCTAACCGTAACCCTAAATCAAACCCTAACATTAACCCTAACCCTAAACTTAACCCTAAACCTAACCCTATCCCTAACCCTTACCCTTACCCTAACCCTAACCCTAAACCTAACACTAACACTAACCCTTAACTTTACCCTAACCCTAAACCTAAACTTAACCCTAACCCTAACCCTAACCTTAAACCTAACCCTTACCCTAACCCTCACACTAATCCTAACCCTAACTCTTACCCTTACCCTAACCCTAACCCTAACCCTAAAAATAACCCTAACCCTAAACTTAACCCTAACCCTAACCCTAACCCTCACCCTTACCCTAACCGTACCCCTAACACTTACCATAACCATAACACTAACCCTAACCCTAATCCTAACCCTAACCTTAACCCTAACACATACCCTTACCCTAACCCTAACCCTAACCCTAACCTTAACCCCAACCCTAAACCTAACCCTAACCCTAACGCTAACCCTTACCGTTACTCTAACCCTAACCCTAAACCTAACACATACCCTTACCCTTACCCTTACCCTAAATCTAACCCTAACAATAACCCTGACCCTTACCCTAACCATAACACTAACCCTAAACCCTAACCCGAACCCTTCACCTAACCCTAACCCTAACCCTTACCCTTACCCTAACCCTAACCCTAAACCTAACCCTAACCCTAACCCTAATCCTTACCTTTACCCTTTCCCTAACCCTAACCCTAACCCTTACCCTAACCCTAACCTTAACCCTAACACTAACATTTACACTAACCCTAACCCTTACCCTTACACTAACCCTAACCCCAACCTTAACCCCAACCCCAAACCTAACCCTAATCCTAACCCTAACCCTGAACCTTTCCATTACCCTAACCCTAACCCTAACCCTAACACTAAACCTAACCCTAACCGTAACCTTAACCCTAACCCTTGTCCTTACACTAACCCTAAAGCTAACCCTAAACCTAAACCTAACCCTAACCCTAACCCTAATCCTAAACCTAACGCTAACCCTTACCCTAACCCTAACCCTAACACTAAACCTAACACTTACCCTAACCCTAAAACTAACCCTAACCCTTACCCTTACCCTAACCCTAAACCAAAACCTAACCCTTACACTAACCCTAACCCTAACCCTAACCTGAACCTAACCGTAACACTGACCTAACACTAACCCTAAAACTTACCCTTATCCTAAACCTAACCCTAACCATTACGCTAAACCTAACCCTAACTCTAACCCTAACCCTTACACTAAACCTAACCCTAACCAAAACTCTAACCCTTACCTTTAGTTAACCCTAACCCTAACCCTTACCCTAACGCTAACCCTAACCCCAACACATACCCTAACCCTAACCCTAACCCTAAACCTAACCGTAATCCTAAACCTAATCCTAAACCTAACGCTAAACCTAACCCTAACCCTATCCCTTACCCTAAACCTAACCTTAACCCCAACACTAAACCTAACCCTAACCCTTACACTTACCCAAAAACTACACCTAAACCTAACCATAACCCTAACTCTAACCCTAACCCTTACCATAACCGTAACCCTAACATTAACCCTAACCCTTACCCTAACTATAACACTAACCCTAAACCCTAACCCGAACCCTTAACCTAACCCTAACCCTAACCATAATCCTAACCCTTACCCTTACCCTAACCCTAAACCTAACTCTCACCCTAATCCTACGCCTAACCCTTACCACAACCCGAACACTAACACTAACCCTAACCTTAACCCTAACCCTAACCCTAACCCTAACACATACCCTAACCCTAACCCAAACCCTAGCCCTAACCCTAACCGTAAACCTAACCCTTACCCTAAACATAACCCTAAATCTTACCCTTACCCTAAACCTAACCCTAACCTTAACCCAAACCCTAAACCTAACCCTAACCCTAACCCTAAACCTTACCCTAAAACTAACCCTCGTCCTAACCCTAACCCTTACCCTTACCCCAACAGTAACCCTAACCCTTAACCTAACAATTACCCTTATCCTAACCCCTACCCTAACCCTAACCCTAAACCTAACCCTTACCGTAACCCTATCCCTAACCCTAAACCTTACCCTTAACCTAACCCTAAACCTAACCCTAACCACAACGCTTACCCTAACCCTAACCCTGACCCTAAAACTAACCCTCGTCCTAACCCTAACCCTTACCCTTACCCCAACAGTAACCCTAACCCTTAACCTAACAATTACCCTTACCCTAACCCCTACCCTAACCCTAACCGTAAACCTAACCCTTACCGTAACCCTATCCCTAACCTTAACCCTAACCCTAAACCTAACCCTTACCCTTAACCTTACCCTAACACTAACCCTAACACTAACTCTAACTCTAACCCTAACCCTATCCCTAACACATACCCTTACCCTAACCCTAACCCTAACCCTAACCCTTACCCTTACCCAAAACCTAAACCTAAACTTAAAACCCAACCCCAAACCTAACCCTAACCCCAAACCTAACCCTTACCCTTACCCTTACCCTAACTCTCACCCTAACCCTAACCCTAACCCTAACCCTAACCCTAACCATTACCCTAAACCTAACCCTAATCCTAACCCTAGCCCTTACCCTTACCCTAACCCTAACCCTAACCCTAAACCTAAACCAAACCGTATCCCTAACGTTAACCCTAACCCTTACCCTTACCCTAACCGTGACCTTAACACTAACCCTAAACCTAACCCTAACCCTAACTCTAACCCTTACCTTTACCCTAAAACTAACAATAAATCTAACCCTAACCCTAACTCTAACCTTAACCCTAAACCTAACCCTAACCATAACCCTAACCCTTACACTTACCCTAACCCTAACCCTAAACCGAACCCTAACCCTAACCCTAACTCTTACCCTAACTTTAACCGTATACCTAAACCCAACCCTAACTCTTACCCTAACACCTAACCCTAATCCTAACCCTAACCCTAACCCTTACCCATACCCTAACCCTAAACCTAACACTAACACTAACCCTTAACCTAACAATTACCCTTACCCTAACCCCTACCCTAACCCTAACCCTAACCCTTACAGTAACCCTAACCCTAACCCTAAACCTTACGCATATCCTAACCCTAAGCCTAACCCTAACCCTAACCATTACACTTACCCAAAAACTACACCTAAACCTAACCATAACCCTAACTCTAACACTAACCCTTACCATAACCCTAACCCTAACATTAACCCTAACACTTACCCTAACTATAACACTAAACCTAAACCCTAACCCGAACCCTTAACCTAACCCTAACCCTAACCCTAATCCTAACCCTTACCCTTACCCTAACCCTAAACCTAACTCTCACCCTAATCCTACGCCTAACCCTTACCACAACCCTAACACTAACACTAACCCTAATCTTAACCCTAACCCTAACCCTAACACATACCCTAACCCTAACCCAAACCCTAGCCCTAACCCTAACCGTAACACTAAACCTAAACCTAACTCTAACCGTAAACCTAACCCTTACCCTAACCATAACCCTAAACCTTACCCTTACCATAAACCTAACCCTTACCTTAACCCTAAACCTAACCCTCGTCCTAACCCTAACCCTTACCCTTACCCCAACCCTAACCCTAACCTTAACCCTAAACCTAACCCTAAACCTAACCCTAACCTTAACCCTAACCATTACCCTAACCCTAACCCTAACCCTAACTCTTACCCTTACGCTAACCCTAACCCTAAACCTAACCGTAAACCTTACCCTTACCCTCACCCTAACCCTACCTTAACCCTAACCCTAACCCTAACCAAAACCCTAAGCCTAATCGTTATGCTTACCCTAACCCTAAACCTAACCCTAACCCTAAACCTAACCCTTAACCTTACCCTAACCCTAACCCTAACCATAAACCTTACCCTTACCTTAACCCTAACCCTAACCTTAACCGTAATCCTTACCCTTACCCTAACCCTAACCCTAAACCTAACCTTAACACTAACCTTAACCCTAACCCTAAACCTAACCCTAACCCTAACCCTTACCCTTACGCTAACCCTAACCCTAAACCTAACCCGAAACCTAACCCTAACCCTATCCCTAACCCTAACTCTTATCCTTACGCTAACACTAACAGTAAACCTAACCCTAACCCTAACCCCTAACCCTAACCGTAACCCTAACCCTAAACCTAACCCTTACCCCTACCCTAACCCAAACCTTAATGCTAGCCCTAACCCTAACCCTAACCCTTACCCTTTCCCTAAACCTAACCCTAACCTTAACTCTAACCCTTACCCTAAACTTAACCCTAAACCTAACAATAAACCTAACCCTAACCCTAACCCTAACATTAACCCTAAACCTAACCCTAACCCTAAACTGAACCCTAACCCTAACCCTAACTCTTACCCTAACCTTAACCGTATACCTAAACCCAACCCTAACCCTTACCCTAACACCTAACACTAATCCTAACCCTAACACTTACCCTTACCCTAAACCTAACCCTTTCCCTAACCCTAAACCTAACCCTAACCCTTACCCATACCCTAACACTAAACCTAACACTAACCCTAACCCTTAACCTAACAATTACCCTTACCCTAACCCCTACCCTAACCCTAACCCTAAACCTAACCCTTAACGTAACCCTAACCCTAACCCTAAACCTTACCCTTATCCTAACCCTAAGCCTAACCCTAACCCTAACGCTTACCCTTACCCTAACCCTAATCTTAACCCTAACCCTAAACCTTACCCTAACCCTAAACCTAACCCTAGCCCTTACCCTAAACCTAACCCTAATCCAACCCTAACACTTACCCTAACCTTAACCCTAACCCTAAACCTAACCTTTACCCTTAACCTTACCCTAACACTAACCCTAACACTAACTCTAACTCTAACCCTAACCCTATCCGTAACACATACCCTTACCCTAACCCTAACCCTAACCCTAACCCTTACCCTTACCCTAACCCTAAACCTAAACTTAAAACCCAACCCCAAACCTAACCCTAACCCCAAACCTAACCCTTACCCTTACCCTTACCCTAACCCTCACCCTAACCCTAACCCTAACCCCAACCCTAACCATTACCCTTACCCTTACCCTAACCCTAACCCTAACCCTAAACTTAACCAAACCGTATCCCTAACCTTAACCCTAACCCTTAACCTTACCCTAACCGTGACCCTAACACTAACCCTAAACCTAACCCTAACCCTAACCCTAACCCTTACCTTTACCCTAAACCTAACAATAAACCTAACCCTAACCCTTACCTTACCCTCACCCTAACCCTCACCCTAACCCTAACCCTAATCCTAACCCTTACACTTACATTAACCCTAAACCTAACCCTAACGCTTACCCTTACCCTAAATCTTATCCTTACCCTAACCCTACGCCTAAACCTAACACTAACCCTAACCCCTAACCCTAAACCTAACCCTAACCCTAACCCTAACCCGAACAATTACCCTAACCCTAACTTTAATGCTAATCCTAACCCTAACCCTTACCCTAACCCTAACCCTAACCCTAATCCTTACCCTAAACCTTACCTTAACCCTAACCCTAACCCTAACCCTAAACCTTACACTTACCCTAACCCTAACTCTAACCCTAACGATAACCCTAACTCTAACCCTAAACCGTACCCTAAACCTAACCCTAAACCTAACCTCTACCTTAACTATAACCCTAACCCTTAAACTTACCCTAACCCCTAACCCTAACCCTAACCCTATCCCTAACAATAACCCTTACCCTAACTCTAAACATAAACCTAACCCTAACCCTAAACCTTAACCTAACCCTAACAATAACCCTAACCCCTAACCCTAACCCTTACCTTAACCCTAATCCTAACCATAAACCTAACCCTAACCCTAACCCTTACACCTAACCCTAACCCTAACCATTACCCTTACCGTAACCCTAAACAAAACTCTGGCCCTAACCCTAACCCTAACACTTACCCTAACACTAACCCTAATCCTAACCCTTAACCTTACACTAACCCTAACCCTAACACTTACCCTTACCGTAACCCTAACCCTAACCCTAACCCTAATCCTAACCCTAACCCTAACCCTAACCCTTAACCTAACCCTAACACTAACCCTAACCCCTAACCCTAAACCTAACCATTACCCTAACCCCTAAACCTAACCCTAACCCTAACCCTAATCCTTAACCTTATCCTAAACCTAACCCTAACCCTAACACTTACCCTTACCCTAACCCCTACCCTAACCTTAACCCTAACCCTAACTCTTACTCTAAACCTAACCCTTACCATTACCATAACCCTAAACCTAACCCTAAACTTAACCAAAACCCTTACAATTACCCTTACCCCAAAACTAACCCTAACCCTAAACCTACCCCAAAACCTTACACTTATCCTAAACCTAACACTAACCCTTACCCTAACCCTAACCTTAACCATAACACTAAACCTAACCATAACCCTAACCCTTACCCTTACCCTAACCGTAACCCAAAACCTAACCGTAACCCTAACCCTCACCCTAACCCTTAACCTAACCGTAACTCCAATCCTAATCCTAACCCTTACCATTACTCTAACCCTAACACAAACCCTAAACCAAAAACTAAACCTAACCTTAACCCTAACCCTTACCCTAACCCTAACCTTAACCACAACCCTAACCTAACCCTAACCCTAACTCGTACCCTAACCCTAACCCTAACCTCAACCCTTACCCTAACCCAAACCCTAACCCTTATCCTAACACTAACCCTAATCCTAACCCTAACCCTTAACCTATCCCTAACACTAACCCTAACACTTACCCTTACCCTAATCCCTACCCTAATCCTAAACCTAACCCTAACCCATTCCCTAATCCTAATCCTAAATTTAACCCGTAACCTTATCCTAACACTAACCCTAACCCCTAACCTTAACACTTACCCTAACCCTAACCCTAACCCTTACTCTTACCCTAACCCTAACCCTAAGCCTAACCCTTAACTTTAAATTAACCCTAACCCTAACCCTTACCCTAACGCTAAACCTAACCCTAACACATACTCTAACACTAACCCTAACCCTAACCCTACCCGTTACCCTTAACCTAACCCTAACCATAACCATAACCCTAACCCTTACACAAAAACTAACCCTAATCATATCCATAACCCTAACCCTAACCCTAACCCTTACCATAACCCTATCCCTAACATTAACCGTAACCCTAACCCTAACCATAACTCTAAACCTAACCCTACCCCTAACCTTAATCCTAACCCTAACCCTTACCCTTACCCTAACCCTAACCCTAAACGTAACCCTAAACTAACCCTAACCCTAACACCTAACCCTAACCCTAACCCTTAAACTTACCTTAACACTCACCCTAACCCTAACCCTAACACTAACACTTACCCTAACCCTAACCTTACCCCTAACCCTTACTCTTACCCTAACCCTTATCCTAACCTTAACCTCACCCCAAATCTAACCCTAACCCTACCCTAACCGTAACACTTACCCTAACCCTAACCCTAACCCTAACCCAAAACTTACCCTTACCCTAACTCTAACCCTAACCCTAAACCTTATTCTAACCCTAGCCCTAACCCTAACCCCTAACCCCTAACCCTAATCCTAACCCTAACCCTTACCCTTACCCGAAGCCTAACACAAAACCTAACCCTTACCCTAACCCTCACCCTAATCCTAACCCTAACTCTTACCCTTACCCTAATCCTAACCCTAACCCTAAAACTAACCCTAACCCTAAACTTAACCCTAACCCTAACCCTTACCATAACCCTACCACTAATCCTAACCCTAACCCTAACCCTTACCCTAACCCTAACCCTTACCCTACCCTAACCCTAACCCTAACACTGAACTTAACCCTAAACTTAACACTAACCCTTACCCTTACCCTTACCCTAAACCCGACCCTAACCCTAACCCTAACGCTAAACCTTACCCTAAATCTAACCCTAACCCTTACCCTTACCCTAACCCTAAACCTAACCCTAATTCTAACCTTTACCCTTACCCTAACCCTCACGCTAACACTAACCCTAACCCTAAAGCTTACCTTTACCTTAACCCTAACCCTAAACCTTACCATTACCCTTACCCTAACGCTAAACCTAACCCTAACCCTAACCCTAACAATAACCTTAACACATACACTTACCCTTACCCTAACCCTAACCCTAAACTTAACCCTAACTCTTACCCTAACCCTAACCCTAATCGTAAACCTTACCCTTACCCTAAACCTAACCCTAACCCTTACAATAAACCTAAACCTAACCCTTACCGTTAGCTTAACCCTAACCCTAACGCTTACCCTTACCCTAACGCTAACCCTAACCCTAACCCAAATCCTTACGCTAACACACAGTCTTACCCTAACCCTAGCCCTAACCCTAACCCTTACCCTTACCCTAACCCTAACCCTAACGCATACCCTAACCTTAACCCTAACCCTAACCCTAACACTAACACTTACCCTAACCCTAATCCTTACCCTAACCCTAACCCTAAACTTAACCCCAACTCCAAACCTAACCCTAACCATAACGCTAACTCTAACCCTAACCTAATGCTGACACTTACCTAACCCCTAACCCTAACCCTAACCCTAACCCTAACCCTAACCCTAACCCTTACTCTAACCCTAACCCTAACCCTAAACCTAACCCTAATCCTAACCCTAACCCTAACGCTAAGGTTAACCCTAACCCTAACCCTATCCCTAAAACTTACCCTAACACTAAACCTAACCCTTACACAAAAACTAACCCTAATCATATCCATAACCCTAACCCTAACCCTAACCCTTACCATAACCCTAACCCTAACATTAACCATAACCCTTACCCTAACCATGACTCTAAACCTAAACCGTAACCCGAAACTTTAACCTAACCCTAACCCTAAACTTAATCCTAACCCTTACCCTTACCCTAACCCTGAACCTAACTCTAACCGTAAACCTAACTGTAACCCTCACCCTTACCCTAACCTATCCCCTAACCCTTTCCATAACCCTAACACTAACCCTAATCCTAACCCTAACCCTTACCCTTACACTAACCCTAACCCTAAACGTAACCCTAAACTAACCCTAACCGTAACACCTAACCCTAACCCTAACCCTATCCCTTAAACTTACCTTAATACTAACCCTTACCCTAACCCTAAACCTAACACTTACCCTAACCCTAACCTTAACCCTAACCCTTACTCTTACCCTAACCCTAATCCTAACCTTAACCCCAACATAAACCTAACCCTAACCATAACCGTAACCCTTACCCTAACCCTAACTCTAACCCTAACCCTAACCCTTACCCCAACCCTAACACTAACCCTAACTGCTAACCCTAACCCTAACCCTAACCCCTTACCCTAACCCTAACCCTAACCATTACCCTTATCCTAACCCTAACTCTCACCCTAACACTTACTCTAATCCCTACCCTAGCCCTAACCCTAACCCTAAAACTTACCCTAAGCCTAACCCTAACCCTAACCCTTGCCCCTACCCTAACGCTAAACCTAACCCTAACCTTAACCATAACCCTAACCCTAACCCTAACTCTTACCCTTACCCTAACCCTAACCCTAACCCTAACCCTAACCTAAACCTTACCCATATCCTAACCCTAACCCTAACCCTTACCCTAAACCTAACCCTCAACCTAACCCTTACTCTTACCTTAACCCTAACCCTAACCCTAATCCTTACACTTACCCTATCGCAAACACTAACACTAACCCTAACCCTAACAATAACCCTTACCCTTACCCTAACCGTAACACTAACCTTAACCCCAACCCTAAACGTAACCCTAAACCTAACCCTAAAACTTACCCTTACCCTAACCCTAACCATAACACTAACGCTAACCCTAACCCTAACACTTACCCTTACCCTAACCCTAACACTTATCCTAAACCTAACCCTAACCCTAACCATAAACCCTAACCCTAAACCTTAACCTAACCCTAACCCTAACGCTAAACCTAAACCTTACACTTACCCTAAGCCTAACTCAAACCCTATTCCGAACCATAACCCTAACCCTTACCCTAACCCTAACCCTAACCCTAACCCTTACCCTAACCTCACCCTAACCCTAACCCTAACCCTAACCCTAACCCTAACCCTTACCCTAACCGTAACCCTAAACCTAACCTTAACCCTAACGCTAACTCTAACCCTAACCCTAATCCTTACCCTTACCCTAACCCTAACCCTAAATCTAACCCTAACATTAAACCTAACCCTAAACTTAACCCTAAACCTAACCCTATCCCTAACCCTTACCCGTACCCTAACCCTAACCCTAAACCTAACACTAACCCTAACCCTTAACTTTACCCTAACCCTGAACCTAACCCTAGCCCTAACCCTAACCCTAACCCTAACCTTAACCCTAACCCTTACCCTAACCCTCACACTAATCCTAACACTAACTCTTACCCTTACCCTAACCCTAACCCTAACCCTTACCCTAACCCTACCACTAATCCTAACCCTAACACTAACCCTTACCCTAACCCTAACTCTTACCCTACCCTAACCCTAACCCTAACCCTAACCTTAACCCTAACCCTAACACTAACCCTAAATCTAATCCCTACCCTTACCCTAACCTTAACCCTAATCCTAATCCTAAACCTAACCCTAACCCTAACCTTAACCCTAACCCCAACCCTAACAATTGCACTTACCCTAACCCTAACCCTAAACCTAACCCTAACCCTTACCTTTACCCAAAAACTAACCCTAAACATAACCATAACCCTAACCATTAACATAACCTTAACCCTAATATTAACCCTAACCCTTACCCTAACTATAACTCTAACCGTAAACCCTAACCCGAAGCCTTAACCTAACCCTAACCCTAACGCTAATCCTAACCCTTACCCTTATCCTAACCCTAAACCTAACTCTAACTCTAACCCTAACCCTAACCGTCACCCTTACCCTAATCGTACCCCTAACCCTTAACATAACCATAACACTAACCCTAACCCTAATCTTAACCCTATCCCTAACCCTAACCTTAACCCCAACCATAACCCTAACCCTAAACTTAACCCTAACCCTTACCCTAACCCTAACCCTAACGGTAAACCTTACCCTTACCCTAAACCTAACCCTAATCCTTACACTAAACCTAAACCTAACCCTAAACCTAACCCTTACCCTTACCTTAACACTAACCTTAAACCTTACCCTTACCCTAACGCTAACCCTAATCCTAACCCAAACCCTAATGTAAACACATACTCTTACCCTAACCCTAACACTAACCCTTACCCTTACCCTACCCCTAACCCTGAACCTAACCCTAACCCTAACCCTAATCCTTACCTTTATCCTTACCCTAACCCTAAGACTAACCCTTACCCTAACCCTAACCCTAACCCTAACACTAACACTTACCCTAACCCTAACCCTTACCCCCCTTACCTTACCCTAACCCTAACCCTAACCTTAACCCCAACCCCAAACCTAACCCTAACCCTAACCCTAACCCTAACCCTTACACTAAACCTAACCCTCGTCCTAACCGTAACCCTTACCCTTACCCCAACCCTAACCCTAACCCTAACCCTAACCCTTTCCATTACTCTAACTGTAACCCTAACCCTAACCCTAAACCTAAACCTAACCGTAACCTTAACCCTAACCCTTGTCCTTACACTAACCCTAAAGCTAACCCTAACCTAACCCTGAACCTTACCCCAACACTGACCCTAACACTAACCCTAAAACTTACCCTTATCCTAAAATTAACCCTAACCCTTACCCTAAACCTAACCCTAACCCTAACCCTAACCCTTACACTAAACCTAACCCTAACCAAACCTCTAACCCTTACTTTACTTAACCCTAACCCTAACCCTTACCCTAACGCTAACCCTAACCCCAACACATACCCTAACCCTAACCCTAACCCTAACCCTAACCTAATCCTAAACCTAACGCTAAACCTAACCCTAACCCTATCCCTTACCGTAACCCTAACCTTAACCCCAACACTAAACCTAACCCTAACCCTAACCCTAACCCTTACCCTTACCCTAAACTTAAACCTAACTCTCACCCTAATCCTACGCCTACCCTTACCACAACACTAACACTAACCCTATTCTTAACCGTAACCCTAACCCTAACACATACCCTAACCCTAACACAAACCCTAACCCTAACCGTAACACTAAACTTAAACCTAACTCTAACTGTAAACCTAACCCTTACCCTAAACATAACCCTAAACCTTACCCTTACCCTAAACATAACCCTAACCTTAACCCCAACCCTAAACCTAACCCTAACCCTAACCCTTACCCTAAACCTAACCCTCGTCCTAACCCTAACCCTTACCCTTACCCCAACACTAACCCTAACCTTAACCCTAAACCTAACCCTAAAACTAACCCTAACATTAACCCTAACCATTACCCTAACCCTAACCCTAACCCTAACTCTTACCCTTACGCTAACCCTAACCCTAAACCTAACCGTAAACCTTACCCTTACCCTCACCCTAACCCTACCTTAACCCTAATCCTAACCCTAACCAAAACCCTAAGCCTAATCCTTACGCTTACCCTAACCCTAAACCTAACCCTAACCCTAAACCTAAAACTTAACCTTACCCTAACCCTAACCCTAAACCTAACCATAAACCTTACCCTTACCTTAACCCTAACCCTAACCTTAACCGTAATCCTTACCCTTACCCTAACCCTAACCCTAACCCTAACCTTAACACTAACCTTAATCCTAACCCTAACCCTAACCTTAACCCTAACCCTAACACTTACCCTTACGCTAACCCTAACCCTAAACCTAACCCGAACCCTAGCCCTATCCCTAACCATAACTGTAACCTTAACCCTTACCGTAACCCTAAACCTAAGCCTAAACCTTACCCTTACCCTAACCCTAACCCTAAACCTAACCCTAACCCTAACCCTTACCCTAACCCTAACCCTAATCCTTACCCTAAGCATTATCTTAACCCTAACCCTAACCCTAACCCTAACCCTAAACCTTACACTTACCCTAACCCTAACCCTAACTCTAACCCTAACGATACCCCTAACCCTAACCCTAAACCTTACCCTAACCCTTACCTTAACACTAACCCTAACCCTTACCCTAACCCTAACCATAAACCTAACCCTAAACCTAACCCTTACCCTTACCCTAAACCTAACCCTATCTCTAACCATAAACCTTACCCTTACCCTAAACCTAACCCTTACCGTTACCCTTACCCTAATTCTATCCCTAACCCTAAACCTAAACCTAACCCTAAGCCTTACCCTTACCCTAACCCTAACCCTAACCCTTAACCTTACCCTAACCCTAGCCTTTACCTTTTCCCTAACCCTAAACCTAAACCTAAACCTAACCCTAACCCTTACCATTACCCTAACCCTATCCCTAACACTAAACCTAACCCTAAACCTACCCTTAACCCTAACCCTTACCCTTACCCTAACCGTAACCCTAACACTAAACCTAACCCTAACCCTACCCTTAACCCTAACCCTTACCCTTACCCTAACCGTAACCTTAACACTAAACCTAACCCTAAACCTTACCCTTACCTAACCCTAACCCTAAACCTAACCCTAACCCTAACCCTTACCCTAACCCTAACCCTAATCCTTACCCTAACCCTTACCTTAACCCTAACCCTAACCCTAACCCTAACCCTAAACCTTACACTTACCCTAACCCTAACCCTAACTCTAACCCTAACGATACCCCTAACCCTAAACCTTACCCTAACCCTTACCTTAACCCTAACCCTAACCCTAACCCTTACCCTAACCCTAACCATAAACCTAACCCTAACCCTAACCCTTAACCTAACCCTAACACTAACCCTAACCCCTAACCCTAACCCTTACCTTAACCCTAACGCTAACCCTAACCCTAAACCTTACACTTACCCTAACCCTAACCCTAACTCTAACCCTAAGGATAACCCTAACTCTGACCCTAATCCTTACCCTAAACCTATCCCAAACCCTAACCTCAACCTTAACCGTAACCCTAACCTTAACCTTACCCTAACCCCTAATCCTAACCATAACCCTAACCCTAACACTTACCCTAAACTTAACCCTAACCCTAACCCTAACACTTACCCTAACACTAACCCTAATCCTAACTCTTACCCTTACCCTAACCCTTAACCTAACCCTAATCCTAACCCTAACCCTAACACTTACCCTTATCCTAAACCTAACTGTAACCCTTACCCTAACCCTAACCGTAACCGTAACAATAACCCTAACTCTTACCGTTACCATAGCCCTAACCTAAAACAAACCCTAACACTAACCCTAACCCTAACCCTAACCCTTACCCTTACTCTAACCCTAACCCTAAACCTAAACCTAAACCTAAACCTAACCCTAACCTTAACCCTTACACCTAACCCTAACCCTAACCCTAACCCTTACCCTTACCGTAACCCTAAACCAAACTCTGGCCCTAACCCTAACCCTAACACTTACCCTAACACTAACCCCAACCCTAACACTTACCCTTACACTAACACTAACCCTAACACTTACACTTACCCTAACCCTAACCCTAACCATAAACCTTAACCTAACCCTAACATTAACCCTAAACACAAACCCTTACCCTTACCCTAAACCTAAGCCTAACCCTAACCCTTATCCTTACCCTAACCCTAACCCTAACCCTTACCCTAACCCTAACCCTAACCCTTACTCTAACCCTAACCCTAACCCTAACCCTAACAATTACACTTACCGTAACGCTAACCCTAACCCTAACCCTTACACTTAACCTAACCCTAACCCTAACCCTAACCCTTAACCTAAACCTAACACTAACCCTAACCCCTAACCCTAACCCTAACCCTAGACTTAAGCCTAACCATAACCCTAAACATAAACCTTACCCTTACCTTAATCCTAACCCTAAACCTAACCCTAACCCTAACCATAAACCTAACCTTAACCCTTACCCTAACCCTAACTCTTACCCTTACCCTAACCCTAACCATAAACCTAACACTAACCCTACCCCTAACCCTAACCCTAAACCTTACCCTTACCCTAACCCTAACCCTAACCCTTATCCTAACCCCAACGCTAACCCTAACCCCTAACCCTTACCATAATCCTAACCCTAACAATAACCCTAACCCTTACCCTTACCCTAACCCTAACTCTAAACTTAACCCTAAACCTAACCCTAACCCTAACCCTAATCCTAATCCAAACCCGAACCCTAACCCTACTCCTTACCCTTACCCTAAACCTAACCCTAAACCTAACCCTAACCATATACCTTACCCTAAACCTAACCCTAACCCAACCCTAACCCTTACCCTAACCCTAACCCTAACCCTAACTATAACACTTAACCTTACCCTAACCCTAACCCTAACCCTTATCCTAACCCTAACCCTAACCCTAAACCTTAATTTAACCCTAACACTAACCCTAACCCCTAACCCTAACCCTTACCCTAAACCTAAACCTAATCGTAACCCTAACCCTTATCCTTACCCTAACCATAACCCTAACACTAACCGTAACCCTAAACCTAAACCTAACACTTACCCTAACCCTAACCCTAACCCTTACTCTAACCTTACCCCTAACCCTAACCCTAACACTAACCCTTACCCTAACCCTAACACTAACCCTAACCCCTAACCCTAACCAACACCCTAACCCAAACCCTAAACCCTAACCCTAACCATAACGCTAACCCCTAAACCTAACCCTAACCCTAACTCTAACACTTACCCTTATCATAACCGTAACCCTAACCCTAACAATTACCCTTACCCTAATCCCTACCCTAACCCTAACCATAACCCTAGCCCTTACACTAACCCTAACCCTAACTCTACCCCTTAACATAACCCTAACAGTAACCCTAACCCCTAACCCTAAACATAACCATAACCCTAACCCCCAAACCTAAACCTAACCCTAACCCTAACTCTTACCCTTATCCTAACCCTCACCCTAACCCTAAACCTATCCCTTACCCTAACCCTAACCCTAAACCTAACCCTTACCATTACCCTAACCCAAAACCTAAACCTAAACCTAACCATAACCCTTAGCCTTACCCTAACCATAACCCTAACCCCCAAACCTAACCCTAACCCTAACCCTAAACCTTACCTTATCCTAACCCTAACCCTAACCCTAAACCTAACCCTTACCCTAACCCTAAACCTAACCCTAGCCGTAACCCTAAACCTAACACTTACCCTAATCCTAAACCTAACACTTACCCTAACCCTAACCCTATCCCTAACCTTTACCATAACCCTAAACCTACCCCTAAACCTAATTCTAACCCTTACCTAATCCTAACCCTAACCCTAACACTTACCCTAACCCTAACCTTAACCCTAACCCTAACCCTAAGACTTACCGTTACCCTAAACCTAACTCTAACCCTTACCCTAACCCTAACAAGAACCCTAACTCTTATCCTTACCAGAACCCTAACCCTAAATCTAACCCTAACACTAACCCTAACCCTAACTCTAACCCTTACCCTTACCCTAAACCTAACCCTAACCCTAACCCTAAACCTAACCCTAACCTTAACCCTAACACCTAAACCTAACCTTAACTGTAACCCTTACCCTTCCGCTAACCCTAAACCTAACCCTAGCCCTAACCCTAACCCTAACACTTACCCTAACAATAAACCTAACCCTAACCCTTACCCTTACCCTAAACCTAACCCTAATCTTAACCCCAACCCTAAACCTAACCCTAACCCAACCCTAACCCTTACCCTAACCCTAACCCTAACCCTAACCATAACACTTAACCTTACCCTAACCCTAACCCTAACCCTTATCCTTACCCTAACCCTAACCCTAACACTAACCGTAACCCTAACCGTAAACCTAACACTTACCCTAACCCTAACCCTAACCCTTACTCTAACCTTACCCCTAACCCTAACCCTAACACTAACGCTAACCCTAACCCTAACCCTAACACGTATACTTACCCTAAACCTAAACCTAACCCTAACCCTTACCCTAACCCTAAACTTAACCCAAAACCTAACCATTACCCTAACACTATCCCTACCCCTAACCCCTAACCATAACCATTAACCTAACCCTAACCCTAATCCTAACCTTTACACTTACCCTAACCGTAAACCTAACTCTAACCCTAAACCTAACCCTAACCCTTACCCTAACCCTAATCCTAAACTTACCCTAACCCTAAACTCAAACCTAAACCTAAACTTAACCCTAACCATAACCCTAACCCCAAACCTTACCCTTAGCCTAACCCTAACACTAAACCTAACCCTAACCCAAAACCTAAACCTAATGTTAACCCTAACCCTAACCCTAACCCTTACTCTTACACTAACCATATATCTAACACTAACCCTACCCCTAACCCTAACCCTGACCCTTACCCTAATCCTAACTCTAACCCTAACCCTAAACCTTATCCTAACCTCAACCGTATCCCTAACCCCTAACCCTTAGCCTAATCCTAACCCTAAGACTAACCCTAACCCTTACCCTTACACTAAACCTAACCATAAACCTAACCCTAACCCTAACACTTACCCTTAACCTAACCCTAACCCTCAACCTAACACTAACCCTAAACTTACCCCCTAACCCTAAACCTAACCCTAACCCTTACCCTAATCCTAACACTAACCCTAACATTTACCCTAAACCTAAACATAACCCTAACTCTAATCCTTACCCTAAACCAAACCCTAACCCTAACCCTTACCCTAAACCTAACCCTAACACTAACCCTAACCCTTACACTAAACCTAGCCCTAACACCTAACCTTAACCCTTACCCTAACCCTAAGCCTAACCGTAACCCTAACTCTAACCCTAACCCTAACCCTAACCTAGTCCTTACCCTAAACCTAACCCGAACAGTAACCCTTATCCTTACCCTAACCCTAACCCTAAACCTAAACCTAACTATTACCCTTACCCTAACCCTAACCCTAAATCTAACCCTAACCCTAACCCTAACCCTTACCCTAACCCTAACACTAACCCTTACACTTACCCTAACCCTAACCCTAAACCTAAACCTAACCCTAACCCTAACCTTAACCCTAACCTTTACCCTAACCCTAACCCTAACCCTAAAGCTAACCCTTACCCTTTCCCAAACCCTAACCCTAAATATAACCCTAACACTTTACCTTAACCTAACCCTAACCCTAAACCTAACCCTAAACCTTACCCTAACCCAAAACCTAAACCTAACCCTAATCTTAACCCTAACCCTAACCCTAACCCTTACCCTAACCCTAACCCTAAACCTAACCCTAACCCTAACCCTAACCCTAACTCAAACCTTAAACCTAAACCTAACCCTAACCCTTCCCCTTACCCTAACCCTAACCTAAACCTAACACTAACCCAATCCCTAACCCTAACCCTAACCCTAACCCCTAACCCTGAACCTAACCCTAACCCTTACCCTTACCCTAACCCTAACCTAAACCTAACACTAACCCTAACCATAACCCTAACACTAACCCTAACCCTTACCCTTTCCCTAACCCTAACCCAAAGACTAACTCTAACCCTTACTCTTACCCAAAACCTAAAACTAAACCTAACCCTAAGCCTAACCCTAACCCTAACCCTAACCTTAACCCAAACCCTAACCCTAACCATAACCCTTTCCCTTACCCTAACCTTAACCCTAAACCTAACCGTAACCCTAACCCTAACCCTTACCCTAACCATAACCGTTTATCTAAACATAAACATAACCCTTACCCTAACACCTAACCCTAATCCTAACCCTAACCCTTACCCTTACCCTAACCCTAACCCTAACCTAACACTAACCCTAAACCTTACCCTAACAATTACTCTTACCCTAACCCCTACCCTAACCCTAACCCTAAACCTTACCCTTACCCTACCCTAAGCCTAACCCTAACCCTAAACCTAACCCTTACCCTTACCCTAAACCTAACCCTAACCCTATCCATAAACCTTACCTTACCCTAAACCTAACCCTTACCCTTACCCTAATCCTAACACTAACCCTAAACCTATCCCTAACCCTAACCCTAAACCTTACCCTTACCATAACCCTTACCCTAACCCTAACCTAACCCTAACCCTAACCCTAACCATAAATCTTACGCTTACCCTAAACTTAACCCTTACCTTTACCCTAACCCTAACCCTAACCCTAAACTTAACCCTAAACCTTACCATTACCCTAACCCTAACCCTAACCCTTACCCTAACCCTAACCCTAACTCTAACCCTTATCCTTACCGTAAACGTAACCCTAAACCTAACACTAACCCTAACCCTAACCCTTACCCTAAACCTAACCCCAATCCTAACCCTAACCCTTACCCTTGCCCTAACTCTAACCCTAAACGTAACCCTAACCCTTACCCTTACCCCAAACCTCACCCTAACCCTAACCCTTACCCTTACGCTAGCCCTAAACATAACTCTAACCCTAACCCTAAACCTAACACTTACACTTACCGTAACCCTAACCCTAAACCTAACCCTAATCCTAACCCTAACCCTTAACCTAACCCTAACACTAACCCTAACCCCTAACCCTAACCCTAACATTAACCCTAACCATAACCCTAAACATAAACCTTACCCTTTCCTTAACCGTAACCCTAAACCTAACCCTAACCCTAACCATAAACCTACACTTAACCCTAACCCTAACCCTAACTCTTACCCTTACCCTAACCATAACCATAAACCTAAGACTAACCCTACCCGTATACCTAAACCTAACCCTTAACCTTACCCTAACCCTAACCCTAACACAAACCCTAACCCTTACCCTTACCCTAACCCTAACCGTAACTCTAACCCTAACCCTAAACCTAACCCTAACCCTTACCCTAATCCTAACCCGAACCCTAACCCTTACCCTTACTCTAAACCTAACCCTAAACCTAATCCTAACCATAACCCTTACCTTTACCCTAACCCTAGCGCTAAACCTAACCCAAACCCTAACCCTAATATTTACCCTTACCCTAACCCTAACCCTCAACCTAACCCTAAACCTAACCCTAACCCCTAACCCTAAACCTAACCCTAACCCTTACCCTTACGCTAACCCTAACCCTAACACTAACTCTAACACTTAACCTTAACCTATAACTACCCCTAAACCTTACCCTAACCCAAACCCTAACCCTACCCCTTACCTTAACCATAACCCTAACACTAACCCTAACCCTTACCCTAAACCTAATCCGAACCCCTAACCCTAACCCTAACGCTTACCCTTACCCTTAACCTAACCCTAACTGTAACTCTAACCTTAAACCTAACCCTAACCTAGTCCTTACCCTATCCCTAACCTTAACACTAACCCTTATCCTTACCCTAACCCTAACCCTAAACTTTATCCTATCCCTAACCCTAACCCTTAACCTAACCCTAACACTAACCCTAACCCCTAACCCTAACCCTAATCTTAACCCTCAGAATAACCCTAACCCTAACCCTTAACCTAACCCAAATCCTAACCCTAACGCTTACACTTACCCTAACCCTAACCCTAAACCTAACCCTAACCCTAACCTTAACCCTAACGCTTACCATAACCCTAACCCTAACCCTAACCCTAACCTAACCCTTACACTTTCCCAAACCCTAACTCTAACCCTATCACTTAACATTAACCTAACCCTAACCCTAAACCCAACCCTAACCCTAATCCTAATCCTAACCTTAACCCTAACCCTAACCCTAAACCTAACCCTTACCCTTACCCTAACCCTAACCATAAAACTAACCCTAACCCTAACCCTAACACTAACCCTAACCCTTAACTTAACCCTAACTCTAACCTTAACCCTTACCGTTACCCTAACCCTAACCCTAACCCTAATCCTTACCCTTACCCTAACCCTAACCCTAATTTTATCCCCAACCCTAAACCTAACCCTAACCCTAACCCTTACCCTAACCCTAACCCTAACCCCAACCCTAACACTAACACTTACCTTTACTCTTACCCTAACCCTAACGCTAACCCTAAACCTTATCCTAACCCTAACCCTAACCAAACCCTTAACCTAACCCTAACACTAAACCTAACTCCTAACCCTAAACCTAACCCTAACCCTAACCCTAACCCTTACCCTTATCCTACTCGTAACCGTAACACTAACTCTTACCCTTATCCTATCCCTAAACCTACCCCTTACCCTAACCCTAACCCTAAACTTAACCCTTACCATTACCATAACCCGAAACCTAAACCTAAATCTAACCATAACCCTTAGCCTTACCCTAACCATAACCATAACCCCCAAACCTAACCCTAACCCTAACCCTAACCCTTACCCTTATCCTAACCCTAACCCTAACCCTAAACCTAAACCTAACCCTTACCCTAACCCTAAACCTAACCCTAGCCCTAACCCTAAACCTAACACTTACCCTAATCCTAAACCTAACACTTACCCTAACCCTAACCCTAACCCTAACCCTTACCATAACCCTAAACCTACCCCTAAACCTAATTCTAACCCTTACCCTAATCCTAACCCTAACCCTAACACTTACCCTAACCCTAACCGTAACCCTAACCCTAACCCTAAGACTTACCGTTACCCTAAACCTAACTCTAACCCTTACCCTAACCCTAACAAGAACCCTAACTCTTATCTTTACCAGAACCCTAACCCTAAATCTAACCCTAACACTAACCCTAACCCTAACTCTAACCCTTACCCTTACCCTAAACCTAAACCTAACCCTAAACCTAACCCTAACCTTAACCCTAACACCTAAACCTAACCTTAACTGTAACCCTTACCCTTCCGCTAACCCTAAACCTAACCCTAGCCCTAACCCTAACCCTAACACTTACCCTAACAATAAACCTAATCCTAACCCTTACCCTTACCCTAAACCTAACCCTAATCTTAACCCCAACCCTAAACCTAACCCTAACCCAACCCTAACCCTTACCCTAACCCTAACCCTAACTCTAACCATAACACTTAACCTTACCCTAACCCCAACCCTAACCCTTATCCTAACCCTAACCCTAACCCTAAACCTTAATTTAACCCTAACACTAACCCTAACCCCTAACCCTAACCCTTACCCTAAACCTAAACCTAATCGTAACCCTAACCCTTATCCTTACCCTAACCCTAACCCTAACACTAACCCTAACCCTAAACCTAACACTTACCCTAACCCTAAACGTAACCCTTACTCTAACCTTACCCATAACCCTAACCCTAACACTAACGCTAACCCTAACCCTAACCCTAATGCTAACCCTAACCCTAACCCTTCCCCTTACCCGAAACCTAACCCTAACCCTAATCCTTACCCTAACTCTAAACCTAACACTAACCCTTATACTTTAACTAACCCTAACCCTAACAATAACCCTTACCCTTACCCTAATCCTAATCCTAAACCTAACCCTAACCCTAACCATAACCCTAACAATTACCCTTACCCTAACCCTAACCCTAACCCTTACACTTACCATAACCCTAACCCTAACTGTAACCCTAACGATAACCCTAACTCTAACCCTAAACCTTACCCTAAAACTAATGCTAAAACTAAACTAAACTCAAACTTAACCCTAACCCTAACCCTAAACCTTACCCTAACCCTAACACTAAACCTAACCCTAACCCTAATTATAACCCTTAAGCTTACCCTAACCCTAAACATAAACCTAAACCTAATCCTATCCCTAACCCTAACTCCTAAACCTAACCCTAACCCTAACCATAACATTTACCCTTACCCAAACCCTAACCTAACCCTAACCCTAACACTTACCTTAACCCTAATCCTAACCCTAACCCCTACCCTTACCCTATCCCTAAACATAACACTAACCCTAACACTTACCCTAACAATTACCCTTACCCTAACCCCTACCCTAACCCTAACCCTAATCCTAACCCTTACCGTAACCATAACCCTAACCCTAAAACTTACCCTTACACTAACCCTAAGCCAAACCCTAACCCTAACCCTAAACCTAACCCTTACCCTAACCCTAACCCTAACCCTAACCATAAACCTTACCCTTAACCTAACCTTAAACCTTACCTTTACCCTAACCCTAACCCTAAACCTAAACCTAACCCTAACCCTAACCCTTACCATTACCCTAACCCTAAACCTGACCCTAAACCTAACCTTAACCCTTCCCTTAACCCTAACCCTTACCCTTACATTAACCCTAACCCTAACCCTAAACCTTACCCTTACCCTAACCCTAACCTTAAACCTAACCCTAACCCTTACCTTTGCCCTCATCCTAACCCTAACCTTAAACCTAACCCTAACCCTAACCCTAACCATAACCTTAACCCTAACCCTAAACATAACCCTTACCTTAACCCTAACCCTAACCCTTAACCTATCCCTAACCCTAACCCTAACCCTTACCCTTAACCAAACCCTAAACCTAACCCTACCCTAAGCCTAACCCTAACTAGAACCCTTACCCTAACCCTAACCTTAACGCTTACCCTAACCCTAACCCTAACCCTAATCATAACCCTAACCCAAACACCCACCCTTACCCTTAACCTAACCCTAACCCTAAACCTAAGCCTAACCCTAACCCTAACACTAACTGAAACCTTAACCCTAAACCTTACCCTAACTCTAACCCTAACCCTAACCCTTACACTTACCCTTACCCTAAACCCTACACTAACCATAACCCTAACCCTAAACGTTACACTAACTCTAACCCTAACCCTAACCCTTACACTTACCCTAACCCTAAACCTATCCCTTACCCTTATCCTATCCCTAACCTTGACTCTAACCCTAAACCTTATCCTTACCCTAAACCTCAACCTTTCCTTTACCCTAACCCTAACCCTAACCCTTACCCTAACCCTAAACATAACCCTTACCTTAACCCTAACACTAACCCTTAACCTATCCCTAACCCTAACCCTAACCCTTACCCTTAAACAAACCCTAAACCTAACCCTACCCTAAGCCTAACCCTAACTAGAACCCTTACCCTAACCCTAACCTTAACGCTTACCCTAACCCTAACCCTAACCCTAATCATAACCCTAACCCAAACACTCACCCTTACCCTTAACCTAACCCTAACCCTAAACCTAAGCCTAACCCTAAACCTAACACTAACTGAAACCTTAACCCTAAACCTTACCCTAACTCTAACCCTAACCCTAACCCTTACACTTACCCTTACCCTAAACCCTACACTAACCATAACCCTAACCCTAAACCTTACACTAACTCTAACCCTAACCGTAACCCTAACCCTTACACTTACCCTAACCCTAAACCTAACCCTAACCCTATCCCTTACCCTTATCCTATCCCTAACCTTGACCCTAACCCTAAACCTTATCCTTACCCTAAACCTAAACCTTTCCTTTACCCTAACGCTAACCCTAATACTAAATCTAACCCTAACCCTAAACCTTACCCTTACCCCAACCCTAAACTTAACCTTAAAACACAACCCTAAACCTAATCCTAAACCCAAATCTAACCCTTACCCTTACCCTTACTCTAACCCTAACCCTAAACCTAACGCTAACACTAACCCTAACCCAAACCATTACCCTAACCCTAACCCTAATCCTAACCCTAGCCCTTACCTTTTCCGTAACCCTAACCCTAAACCTAACCCTAAACCTAACCCTTACCCTAACCCAAACCCTTACCCTTACCCTAACCCTAACCCTATCCATAAACCTAAACCTAACCCTAACCCTAACCCTTACCCTTACCCTAACTCTTATCCTTACCCTAACCCTAACCCTAACCCTTACGCTTACCCTAACTCTTATCCTTACCCTAACCCTAAGCCTAAACATAACCCTAACCCTAACCTCTACCCTAACCCTAACCCTAACCCTAACCCTAACCCTAACCCTTAACCTAACCCCAACACTAACCCTAACCCTTACCTTAACCCTAACCCTAACTCTACCCCTAACCCTTACACTTACCATAACCCTAACCCTAACTCTAACCGTAACGATAACCCTAACTTGAACCCTAAACCTTACCCTAAACATAACCCTAACCCTAACCTCAACCTTAACCCTAACCCTAACCCTTAACCTTACCCTAACCCTAACACTAAAACTAAACCTAATCCTAACCCTAACCCTTACGCTTACCCTAACCCTAAACCTAAACCTAAAACTAATCCTAACCCTAATCCTAACCCCTAACCCTAACCCTAACCCTAACCCTAACATTTACCCTTACCCAAACCTTAACCATAACCCTAACCCTAACCCTTACCCTAACTCTTATCCTTACCCTAACCCTAACCCTAACCCTAACCCTAACCCTAAACCTAACCCTAACCCTAAACCTAACCCTAAACCTAACCCTTACCCTAACACTTACCCTAACCCTAACCCTAACCCTAACACTTACCCTTACCCTAACCCCTACCCTAACCCTAAACCTAACCATAACCCTTTCCCTAAACCTAACCCTAACTCTAACCCTTAACCTAACCCTAACCCTAACCGTAACCCTTACACTTATTCTAACACTAACCCTAACCCTAACACTTAACCTTACCCTAACCCCTACTCTAACCCTAACCCTAACCCTTACCCTAACCCTAACCTTAACCCTAACATCTAACCATAACCCACACCCTAACCCTAACCCTAACCCTAACCCTAACCCTAAACCTAAACCTGACCATAAACCTAACCCTTACCCTAACCCTAACCCTAACCCTAAACCTTACCATAACCCTAACCCTACACCCAAACCTATTTCTAACCCTTACCCTAACCCTAACCCTAACACTAACCCTAACCCTAACACTTACCATTACTTTAACCTAACCCTTACCCTAACACCTAACCCTAACCCTAACCCTACCCTTACCCTAAACCTAACTCTTACCCCAACACTTACCTTAAAACTAACCCTTACCCTTTAACTAACCCTAACCCTAACAATAACCCCTACCCTTACCCTAACCCTAAACCTAAACCTAACCCTAACACTAACCCTAACAATTACCCTTAACCTAACCCTAACCCTTACACTTACCATAATTCTAAACCTAACTCTAACCCTAACGATAACCCTAACTCTAACCCTAAAACTAACCCTAACCCTAAACTCAACCTTAACCCTAACCCTAACCCTTAACCTTACCCTAACCCTAACACTAAACCTAACCTAACCCTAATCCTAACCCTTATGCTTACCCTAACCCTAAACATAAACCTAAACCTAATCCTATCCCTAACCCTAACCCTAACCCTAATCCTAACCCTAACATTTACCCTTACCCAAATCCTAAACCTAACCCTAACCCTAACAATTACCCTATCCTTAACTCTAACCCTAACCCTTACCCTCATCCTAACCCTAACCCTAACCTTAACCGACCCTAAACTTAACCCTAAACCTAACCTTTACCCTAAAACTTACCCTAACCATTACCCTAACCCTAACACTTACACTTACCCTAACACTTACCCTAACCCTAACCCTAACCCTAACCCTTACCCTAACCCTAACCCTAACCCTAACTCTAACCCTTAACCTAACCCTAACACTAACCCTAAACCCTAACCCTAACCCTAACACTAACTCTAAACCAAACCCTAACCCTAACCCTTACCCTTATCCTAACCCTAACCCTAACCCTAACACTTAAACTTACCCTAAACCCTTCCCTAACCCTAACCCTAACCCTTACCCTAACCCTAACCCTAACCCTAACCCCTAACCCTAACCCATACCCTAACCCTAACCCTAACCCTAACCCCTAACCCTAACCCTAACCCTAACCCCTAACCCTAACCCTAACTCTAACACTTACCCTTATCCTAACCTTAACCCTAACCCTAAGACTTACCCTTACCCTAACCCCTACCCTAACGCTAACCCTAACCCTAACCCTAACCCTAACTCTAACCCTTAATATAACCCTAGCAGTAAGCCTAACACCTAACCCTAATCCTAATCATTTCCCTAACCCCCAAACCAAACCCTAACCCTAACCCTAACACTTACCCTTATCCTAACCCTAACGCTAAACCTAACCCTTACCCTAACCCTAACCCTAACCCTTACCATTACCCTAACTCTAAACCTAAACCTAAACCTAACCATAACCCTTACCCTTACCCTAACCCTAACCCAAACCCTAATGCTACCCCTAAACCTTACCCTTACCCTAAACCTAAGCCTAAACCTTACCTAACCCTTACCTTAACCCTAACCCTAACCCTAACCGTAATCCTAACCCTAACTCTTATCCTTACCCTAACCCTAACCCTAAACCTATCCCTAACACTAACCCTAACCCTAACCCTTACACTTACCCTTAACCTAAGCCAAACCCTAACCCTAAACCTAACCCTAACATTAACCCTAACACCTAACCCTAACCCTAACCCTAATCCTTACCCTTACCCTAACCCTAAACCTAAACCTAACCGGAACTCTACCTCTTTTCCTCACCCTAACCCTAACACTAAAACTAAACCTAATCCTAACCCTAACCCTTACGCTTCCCTAACCCTAAACCTAAACCTAAACCTAATCCTAACCCTAACCCTAACCCCTAACCCTAACCCTAACCCTAACATGTACCCTTACCCAAACCCTAACCCTAACCCCAACCCTAACACTTACCCTAACTTTAACCCTAACCCTAACCCTTACCCTTTTCCTAACCCTAACCCTAACCTTAACCCCAAACCTAAACCTAACCCTAAACCTAACCCTTACCCTATCACTTACCCTAAACCTAACCCTAACACTTACCCTTACCCTAACCCCTACCCTAACCCTAACCCTAACCCTAACCCTTACCCTAAACCTAATCCTAACTCTAACCCTTAACCTAACCCTAACCCTAACCCTAACCCTAACCTTACCCTTATTCTAACCCTAACCCTAACCCTAACACTTAACTTTACCATAACCCCTACTCTAACCCTAACCCTAACCCTTACGCTAACCCTAATTCTAACCCTAACATCTAACCATAATCCACACCCTAACCCTAAACCTAACCCTAACCCCTAACCCTAACCCTAACCCTAACGCCTAACCCTAACCCTAACCCTAACGCCTAACCCTAACCCTAACCCTAACTCTAACACTTACCCTTATCCTAACCGTAACCCTAACCCTAACACTTACCCTTACCCTAACCCCTACCCAAACCCTAACCCTAACCCTAACCCTAACCCTTAACCATAACCCTAACCCTAACCCTAACCCTTACCCTAACCCTAAGCCCAATCCTAACCCTAACCCTTACCCTTGCCCTAACTCTAACCCTAACCCTAAACCTAAAAGTAACCCTAACCTGAATCCTAACCCTAACCCTTACCCTAACCCTAACCCTAAACCTAAACCTAAACCTAACCCTTACCCTAACCCTAACCCTAACCCTAACCCTTACCATAACCCTATCCCTCCACGGAAATCTTATTCTAACCCTTACCCTAACCCTAACCCTAACCCTAACACTTACCATTACCCTAAACCTAACTCTAACCCTTACCTTAAACCCTAACCCTAACCCTAACCGTAACCCTAACCCTAAGTCTTATCCTTACCCTAACCCTAATCCTAAACCTATCCCTAACACTAACCCTAACCCTAACCCTTACACTTACCCTTAATCTAAGCCTAACCCTAACCCTAAACGTAACCCTAACATTAACACTAACACCTAACCCTAACCCTAACCCTAATCCTTACCCTTACCCTAACCCTAAACCTAACCCGAACTCTACCTCTTTTCCTCACCCTAACCCTAACACTAAAACTAAACCTAACCCTAATCCTAACCCTTACCCTTACCATAACCCTAAACCTAAACCTAACCCTTACACTTACCCTAACTCTTACCCTTACCCTAATCCTAAGCCTAAACATAACACTAACCCTAACCCCTACCCTAAACCTAATCCTAACCCTAACCCTAAACCTTACAATTACCCTAATCCTAACCCTAACTCTAATGCTTACCCAAACCCTAATCCTACCAATTACCCTAAACATAACCCTAACCCTACTCCTCAACCTAACCCTAACCCTAACATTAACCCTTACGCTTACCCTAACCCTAACCCTAAACCTTATCCTAACTGTAACCCTAACCCTTAACCTAACCCTAACACTAACCCTAACCCTTACATTAACCCTAACCCTAACCCTACCCCTAACCCTTACACTTACCATAACCCTAACCCTAACTCTAACCATAACGATAACCCTAAACCTAACCCTAAACCTTACCCTAAACCTAATCCTAACCCTAACCTCAACCTTAACCCTAACCCTAACCCTTAACCTTACGCTAACCCTAACACTAAATCTAAACCTAATCCTAACCCTAAACATTACCCTTACCCTAACCCTAAACCTAAACCTAAACCTAATCCTAACCCTAACCCTAACCCCTAACCCTAACCCTAACCCTAACCCTAACATTTACCCTTACCCAAACCCTAACCATAACCGTAACCCTAACACTTACTCTAACCTTAACCCTAACCCTAACCCTTACCCTTTTCCTAACCCTAACCCTAACCTTAACCCCAACCCTAAACCTAAACCTAAACCTAACCCTTACCCTAACACTTACCCTAACCCTAACCCTAACCCTAACACTTACCCTTACCCTAACACCTACCCTAACCCTAACCCTAAACCTAACCCTTACCCTAAACCTAACCCTAACTCTAACCCTTAACCTAACCCTAACCCTAACCCTAACCCTAACCCTTACACTTATTCTAACCCTAACCCTAATCCTAACTCTTAACCTTAACCTAACCCCTACTCTAACCCTAACCCTAACCCTTACCCTAACCCTAACCCTCACCCTAACATCTAACCATAACCCACACCCTAACCCTAACCCTAACCCTCACCCTAACATCTAACCATAACCCACACCCTAACCCTAACCCTATCCCCTAACCCTAACCCTAACCCTAACCCCTAACCTAACCCTAACCCTAACTCTAACACTTGCCCTTATCCTAACCGTAACCCTAACCCTAACCCTTAACCCTAATCCTAACCCTAACCCTAAACCTTTCCCTAACCTTAACCGTATACCTAAACCTAACCCTAACCCTTACCCTAACACCTAACCCTAATCCTAACCCTAACCCTTACCCTTACCCTAAACATAACACTAGCCCTTACCCTAACCCTAACCCTAACCCCTACCCTTACCCTAACCTTAAACCTAACACTAACCCTAACCCTTACCCTAACAATTACCCTTACCCTAACCACTACCCTAACCCTAAACCTTACCCTAACCCTTACCGTAACCCTAACCCTAACCCTAAACCTTACCCTTACCCTAACCCTAAGCCTAACCCTAACCGTAACCCTAAACCTAACCCTTACCCTTACCCTAAACCTAACCCTAACCCCAACCATAAACCTTACCTTACCCTAAACCTAACCCTTACCCTTACCCTAATCCTAACTCTAACCCTAAACCTAACCCTAAACCTAACCCTAACCCTTACCCTTACCCTTACCCTAACCCTGAACCTAACCCTAATCCTAACCATAAACCTTACCAATACCCTAACCCTAAACGTTACCATTACCCTAACCCTACCCTAACACTAAACCTAACCCTAACCCTTCCCTTAACCCTAACCCTTACCCTTACCCTAACCATAAACATAACCCTAAAACTTACCCTTACCCTTACCCTAACCCTAACCTTAAACCTAACCCTAACCCTTACCCTTGCCCTCACCCTAACCCTAACCTTAAACCGAACCCTAATCCTAACCCTAAACCTAACCTTAACCCTAACACTTATCCTTACCCTAACCCTAACCCTAACCCTTACCCTAACCCTAACCATAACCCTTATCTTAACCCTAACCCTAACCCTTAATATAACCCTAACACTAACCCTAACCCTAACCCTAACCCTAACTCTAACACTAACCCTAACCCTTACACTTACCCTAACCCAAAACCTAACCCTAACCCTATCCCTTACCCTTACCCTAACCCTAACCTTAACCCTAACAGTAAACCTTACCCTTACCCTAAACCTAATCCTTACCCTTACCCTAACGCTAACCTAACACTAAATCTAACCCTAACCGTAACCCTTACCCTTACCATAATCCTAACCATAACCTTAAAACAGAACCCTAAACCTAACCCTAACCCCAAATCTAACCCTTACACTTACCCTTACTCTAACCCTAACCCTAAACCTAACGCTAACCCTAACCCTAACCCTAACCATTACCCTAACCCTAACAGTAATCCTAACCCTAGCCCTTACCCTTACCCTAACCCTAACCCTAACCCTAACCCTAATTCTAACCCAAACCCTTACCCTTACCCTAATCCTAACCCTAACCCTAAACCTAAACCTAACCCTAACCCGAACTCTAACCCTTATCCTTACCCTAACCCTA
>JANJXV010000104.1:2270000-2292500 GCA_024803745.1 Megascapheus bottae | reverse complement strand
TAAACTTAAAACTAACCCTAGCCTTCACCCTAACACCTAACCCTAACCCTAACCCTTATCCTTAACCTAACCCTAACCCTAAACCTAACCCTAACCCTAATCCTAACACTTACCCTTACCACAACCCTAAACCTAACCCTAATCCTTACCCTTACCCTAACTCTTACCCTTACCCTAACCCTAAGCCTAAACATAACACTAACCCTAACCCCTATCCTAAACCTAACCCTAACCCTAACCCTAACCCTTACCCTTACCCTAACCCTAACCCTAACCCTAATGCTAACACAAACCATAACCCTACCACTTACCCTAAACCTAACCCTAACCCTAATCCTTACCCTAACCCTAACCCTAACACTAACCCTTACACTTTCCCTAACCCTAACCCTAACAATAACCCTTACGCTTACCCTAACCATAACACTAAACCTTATCCTAACCGTAACCCTAACCCTTAACCTAACCCTAACACTAACCCTCACCCCTAACCCTAACCCTTACCTTAACCCTAACCCTAACGCTAACCCTAACCCTTACACTTACCATAACCCTAACCCTAACTCTAAACCTAACGATAACCCTAACTCTAACCCTAAACCTTACCCTAAACCTAACCCTAACCCTAACCTCAACCTTAAAGCTAACCCTAACACTTAACCTTAACCTAACCCTAAACCTAAACCTAAACCTAATCCTAAACCTAACCGTAACCCCTAACCCTAACCCTAACCCTAACCCTAACATTTACCCTTACCCAAACCCTAACCCTAACCTTAACCCTAACACTTACCCTAACCTTATCCCTAACCCTAACCCTTACCCTTACCCTAACCCTAAACCTAACCTTAACCACAACCCTAACCCTAACCCTAACCTTATCCCTAACCCTAACCCTTACCCTTACCCTAACCCTAAACCTAACCTTAACCACAACCCTAACCCTAACCCTAAACCTAACCCTTACCCTAACACTTACCCTAAACCTAACCCTAACCCTAACACTTACCCTTACCCTAACCCCTACCCTAACCCTAACCCTAACCCTTACCCTAACCCTAACCCTAAACCTAACCTCTAAACCTAACTCTAACCCTTACCCTTACCCTAACCCGAACCCTAACTCTAACCCTAACCCTAACCCTAACACTATCCCTTACCCTAACCCTAACCCTAACCCTTACTCTAATCCTCACCCTAACCTCAACCTTAACCCTAAACCTAATCCTAACCCTAAACCTCACCCTAACCGTAACCCTAACCTTAACCCTAAACTTAACCCTAACCCTTACCCTTACCCTAACCATAACCCTAAACCTAACCCTAACCCTAACCCTTACCCTTAACCAAACCCTAACCATAAAACTCACCGTAACCCTGACCCTAACCCTAAACCGAACCCTTACCCTTACCCTAACCATAACCCTAAACCTAACCCTAACCCTTATCCTAAACCTAACCCTAACCCTATCCCTTAACCTAACACTAACACTAACCCTAACCCCTAACCCTAACTCTCACCCTTACCCCTACCCTAACCCGAACCCTAACTCTAACCCTAACCCTAACACTAACCCTTACACTAACCCTATACCTAACCCTTACTCTAACCCTAACCCTAATCTCAATCTTAACCCTAACCCTAACCCTTAACCTTACCCTAACCCTGACCCTAACCTTTACCCTTAGCCTAAACCTAACCCTAACCCTTACCCTTAGCCTAACCCTAACACTAAACCTAATCCGAACCCTACCCCTATCCCTAACCCTAACTCTTATCCTTACCCTAACCCTAACCCTAACTCTAACCATAACCCTAACCCTTACCCTTAGCCTAACCTTAACCCTTACCATAACCCTTACCCTTACCCTAACCCTAACCCTAACTCTAAACATAACCCTTACCTTACCCTAATCATAACCCTAAACCTAACCCTAATCCTAAACCTAACCATAACCCTAAACCTAACCCTAAACCTTACCCTTACCCTAACCCTAACGCTAACCCTAACCCTAAAACTTCCCCTAACCCTAAACCTAATCCTAAACCTTACCCTAAACCTAACCCTAACCCTAACCCTGACCCTTACCTTAATTCTAACCCTAACCCTAACCATTCCTCTTCCCCTAACGGTAACCCTAACCGTAACCCTAACCCTAAACCTATTCCTAACACATACCCTTACTTTAAGCCTAACCCTAACCCCAACCCTATCCTTAACCCTAAACTTTACCCTTAACCTAAACCTAACCCTAACCCTTACACTAAACCTAACCCTAACCCTACCCTAACCCTAATCTTAACCCTTACCCTTACCCTAACCCTAACCCTAAACCTAACCCTATCCTTAACCCTAAACCTAAACCTAACCCTTACCAAACCTTAACCCTAATCCTAACCCTAACCCTTACACTTACCCTAATCCTAACCCTAACCCTAAACCTAACCCTAACTCCAACCTTAACCCTAACCCTTACCCTTACCCTAACACTAACCCTAACACTTAACCTAACCCTAACACTAACCGTAACCCTAACCCTTACACATATCCTAACCCTAACCCTAACCTTAACACTTACCCTTACCTAACTCCTATCCTAACCCTAAGCCTAACCCTAAACCATAACCTAACCCTGACCCTAACCCTACCCTTACCCTTAGCCTAACCCTAAACCTAACACTAACCCTAACCCTAACCCTTACCATAACCATAACCCTAACCCTTACGCTTACCCTAACGCTAACCCTAACACTTACCCTATCCCTAACCATAAACCTAACACATACCCTTACCCTACCACTAACCCTTACCCTAACCCTAAACTTAAACTTAAAACTAATCCTAACCCTAACCCTAACCCTTACCCGAACCCTAACAGTAACCTTAACCCTAACCCTTACCCAACCATAACCCTTACCCTAACCCTAACCCTAATCCTATCCCTAACCCTTACCCTTACAAAAACCCTAACCCTAACCCTAAACCTAACCCTAACCCTAACCTTAACCCTAACCCTTTCCCTTACCCTAAACCTAACCCTAACCCTAACCCTAAACCTAACCCTAACACTAACCCTAACCCTTGAACTTACCCTAACCCTAACCCTAACCCTTACCCTAAACCTAACCCAACCCCAACCCTTACCTTAAGCCTAACCCTAACCCTAACCCTAACATTAACCCTAACCCTAACACTAACCCTAAACTTAACCCTAACACTAACCCTAAACCTTACCCTTACCCTAACCCTAACGCTAACCCTAACCCTAAAACTTCCCCTAAACCTAAACCTAATCCTAACCCTTACCCTAAACCTAACCCTAACCCTAACCCTGACCCTTACCTTAACTCTAACCCAAACCCTAACCATTCCTCTTCCCATAATGGTAACCCTAACCGTAACCCTAACCCTAAACCTATCCCTAACACATACCCTTACTTTAAGCCTAACCCTAACCCCAACCCTATCCCTAACCCTAAACTTTACCCTTAACCTAAACCTAATCCTAACCCTTACCCTAAACCTAACCCTAACCCTACCCTAACCCTAACCTTAACCCTTACCCTTACCCTAACCCTAACCCTAAACCTAAACCTATCCTTAACCCTAACCCTAAACCTAACCCTTACCAAACCTTAACCCTAATCCTAACCATAACCCTTACACTTACCCTAATCCTAACCCTAACCCTAAACCTAACCCTAACCCTAACCTTAACCCTAACCCTTACCCTTACCCTAACACTAACCCTAACACTTAACCTAACCCTAACACTAACCCTAACCCTAACCCTTACATATATCCTAACCCTAACCCTAACCCTAACACTTACCCTTACCTAACTCCTATCCTAACCCTAAGCCTAACCCTAAACCATAACCTAACCCTGACCCTAACCCTACCCTTACCCTTAGCCTAACCCTAAACCTAACCCTAACCCTAACCCTAACCCTAACCCTTACCATAACCATAACCGTAAACCTTACGCTTACCCTAACGCTAACCCTAACACTTACCCTAACCCTAACCCTAAACCTAACACGTACCCTTACCCTACCACTAACCCTTACCCTAACCATAACTTTAACCCCAACACTAATCCTAACCCTAACCCTAACCCTAACCCTTACCCTTACCCTAACCCTATCCTAACCTTAACCCTAACACTAACCCAACCCTAACCCTTACCCTAACCCTAACCCTAATCCTATCCCTATCCCTTACCCTTACACTAACCCTAACCCTAACCCTAAACCTAACCCTAACCCTAACCTTAACCCTAACCCTTACCCTTACCCTAACCCTAACCCTAACCCTAACCCTAAACCTAACCCTAACACTAACCCTAAACCTTACACTTACCCTAACCCTAACCCTAACCCTTACCCTAAACCTAACCCAACCCCAACCCTTACCTTAAGCCTAACCCTAACCCTAACCCTAACATTAACCCTAACCCTAACACTAACCCTAACCTTAACCCTAACCCTAACCCTAAACCTTACCCTTACCCTACCCCTAACGCTAACCCTAACCATAAAACTTCCCCTAACCCTAAACCTAATCCTAATCCTTACCCTAAACCTAACCCTAACCCTAACCCTGACCCTTACCTTAACCCTAACCCTAATCCTAACCATTCCCCTTCCCCTAATGGTAACACTAACCGTAACCCTAACCCTAAACCTAACCCTAACACATACCCTTACTTTAAGCCTAACCCTAACCCCAACCCTATCTCTAACCCTAAACCTTACCCTTAACCTAAACTTAACCCTAACTCTTACCCTAAACCTAACCCTAACCCTACCCTAACCCTAACCTTAACCCTTACCCTTACCCTAATCCTAACCCTAACCTAACCCTATCCTTAACCCTAACCCTAAACCTAACGCGTACCCTAACCTTAACCCTAATCCTAACCCTAACCCTTACACTTACCCTGATCCTAACCCTAACACTAAACCTAACCCTAACCCTAACCTTAACCCTAAACCTTACCCTTAACCTAACCCTAACCCTAACACTTAACCTAACCCTAACACTAACCCTAACCCTAACCCTTACACATATCCTAACCCTAACCCTAACACTAACACTTACCCTTACCTAACTCCTATCCTAACCCTAAGTCTAACCCTAAACCATAACCTAACCCTGACCCTAACCTTACCCTTACACTTACCCTTACCCTAACCCTAACCCAAACCTTAAATCTAAAACTTACCCTTACCCTAAACCTAACCCTAACCCTAAACCTAACCCTACCCTTATCCTTACCCTAACCCTAATCCTAACCCTAACCTTTACCCTAACCCTAACCTTAACCCCAACACTAATCCTAACCCTAACCCTAACCCTAACCCTTACTCTAACCCTAACCTTAACCCCAACACTAATCCTAACACTAACCCTAACCCTAACCCTTACCCTAACCCTAACCTTAACCCCAACCCTAACCCTAACCCTAACCCTAACCCTAACCTTAACCCTAACCCTAACCCAACCATAACCTTTACACTAACCCTAACCCTAATCCTATCCCTAACCCTTACCCTTAAACTAACCCTAACCCTAACCCTAAACCTAACCCTAACCGTAACCCGAACCCTAAACCTAACCCTTAACCTAACCTTATCCCTAATCCTAACCCTAACCCTTACACTTACCCTAATCCTAACCCTAACCCTAAACCTTACCCTAACCTTAACCCTAACCCTTACCCTTACCCTAAGCCTAACCCTAACACTTAACCTAACCCTAACACTAACCCTAACCCTAACCCTTACCCATATCCTAACCCTAACCCTAACACTTACCCTAACCTAACTCCTATCCTAACCCTAAGCCTAACCCTAAACCATAACCTAACCCTGACCCTAACCCTACCTTTACCCTTACCTTAACTCTAAACCTAACCCTAACCCTAACCCTAACCCTACCCCTTACACTTACCCTAACCCTAACCCAAACCCTAAATCTAAAACTTACCCTTACCCTAAACCTAAACCTAACCCTAACCCTAACCCTTACCCTTACCATAACCCTAACCCTAACCCTTACGCTTACCCTAACGCTAAACCTAACCCTTACCCTAACCCTAACCCTAACCCTAACCCTTACCCTAACCCTAACCTTAACCCCAACACTAATCCTAACCCTAAACCTAACCCTTACCCTTACCCTAACCCTAACCCTAACCCTAAACCTAACCCTAACCCTAACACTGACCCTAACCCTAACACTTACCCTAACCCTAACCCTAACCCTAAGCCTTACCCTAACCCTACCCCTAAACTTTACCCTAACCCTAACCATCACACTTACCCTAGCCCTAACCCTAACCCTAACCATTACCCTAACCGTAACCCTAACCCTAACCCTTAACCTAACTCTAACCCTAACCCCAACCCTAACCCCTAACCTTAACCTTAACCAAACCGTAACCCTCACACTAACCCTAACCCTTATCCTTACCATAACCCTAAACCTAACACTTACCCTTACCCTAACCCCTACCCTAACCCTAACCCTAAACCTAACCCTAACCCTAAACTTAACCCTTACCCTTACCTTAACCCTAACCCTAAACCTAACCCTAACCCTTACCCTTACCCTAACCCTAACCCTAACCCTAACCCTATCCCTTACCCTTACCCTAACCCTAACCCTAACCCTAACCTTACCCTTACCCTAAACCTAACCCTAAACCTAACCCTAACCCTAAACCTAACCCTAACCTTTACCCTTACCCTAACCCTAACCATAACAGTAAAACTTCCCCTAACCCTAACCCTAACCCTTAACCTTACCCTAACCATAACCATAACCCTAACCCTTACCCTTAGCCTAACCCTAACCCTAACTCTAACCCTTACCCTTACCCTAACCCTAACCCTAACCCTAACCCTAACCATAACCCTTACCCTTACCCTAATCATAACCCTAAACCTAACCCTAATTCTAAACCTAACCCTAACCCTAACCCTAACCCTAACCCTAAACCTTACCCTTACCCTAACCCTAACGCTAACCCTAACCCTAAAACTTCCCCTAACACTAAACCTAATCCTAACCCTTACCCTAAACCTAACCCTAACCCTAACGCTGACCCTTACCTTAACCCTAACCCTAACCCTAACCATTCCCCTTCCCCTAACGATAACCCTAACGGTAACCCTTACCCTAAACCTAACCCTAACACATACCCTTACTTTAAGCCTAACCCTAACCCCAACCCTATCCCCAACCCTAAACTTTACCCTTAACCTAAACCTAACCCTAACCCTTACCCTAAACGTAACCCTAACCCTACCCTAACCCTAACCTTAACCCTTACCCTTACCCTAACCCTAACCCTACACCTAACCCTATCCTTAACCCTAACCCTAAACCTAACCCTTACCCTAACCTTAACCCTAATCCTAACCCTAACCCTTACACTTACCCTAATCCTAACCCTAACCCTAAACCTAACCCTAACCTTAACCCTAACCCTTACCCTTACCCTAAGCCTAACCCTAACACTTAACCTAACCCTAACACTAACCCTAACCCTAACCCTTACCCATATCCTAACCCTAACCCTAACCCTAACCCTTACCCTAACCTAAATCCTATCCTAACCCTAAGCCTAACCGTAAACCATAACCTAACCCTGACCCTAAACCTAACCTTACCCTTACCCTAACCCTAAACCTAACACTACCCTAACCCTAACCCTACCCCTTACCCTTACCCTAACCCTAACCCAAACCCTAAATCTAAAACTTACCCTAACCCTAACCCTAAACCTAACCCTACCCTAAACTTAACCCTTACCCTTACCTTAACCCTAACCCTAAACCTAACCCTAACCCTTACCCTTACCCTAACCCTAACCCTAACCCTAACCCTATCCCTTACCATTACCCTAACCCTAACCCTAACCCTAACCCTAACCCTAACCTTACCCTTACCCTAACCCTAAGCCTAAACCTAACCCTAACCCTAAACCTAACCCTAACCCTAACCCTAACCCTAAACCTTACCCTTACCCTAACCCTAACCATAACAGTAAAACTTCTCCTAACCCTAAACCTAACCCTAACCCTTAACCTTACCCTAACCATAACCATAACCCTAACCCTTACCCTTAGCCTAACCCTAACCCTAAACCTAACCCTTAAACTTACCCAAACCCTAACCCTAACCTTAACCCTAACCCTAACCCTAACCCTATCCCTTACCCTTACCCTAACCCTAACCCTAACCCTAACCATAACCCTTACCCTTACCCCAATCATAACCCTAAACCTAACCCTAATCCTAAACCTAAACCTAACCTTAACCCTAACCCTAAACCTTACCCTTACCCTAACCCTAACGCTAACCCTAACCCTAAAACTTCCCCTAACCCTAAACTAATCCTAACCCTTACCCTAAACCTAACCCTAACCCTAACCCTGACCCTTACCTTAACCCTAACCTAACCCTAACCATTCCCCTTCCCCTAACAGTAACCCTAACGGTAACCCTAACCCTAAACCTAACCCTAACACATACCTTTACTTTAAGCCTAACCCTAACCCCAACCATATCCCTAACCCTAAACTTTACCCTTAACCTAAACCTAACCCTAACCCTTACCCTAAACCTAACCCTAACCCTACCCTAACCCTAACCTTAACCCTTACCCTTACCCTAACCCTAACCCTAAACCTAACCCTATCCTTAACCCTAACCCTAACCCTTACCCTTACCCTAACCCTAACCCTAACCCTAATACTAACCCTAACCCTTACACTTACCCTAACCCTAACCCTAACCCTTACCCTAAACCTAACCCTAACCCCAACCCTTACCTTAACCCTAACCCTAATCCTAAACCTAAACCTAACTCTAACCCTAACCCTAACACTAATCCTTACCCTAACCCTAACCCTAACCATTACCCTAACCCTAACCCTAACCCTAACATTAACCCTAACCTAACCCTTACCCTAACCTTAATCCTAACCCTAACCCTACTCTTTCCCTTACCCTAATCCTAACCTTAAACCGAACACTAACCCTTGTCCTAACCCTAACCATAACCCTTACCCTTACCCTAAACCTAACCCTAAACCTAACCCTCACCCTAACCCTAACCCTAACCAATAACCCTAATCCTAAACCAAACCCTAAAACTTACCTTTATCCTAAACCTAACACTAACACTAACACTTATGCTTACCCTAACCCCTACCCTAACTCTAACCCTAATCCTAACCCTTAACCTAACCCTAACCCTAACCCTAACCCTTACCCTTACATTACCCCTAAACTAACCCTAACACTAACTCTAACCCTAACCTTAACCTAACCCTAACCCTAACCTTAAACGTTACACTTACCCTAAACCTATCCCTATCATCACCTTAAACCTAACCCTAAACCTAACCCTAACCCTTACCCTTAACTTAACCCTAACCCTAACCCTAACCCTTACGCTTACCCTAACGCTAACCCTAACCCTAACCCTAACACATACCCTTACCCTAACCCTAACCCTAAACATAACCCTAACCCTAACCCTAACCCTAAACATAACCCTAACCCTAAATCTAACGCTAACACTTACCCTAACCCTAACCCCAACCCTAACCCTTACCCTAACCGAAACCCTTACACTAAACCTAACCCTAACCCTAACCCCTAACCCTAACGTTTAACCTAACCCTAACCCTTACCCTAAACCTAACCCTTACCTTTATCCAACCCTAAACCTAAATCTAACCCTAACCCTAACCAGAACCCTTAACCTAACCCTAACCCTAACACTAACCCTAACCCTTAACCTTAACCTTAACCTAACCCTAAACCTAACTCTAACCTTAACCCTATCCCTAACCCCAACCCTTACCCAAAGATAACCCTAACGCTTACCCTAAACCTAACCATAACCCTAACCCTATTCTTAACCCTATCCCTAACCATAACACTAACCCTTACCCTTACCCTTACCCTAACCCTAACTCTAAACCTAACCCTAACCCTAACCCTAACCCGAAACTTAACCCTAAACCTAACCGTTGCCCTTACCGCAACCCTAACCCTAAACCTAACCCTAACAATAACCCTAAATCTAAAGCTAACCCTAACCATAACCCTAACACTTACCCTTACCCTAACCCTAACCCTAACCTTAACCCCAACCCTAAACCTAACCCTAACCTTAAACCCAACCCTAAACCTAACCCTAACCCTAACCCTTACCCTAACCCTAACCCTTACCGTTACTCTAAACCTTACCCTAACTCTAACCCTAACCCTAATCCGAACCCTTACCCTGACCCTAAACCTAACCCTTCCTCTAACTCTAACCCTAACCTCAACCCTAACCCTAACCCTAACCCTAACCTAATCCTAACCCTAACCCTTACCCTTACCCTAACCCTAACCCTAAAACTAACCCTGACCCTAACCCTAACGCTTACCCTAACCCTAACCCTAACCCTAACACTTACCCTTACCCTAACCCTAACCCTAACCTTAACCCCAACCCTAAACCTAACCCTAACCCTAACCCTAACCCTTACCCTAACCCTAACCCTTACCCTTACTCTAAACCTTACCCTAACTCTAACCCTAACCCTAACCCTAACCCTTACCCTGACCCTAACCCTAACCCTTCCTCTAACTCTATCCCTAATCTCAACCGTAAACCTAACCCTAACCTAACCCTAACCCTAACCCTTACCCTTACCCTAACCATAACCCTAACACTAACACTGAACCTAACCCTAACGCTTACCCTAAACCTAACCCTAACCCTTAACCTTACCCTAACCCTAACCCTAAACCTCACCCTGACCTTAACCCTTACCCTAACACTTAACCTAACCGTAGCCCTAACCCTAACACTTACCCTTACCCTAACCGTAACCCTAAACCTAAACCTAACCCTTACCCTAACCCTACCCCTAAACCTAAGCCTAACCCTAACCCTAACACTTACGCTACCCCTAACCCTAACCCTAACCCTTACACTAACCGTAACCCTAACCCTAACCCTTACCCTAACTCTAACCCTAACCCCAACCCTAATCCCTAACCCTAAACTTAACCTAACCCTAACCCTCACACTAACCCTAAACCTTACCCTTACCCTAAACCTAAACTTAACACTTACCCTTACCCTAACCCCTACCCTAACCCTAACCCTAACCACTAACCCTTACCCTAACCTCAACCCTAATCCTAACCCTAAAACTAAACCTAACCCTAACCCTTACCCTTACCCTAACCCTAACCCTAACCCTAACACTTACCCTTACCCTAACCCCTACCCTTACCCTAACCCTAACCCTAACCCTAACCGTAACCCTAAACCCAAACCTATCCCTAACCCTAACCCTAACCCTTACCCTAACCCTAACCCTAATCCGAACCCTAACCTTAACCCTAACCCAAACCCTAACCCTAATCCTTACCCTTACCCTAACCCTAAACCTAAAACTAACCCTAACCCTAACCCTAACCCTAACTTTAACCCTAATCCTAACCTAACACCTGACCTTACCCTAAACCTAACCCTAAACCTATCACTAACCCTAACCCTAACCCTAACCATTACCCTTACCCTAATCCTAACCATAAACCTAACCCTAACCCTAACCCTAACCATAACACTTACCCTTACCCTAACCCTAACCCTAAAACTATCACTAACCCTAACCCTAACACTAACCCTTACCCTTAGTCTAAACCTAACCATAAACCTAATGCTAACCCTAACTCTTATCCTTACCCTAACCCGAACCCTAAACCTAACCCTAAACTTAACCCCTAAATGTAACCGTTATCCTAACCCTAACCCTAAAACTTACCCTTACCCTAACCCTAACCTTAATGCTAACCCTAACCCTAACCCTAACCCTTACCATTACCCTAACCCTAATCCTTACCCTAATTCTAACCCTAATCCTTAACCTTTCCCTAAACCTAACCCTAACCCTAATCCTAACCCTTACCCTTAACCAAACCCTAACACTAAACCAGCCCTAACCCTAAACATAACCCTAAATTTAACCCTAACCGTAACCCTAACCCTAAGCTTACCCTTACCCAAACCCTAACCCTAAACCTGACCCTTAACCTAAACCTAACCCTAACCCTTACACTAACCCTACCCCTAACCCTAACCTTTACCCTTACCTTAACCCTAACCCTAACACTAACAATAACCCTTAACCTTACCCTAACCCTAACCCTAAACCTAACCCTAACCCTAAATCTAACCCTAACCCTAACCCTAACCCTAAACTTTACCCTTACCCTAACCCTAATGCTAACCCTAAACATTCCCCTTACCCTTAACTTAACCCTAACTCTTATCCTAAACCTTACCCTAACCATAAACCTAAACCTAACCTTAACCCTAACTCTAACCCTAACCCATACCCTTCCCCTAACGCTAACCCTAACCCTATCCCTAAACCTAAACCTAACACATACCCTTACCCTAAACCTAACCCTAACCCCAACTCTTACCCTTACCCTAACCCTAACCCTAAACCTAACCTCACCCTCACCCTAACCCTAACCCTAACCACTAACCCTTACCCTAACCTCAACCCTAATCCTAACCCTAAAACTAAACCTAACCCTAACCCTTACCCTTACCCAAACCCTAACCCTAACCCTAACCCTAACCCTAACCCTAACACTTACCCTTACTTTAAGCCTAACCCTAACCACAACCCTATCCCCAACCCTAAACTTTACCCTTAACCTAAACCTAACCCTAACCCTTACCCTAAACCTAACCCTAACCCTACCCTAACCCTAACCTTAACCCTTACCCTTACCCTAACCCTAACCCTACACCTAACCCTATCCTTAACCCTAACCCTAAACCTAACCCTTACCCTAAACTTAACCCTAATCCTAACCCTAACCCTTACACTTACCCTAATCCTAACCCTAACCCTAAACCTAACCCTAACCTTAACCCTAACCCTTACCCTTACCCTAAGCCTAACCCTAACACTTAACCTAACCCTAACACTAACCCTAACCCTAACCCTTACCCATATCCTAACCCTAACCCTAACCCTAACCCTTACCCTAACCTAAATCCTATCCTAACCCTAAGCCTAACCGTAAACCATAACCTAACCCTGACCCTAACCCTAACCTTACCCTTACCCTAACCCTAAACCTAACACTACCCTAACCCTAACCCTACCCCTTACCCTTACCCTAACCCTAACCCAAACCCTAAATCTAAAACTTACCCTAACCCTAACCCTAAACCTAACCCTACCCTAAACTTAACCCTTACCCTTACCTTAACCCTAACCCTAAACCTAACCCTAACCCTTACCCTTACCCTAACCCTAACCCTAACCCTAACCCTATCCCTTACCATTACCCTAACCCTAACCCTAACCCTAACCCTAACCTTACCCTTACCCTAACCCTAAGCCTAAACCTAACCCTAACCCTAAACCTAACCCTAACCCTAACCCTAACCCTAAACCTTACCCTTACCCTAACCCTAACCATAACAGTAAAACTTCTCCTAACCCTAAACCTAACCCTAACCCTTAACCTTACCCTAACCATAACCATAACCCTAACCCTTACCCTTAGCCTAACCCTAACCCTAAACCTAACCCTTAAACTTACCCTAACCCTAACCCTAACCTTAACCCTAACCCTAACCCTAACCCTATCCCTTACCCTTACCCTAACCCTAACCCTAACCCTAACCATAACCCTTACCCTTACCCCAATCATAACCCTAAACCTAACCCTAATCCTAAACCTAAACCTAACCTTAACCCTAACCCTAAACCTTACCCTTACCCTAACCCTAACGCTAACCCTAACCCTAAAACTTCCCCTAACCCTAAACTAATCCTAACCCTTACCCTAAACCTAACCCTAACCCTAACCCTGACCCTTACCTTAACCCTAACCTAACCCTAACCATTCCCCTTCCCCTAACAGTAACCCTAACGGTAACCCTAACCCTAAACCTAACCCTAACACATACCTTTACTTTAAGCCTAACCCTAACCCCAACCATATCCCTAACCCTAAACTTTACCCTTAACCTAAACCTAACCCTAACCCTTACCCTAATCCTTACCCTAACTCTAACCCTAACCCTAACCCTTAACCTTTCCCTAACCCTAACCCTAACCCTAACCCTTACCCCTACCCTAACCCTAAACCTAACCCTAACCCTAACCCTAACCCTTACCATTTCCCTAACCCTTATCCAACACTAACCCTAACCCTAAACCGGACCCTAACCTTAACCTTACCCTAACCCTAAACCTAACCCTAACCCTAACCCTAACCCTTACCCTTTCCCTAACCCTAACCCTAACCCTTATCCAACACTAACCCTAACACTAAACCGGACCCTAACCTTAACCTAACCCTTAACCTTACCCTAATCGTAACCCTAACCCTAACCCTAAACCTTACCCTAACCCAAACCCTAACCCTAACACTTACCCTACCCTAACCCTAACCCTAACCTTAACCCTAACCCTAACCCTAACCCTAACCCTAACCCTAACCCACACCCTTACCCTAACCCTAACGCTAAACCTATCCTGAACCCTAACCCTATCCCTAACCCTAACTCTTATACTTACCCTAACCCTAAACCTAACCCTAACCCTAACCCCTAAATCTAACTGTATCCCTACCCCGAACCCTAACACTTACCCTTCCCCTAACCCTAACCTTAATGGTAACCCTAAACCTAACCCTAACTCTTATCCTAACCCTAACCCTAACCCTAACCCTAACACTTACCCTTACCATAAGCCCTACCCTAACCCTAAGCCTAACCCTAAACCATTACCTAACCCTAACCCCAACCCTAACCCTTACCCTTAACCTTACCTTAACCCCAACCCTAACCCTAACCCTTACGCTTACCCTAACGCTAACCCTAACTCTAACCCAAACCCTAACCCTAACACATACCCTTACCCTAACCCTAACCCTAACCGTAACCTTAACCCTAACCCTAACCCTAACCCTTACCCTAACCCTAACCCTAACCATAAACCTAACCCTAACACATACCCTTACCCTCAACCTAACCCTTACCCCAACTCTTACCCTTACCCTAACCCTAACCCTAAACCTAACCTCACACTCACCCTAAACCTAACCCTAACCACTAACCCTTACCCAAACCTCAACCCTAATCCTAACCCTAAAACTAAACATAACCCTAACCCTTACCCTTACCCGAACCCTAACCCTAACCCTAACCCTAACACTTACCCTTACCCTAACCCCTACCCTAAACCTAACCCTAACCCTAACCCTTACCCTAACCCTAACCCTAACCCTAACAGTAACCCTAAACCCAAACCTATCCCTAACCCTAACCCTAACCCTTACCCTAACTCTAACCCTAATCCAAACCCTAACCTTAACCCTAACCCAAATCCTAACGCTAACTCTTACCGTTACCCTAACCCTAAACCTAAAACTAACCCTAACCCTAACCCTAACCCTAACTTTAACCCTAATCCTAACCTAACACTTGACCTTACCCTAAACCTAACCCTAAACCTATCACTAACCCTAACCTTAACCCTAACCATTACCCTTACCCTAACCCTAAAAATAAACCTAACATTAACCCTAACCCTAACCATAACACTTACCCTTACCCTAACCCTAACCCTAAAACTATCACTAACACTAACCCTAACCCTAACACTAACCCTTACCCTTACCCTAACCCTAACCCTAAACCTAACACTTACCCTTACCCTAACCCCTACCCTAACCCTAACCCTAACGTTAAACCTTACCCTAACCCTAACCCTAACCCTAACCGTAACCTTAACCCTAACCCTAACCTAACCCTTGACCTTACCCTAACCCTAATCCTAAACCTATCACTAACCCTAACCATAACCCTAACCCTAACCCTTACCCTTACCCTAACCCTAACCATAAACCTAACCCTAACCCTAACCCTAAGACTAACACTTATCCTTCCCCTAAACCTAACCCTAAACCTATCACTAACACTAACCCTAACCCAAACACTAACCCTTACCCTTACCATAACCCTAACCCTAAACCTATCACTAACACTAACCCTAACCCTAACACTAAACCTTACCCTTACTCTAACCCTAACCATAAACCTAACGCTAACCCTAACCCTAACCCTAACCCTTAACCCTAACCCTAAACCTAATCCTAACCCTTACCCTTACCCTAACCCTAACCCTAACCCTAACCTAACCCTAACCCTAACCTTAACCCAAACCCTTACCCTTACCCTAACCCTAACCCTAAACCTATCACTAACCCTAAACCTAACCCTAACCCTAACCCTTACCCTTACCCTAACCCTAACCATAAACCTAACCCTAACCCTAACCCTAACCCTAACCCTAACACTTACACTTACCCTAACCCTAACCCTAAACCTATCACTAACATTAACCCTAACCCTAACACTAACCCTTACCCTTACTCTAACCTTAACCATAAACCTAACGCTAAACTTAACCCTAACCCTAACCCTAACCCTAAACCCGAACCCTAACCCTAATCCTATCCTTTACGATTACCCTAACCCTAACCCTATCCCTAACCTAACCCTAAACCTAACCATAACCCAAACCCTTACCCTTACCCTAACCCTAACCCTAAACCTATCACTAACACTAACCCTAACCCTAACACTAACCCTTACCCTTACTCTAACCCTAACCATAAACCTAATGCTAAACTTAACCGTATCCCTAACCCTAACCCAAAACCCTAACCCTAACCCTAATCCTAACCCTTACGATTACCCTAACCCTAACCCTATCCCTAACCTAATCCTAATCCTAACTTTAACCCAAACACGTACCCTTTCCCAAACCCTAACTCTAACCCTAACACTTAACATTAACCTAACCCTAACCCTAACCCTTAACCCTAACCCTAACCCTAACCGTAACCATAACCCTAACCCTAACCCTAAACCTTACCCTTACCCTAACCTTAACCCTAAACCTAACCCTAACCCTTACCCTTACCCTCACCATAAACCTAATCTTAACCCTAACCATTACCCTTACCCTCACCTCAAAATTAACCCTAACCCTAACCCTAAACTGAACTCTAACCCTTAACCTTAACCCTAACCCTAACCCTTACCCTAACCTAACCCTAACCCTAACCCTAGGCCATACCCTTACCCTAACTCTAACGCTAAAACTAACCTGAACCCTAACCCTATACCTAACCCTAACTCTTATACTTACCCTAACACTAAACCTAAACCTAACCCTAACACTAACTCCTAAATCTAACCGTAACCGTAACCCTAACCCTAACACTTACCCTTACCCTAACCTTAAACTTAATGCTAACACTAACCCTTACCTTAACCCTAACCCTAACACTAACCCTAACCATTAACCCTAACCATAACCCTCACCCTAACCCTAACCCTTACCCTAACCTTAACCCTAAACCTAACCCTAACCCTTACCCTTACACTCACCCTAAACCTAATCTTAACCCTAATCCTAACCCTAACCCTAAACTTACCCCTTACCCTTATCCTTACCCTAACCCTAACCCTAAACCTAACCCTAACCCCTAAATCTAACTGTATCCCTACCCGGAACCCTAACACTTCCCCTTCCCCTAACCCTAACCTTAATGGTAACCCTAAACCTAACCCTAACTCTTACCCTAACCCTAACCCTAACCCTAACCCTAACACTTACCCTTACCCTAAGCCCTACCCTAACCCTAAGCCTAACCCTAAACCATTACCTAACCCTAACCCCAACCCTAACCCTTACCCTTAACCTTACCTTAACCCCAACCCTAACCCTAACCCTTACGCTTACCCTAACGCTAACCCTAACCCTAACTCTAACCCAAACCCTAACCCTAACACATACCCTTACCCTAACCCTAACCCTAACCGTAACCTTAACCCTAACCCTAACCCTAACCCTTACCCTAACCCTAACCCTAACCCGAACACTTACGCTTACCCTAACCCTAACCCTAACCCTTACATTTACCCTCACCCTAACCTAAACTTAACCTTAACCCTAAACGTAACCCTAACCCTAATCCTTACCTTACATTAACCCTAACCCTAACCGTAACCCTAACCCTAACCCTAACACTTACACTTACCCTCAGCCTAACCTAACCTTAACCCTAACCCTAATCCTAACCATAACCCTAACCCTTATCCTTACCCAAACCCTAACCCTAACCCTATCGCTTACCCTAAACCTAACACTAAATCTAACCCTTACCCTTACCCTAACCCTAACCCTAAACCTGACCGTAACCCTTACCCTTACCCTAACCCCAACCCTAACCTTAACCCTAACCCTAAACTTAACCCTAACCCTTACCCTAACCCTAACATTAAACATAACCCTTATCCCTACCCTAACCCTAATCCTAAACCAAACCCTAACCCTAAACTTAACCCTTACCCTTACCCTAAACATAACCCTAAACCTAAACCTAACCCTTACCCTTACCCTAACCCTAACCCTAACCCTAAACCTAACCCTATCCCTAACCTTAACCCTAACCCTTACCCTTACCCTAAACCTAACCCTAACTCTAACCCTTACCCATACCCTTAACCTAACCCTAAACCTAACCCTTACCCTTACCCTAACCCTAAACCTAACCCTAACCCAAACCCTAACCCTAACCCTAAACCTTACCCTTACCTTAACCCTAACCCTAACCCTAAACCTATTCCTAACCCTAACCATAACCCTAACCCTTACCCTAACCCTAACCCTAATCCTAACCCTAACCCTTACTCTTACCCTAATCCTAACCCTATACCTAAACCTAACTCTAATCCTAACCTTAACGCTAACACTTACCCTTACCCTAACCCTAACCATAACCCTTAACTGAACCCTAACACTAACCCTATAACCTAACCCTTACCCTAACCCTAACACTAACCCTAACCCCTAACTCTAAACCTAAACCTAACCCTAAACCTTAACCTTATCCTAACCCTAACCCTAACCCTAACCCTAACCCTAACAATTACCCTTACCCTAAGCCCTACCCTAACCCTTACCCTAACCCTAACCCCAACCCTAACCCTTACCCTTACCCTAACACTAACCCTTACCCTTACCCTAACACTAAACCTAACCCTAACCCTAACCCTAACCCTTAACCTTACCCTAACCCTAACCCTTACCCTAACCCTAACCCTAACCCTAACCCTAACATAACTCTAACCCTAACCCTAACCCTAACCCTAACATAACCCTAACACTTACCCTAACCCTAACCCTAACCCTAACCCTAACCCCAACCCTTACCTTAACCCTAACCCTAACCTAAACCTTTCCCTAACTCTAACCCTAACCCTAACCCGAACCCTTACCCTGACCCTAACCCTAACCCTTCCTCTAACTCTAACCCTAACCTCAACCCTAACCCTAACCCTAACCTAACCCTAACCCTAACCCGAACCCTTACCCTGAACCTAACCCTAACCCTTCCTCTAACTCTAACCCTAACCTCAACCATAACCCTAACCCTAACCCTAACCCGAACACTTACCCTTACCCTAACCCTAACACTAACCCTTACACTAACCCTAACCCTATCCCTGATCCTAACCTCAACCTTAACCCTAGCCCTAACCCTAATCCTAACCTTAATCTTAACCCTAACGCTAAACCTAACCCTAACCCTTACCCTTACCCTAACACTAAGCCTAACCCTGACCCTAACCCTAACCCTAACCCTTACCCTAACCCTAACCCTAATCCTAACCCTAAACCTAACCCTAACCCTAACCTTAACCCTAACCCTAACCCTAACCCTAACCTGAACAATAACCCTTATCCTTACCCTAACCCTAACCCTAAACCTAACCCTAACCCTAACCCTAACCCTAACCCTAACCCTAAACCTAACCCTAACCCTAACCCTAACCCTAACCTAACCCTAACCCTTACCCTAACCCTAACCCTAACCCTTACCTAAACCTAACCCTAACCCTTACCCTTACCTTTACCCTAACCCTAACCCTAACCTTAACCCCAACCCTAAACCTAATCCTAACCCTAACCCTTACCCTTACCCTAACCCTAACCCTAACCCTAACTCTAACCCTTACCCTAAACCTTACCCTAAACCTAATCCTAACCCTTACATTTACCCTAACCCTAACCCTAAGCCTAACCCTTATCCTTACCCTAACCCTAACCCTAACCCTAAACCTAACCCTAACCCTAATCCTAACCCTTACATTTACCCTAACCCTAACCCTAAACCCAAACCTAACCCTTACCGTTACCCTAACCCTAACCCTAACCCTAAACCTAACCCTTACCCCAACCTTAAGCCTAACCCTTAACCTTACCCTAAACCTAACCCTAACCCTAACCCTAACTCGAACTCTAAACCTTACCCTTACCCTAACCCTAACACTAACCCTTACCCTAACCCTAATCCTAACCCTAACTCTAACCCTAACCCTTACCCTTACCCTTACAATAACCCTAGCACAAACCCTACACCTAACCCTAAACCTTACACTTACCCTAACCCTCACCCTAACCCTAACCCTTACCCTAACCCTAACCCTAATCCCAACCCTAACACTTACCCTAACCCTAACCCTAACCCTTAACCTTACCCTAACACTAACCCTAAACTTAACCCCAACCCTAAACCCAACCCTAACCCTAACCCTTACCCTAACACTTACCCTAACCCTAACCCTAACTCTAACCCTAAAACTTACCCTACCCTAGCCCTAACCTTAAACCTAACCCTTACCCTAACCCTAACACTAACCCTAACCCTTAGCCTAACCCTAACACTAACCCTAACCCTATCCCCTAAGCCTAACCCTTAACCTAACCCTAACACAAACCCTAACCCTAACCCTTACCCTTAACCAACACTAAACCTAACTCTAACCCAAACCCTAACCCTAAGCCTTAACCTAACCCTAACCCTAACCCAAATCTTACCCTTAACCTAACCCTAAACCTAACTCTACCCTTAACCCTAACCCTAACCCCAACCCTTACCTTAACCTAACCCTAACCCTTACCCTAACCCTAACCCTAACCCTAACCTTAACCCTAACCCTAACCCTTACACTTACCCTAAACCTAACCCCAACCCTAAACCTAAGCTTAAACCTAACCCTAACCCTTGCCCTTACCCTAACCCAACCATAAACCTAACCCTAAACCTAACAATAAACCTAATCCTAATCCTTACACTTACCCTAACCCTATCCCTAAACATAACCCTAACCCTAACCCTAACCTTAACCCTAATCCTAACCCTAATGCTAACCCTTACCCTTACCCTAAGATTAACCCTAAAACTAAACGTAACCCTAACCCTAACCCTAACCATTACCCTTACCCTAACCCTAAACGTAACCCTAAGCCTAACCCTAACCCTAACACCTAAATCTAACCCAAACCCTAACCCGAACACATACCCTTACCCTAACACTAACCCTTACCCTAAACCTAACCTTAACCCTAACCCTTAACCTAACCCTAACCTTAACCCTAACCCCTAAACATAACCCTTACCCTAACCCTAACCCTAACCCTAACCCTTACCCTTACTCTAACCCTAACCCTAACTCTAACCCTAAACCTAATCCAAACCCTTACCCTAACCCTAATCCTAAACTTTCCTCTAACTCTACCCCTAACCTCAACCATAACCCTAACCCTAACCCTAACCCTTACCCTTACCCTAACCCTAACACTAACCCTTACACTAACCCTAACCCTATCCCTAAACCTACCCTCAACCTTAGCCCTAACCCTAACCCTAATCCTAACCTCAACCTTAACCCTAACCCTAAACCTAACCCTAACCCTTACCGTTACCCTAACACTCAGCTTAACCCTGACTCTAACCCTAACCCTAACCCTTACCCTAACCCTAACCCTAATCCTAACCCTAAACCTAACCCTAACCCTAACCTTAACCCTAACCCTATCATTAACCCTAACCTGAACAATAACCCTTATCCTTACCCTAACCCTAACCCTAAACCTAACCCTAACCCTAAACCTAACCCTTACCCTTAGACTAACCTTAACCCTAAATCTAACCCTAAACCTTACCCTTACCCTAACCCTAACCCTAACCTTAACCCTGACCCTTACCCTTACCCTAACCCTAACGCTAACTCTAACACTTACACTAACCCTAATCCTAACCCTAACCCTTACCCTTATCCTTACCCTAACCCTAACCCTAACCTTAAGCAAAACCCTAACCCTACCATAACTCTACCCCTAACCCTAACCCTAACCCTAACCCTAACCCTAACCTAACCCTAACCCTTACCCTAACCCTAACCCTAACCCTAACCCTAACCCCAACCCTTACCTTAACCCTAACCCTAACCTAAACCTTACCCTAACCCTAACCCTATCCCTAACCGTAACCCTAACCCTAACCCTAACCCTAACGCTTA
>JANJXV010000104.1:2207500-2260000 GCA_024803745.1 Megascapheus bottae | reverse complement strand
ACCCTAACACTAACCCTATAACATAACCCTTACCCTAACCCTAACACTAACCCTAACTCCTAACTCTAAACCTAAACCTAACCCTAAACCTTAACCTTATCCTAACCCTAACCCTAAACCTAACACTTACCCTTACCCTAACCAATACCCTAACCCTAACCCTAACCCTAAGCCATAACATAACCCTAACCCTTACCCTTACCCTAAACCTAAACCTAACCATAAACTTAACCCTAACCCTTACCCTAACCCTAACCCTAACCCTAACTCTAACCTCTAACCCTAATCCTAAACCAAACCCTAATCCTTACCCTTATTCTAAACTTAACCCTAACACTAACACTTACCCTTACCCTAAACCCTACCCTAACCCTAACCCTAACCCCAACTCTTACCCTAACCCTAAACCAAACCCTTACCCTTACCCTAACTCTCACCCTCACCCTAACCCTAAACCTAACCCTAACCCTAAACTTACCCCTAACACTTACCCTAAACCTAACACTAACCCTAACCCTAACGCTTATCCTTACCCTAACCCTAACCCTAACCCTAACCCTAACACTCACCCGAACCCTAACCCTAACCATAAACCTTACGTTAACCCTATCCCTAACCCTAAACCTTACCCTAACCCTAACCTTAACCCTAACCCTAACCCCTAACCCAAACCCTTAACCTAACTCTAACCCTAACCCTAAGCCTAACCCTTACCCTTAACCAACCCTAACACTAACTCTAACCCTAACCCTAACCCTGACCCTTAACCTAACCGTAACCCTAACCCTAACCCTTGCCCTTACACTAACCCTAACCCTAAACCTAACACGAACCCTAAACCTAACCCTAACCCTAACCCTTACACTAACCCTAACCCTAACCCTAACCCTTACCCTTACCCTAACCGTAACCCTAACCCTAACCTTAACCCTAACTCTAACCCTAAACCTTGCCCTTACCCTAACCCTAACCCTAAACCTAACCCTCACCCTAACCTCAACCTTAACTCTAAACCTAACCCTTACCCTAACACTTACCCTTACTCTAACACTAAGCCTAACCCTAACCATAACCCTAACCCTTACCCTAACCCTAAACCTAATCCTAACTTTAACCCTAACCCTTACCCTTACCCTAAACCGAACCGTAACCCTAACCCTAACCCTAACCTTAACCCTAACCCTAACCTAAACCTTGGCCTTACCCTAACCCTAACCCTAAACCTATCACTTACCCTAACCCTAAACCTAAGTCTATCCCTAAACCTAACACATAACCTTAGCCTAACCCTAACCCTAACCCTAACCCAAAACCTAACCCTAATCCTTATCCTAACCCTAAGCATAACCCTAACCGTAACTCTAACCCTAACCCTTAAATGTACCATAACCCTAAACCTAACCTTAACCCCAACCCTAAACCTAATCCTAACCCAAACCCTAACCCTAACCCTAACCATAACCCTAACCCATACCCTTACCCTAACCCTTACGCTAAACTTATCCTGAACCCTAACCCTATCCCTAATCCTAACTCTTATACTAACCATAACCCTAAACATAACCCTAACCCTAACCCCTAAATCTAACTGTATCCCTACCCCGAACCCTAACACTAACCCTTCCCCTAACCCTAACCTTAATGGTAACCCTAAACATAACCCTAAATCTTACCCTAACCCTAACCCTAACCCTAACCCTAACCCTAACACTTACCCTTACCCTAAGCCCTACCCTAACCCTAAGCCTAACCCTAAACCATAACCTAACCCTAACCCCAACCCTAACCCTTACCCTTACCCTAACCCTAAACCTAACCCTAACCCTAACCCTAACCCTTACCCTTAACCTTACCTTAACCCTAACCCTAACCCTAACCCTTACGCTTACCCTAACGCTAACCCTTACCCTAACTCTAACCCTAACCCTAACCCTAACACATACCCTTACCCTAACCCTAACCCTAACCGTAACCTTAACCCTAACCCTAACCCTAACCCTTACCCTAAACCTAACCCTAACCCGAACCCTTACGCTTCCCCTAACCCTAACCTTAACCCTTATACTTACCCTCACCCTAACCTAACCTTAACCTTAACCCTAAACGTAACCCTAACCCTAATCCTTACCTTACATTAACCCTAACCTTGACCCTAACCCTAACCCTAACCCTAACACTTATCCTAACCGTAACCCTAACCCTAACCCTAACCCTTACACTTACCCTCAGCCTAAACTAACCTTAACCCTAACCCTAATCCTAACCCCAACCCTAACCCATATCCTTACCCAAACCCTAAACCTAACCCTATCGCTTACCCTAAACCTAACACTAAATCTAACCCTTACCCTTACCCTAACCCTAACCCTAAACCTGACCCTAACCCTTACCCTTACCCTAACCCCAATCCTAACCTTAACCCTAACCCTAACCTCAACCCTAACCCTTACCCTAACCCTAACATTAACCATAACTCTTATCCCTACCCTCACCCTAACCCTAATCCTAAACCAAACCCTAACCCTAAACATAACACGAACCTTAAACCTAACCCTTACCCTAACCCTTACACTAACCCTAACCCAAACCCTAACACTTACCCTTACCCTAACCGTAACCCTAACCCTAACCTTAACCCTAACTCTAACCCTAAACCTTGCCCTTACCCTAACCCTAACCCTAAACCTAACACGAACCCTAACCCTAACCCTAACCCTTACCCTAACCCTAACCCTAACCCTTACCCTTACCCTAACCCTAACCCTAACCCTAAACTTAACACTAACCTTAAACCTTGCCCTTACCCTAACCCTAACCCTACCTCTAACCCTAACCCTAACTCTTACCCTTACCCTAACCCTAACCCTAACCCTAAGCCTAATCCTAACCCTGAACCTAACCCTAATTCTAACCCTAACCCTAACCCTAAGCATAACCCTAACCCTAACCCTAACCCTAACCTTAAATATACGCTAACCCTAACCCTAACCTTAAACCCAACCCTAAACCTAACCGTAACCCTATCACTATCCCTTACCCTTACCCTATCCCTAAACCTAACAATAACGCTAACACTAACCATTACACTAACCCTAACCCTAATCCTAACCCTAACCCTTACCCTTACCCTAAACATAACCCTAACCCTAAACCTAACCCTAACACTTACCCTAACCCTAACCCTTACCCTTACCCTAACCCTAACTCTAACCCTTAAACTAACCCTAACCCTAACCCTTACCCTAACCCTAACCTTAAGCCTAACCCCTAACCCTAACCCTAAACCTAACTCTAACCCTAACCCTAACCGTATCCCTAACCCTTACCCTAACACTAAATCTAACCCTAAACCTAACGTTAACACTAACCCTAACCCTAACCCTAACCCTAACCTTAACCCTAACATTAACCCTAACCCTTGCCCTTACCCTAAACCTAACCCTAAACCTAACAGGAACCCTAACCCTAACGCTAACCCTAACCCTAACCCTTACCCTTTCCCTAACCCTAACCCTAAACTTAAACCTCACCCTAACCCGAACCCTAACTCTAACCTCTAACCCTAATTCTAAACCAAACCCTAATCCTTACCCTTATCCTAAATTTAACCCTAACACTAACACTTACCCTTACCCTAAACCCTACCCTAACACTAACCCTAGCCCTAACCCTAACCCTAACCCTAAACCTTACCCTATCCCTAAGCCTAACCCTAACCTCAAACTTAACCCTAACCCTAACCCTAACCCTAACCTAACCCATAACATTAATCTTAACCCCTAACCCTAACCCTTACCCTAACCCTAACCCTAACCATAACCCCAAACCTTACCCTTACTCTAACCCTAACCCTAATACTAACCCTAACCCTAACCCATACCCTAACCATAACCATAACCCTTCCTTTAACTCTTACCCTAACGTCAACCCTAACCCTATCCCTAACCCTAACCCTTACCCTTACCCTAACCCTAACCCTAACCCTAACCCTAACACTTACCCTAACCCTAACCCTTATCCTAACCCTAACCATAACCCTTACCCTAAACCTAACCCTAACCCTTGCCCTTACCCTAACCCTAACCCTAACTTTAACCCTAACCCTAATCCTTACACTAACCCTAACCCTAACCCTAACGCTTACCCTAACCCTAACCCTAACCCTAACCTCAAACTTAACCCTAACCCTAACCCTAACCCTAACCCTTAATCTAACACTAAGACTAAGCCTTACCCTAACCCTAACCCTAACCCTAACCCTAACCCTAACTCTTACCTTAACCCTAACCCTAATCCTAACCTTAAACCTAACCCTAACCGTAACCCTAACCTTAACCTTAACCCTAACCCTAACCCTAACCTTACCCCTTACCCTTAACCTTACCCTAACACTAAGCGTAACCCTAACCCTAATCCTAACCCTAAACCTTACCCTATCCATAACCCTAATCCTAACCCTAATGCTAACCCTAACCCTAACCTTAAACCTAACCCTAACCCTAACTCTTACCCTTACCCTAACCCTAACCCTAACACTAAGCATAAACCCTAAATTTAACCCTAACCCGTACCCTTACCCTAATACTAACCGTAATCGTAACCTAATCCTAACACTTACCCTAACCCTAACCCTAACCGTAACCCTAACCCTAACACATAACCTAAGCCTAACCCTAACCCTAACCGTAACCCTAACCCCAAACCTAAACCTAATCCTAACGCTAACGCTAACCCTAAGCATAAACCTAACCCTAACCCTAACCCTAATCCTTAAACGTACCCTAACCCTAAACCTAACCTTAACCCCAACCCTAAACATAACCCTAACCCTAACCCTAACCCTTACCCTTACCCTTACCCTAACCCTAACTCTAAACCTAACCCTAACCCTAACACTAACAATTACACTAACCATAACCCTAATCCTAACCCTAACCCTTACACTTACCCTTACCCTATCCCTACCCTAAACCTAAACCAAACACTTACCCTAACCCTAACCCTTACCCTTACCCTAACCCTAACCCTAAACCTTAAACTAACCCTAACCCTAACCCTAACCCTTACCCTAAACCTAAGCCTAACCCCTAACCATAAACCTAAACCTAACTCTAACCCTAACCCTAACCCTAACCCTTATCCTAACCCTAACCCTAACCCTAACATTAAACCTAACCCTAACCCTAACCCAAACCTTAACCCTAACCCTAACCCTAACCCTTGCCCTTACCCTAACCCTAACCGTAAACCTAACACGAACCCTAACCCTAACCCTAAACCTAACCCTCACCCTAACCCTAACCCTAACTCTAACCTCTAACTCTACCCCTAAACCAAACCCTAATCATTACCCTTATCCTAAACTTAACCCTAACACTAACACTTACCCTTACCCTAAACCCTACCCTAACCATAACCCTAACCCTTACCCTTAACCTAACCCTAACCATAACCCTAACCTTAACACTAACCCTAACCCTTGCCCTTACCCTAAACTTAATCCTAACTCTAACCCTAACCCTAAGACTTACCCTAACCATAACCCTAACCCTAACACTTACCCTAATCCTAACCCTAACCCGAACCTCAAACCTAACCCTAACCCTAACCCTAACCTCAACCTTAACCGTAACCCTAAACCTAACCCTACCCCTTACCCTCACCCTTACCCTAACACTAAGCCTAACCCTAACCCTAACCCTAACCTTTATTCTACTATAACCCTAATCCTAATCCTAACCCTAACCTTACCCCTAACACTTACCCTAAACCTAACACTAACCCTAACCCTAACGCTTATCCTTACCCTAACCCTAACCCTAACCCTAACCCTACCCTAACCCTAACCATTACCCTAACCCTAACCCTAATCCTAACCCTAACCCTTACCCAGAAACCTACCCAAACTCTTAGCCTAACCCTAACCCTTACCCTTACCCTAACCCTAACCCTAACCCTTAAACTAAACCTAACCCTAAACCTAACCATACCCTAACCCTAAAACTAAGCATAACCCCTAACCCTAAAACTAAACGTAACTCTAACCCTAACCCTAACCCTAACTCTATCCCTAACCCTTACCCTAACTCTAACTCTAACCTTACCCTAACCCTAACCCTAACCCTAACCTTAACCCTAAACCTAACCCTAATCCTAACCCTAACCTTAACCCTAACCCTAAACCTAACTCTTGTCCTTATCCTAACCCTAACCCTAAACCTAACACTAACGCTAACCCTAACCCTAAACCTAACACTCACCCTAACCCTAACCCTAACCCTAACCTCTAACCCTAACCCTAAACCTAACCCTAATCCTTACACTTATCCTAAACCTAAACCTAACACTAACACTTACCCTTACCCTAAACCCTACCCTAACCCTAAACCTAACCCTAACCCTTACCCTAACCCTAACCCTAAACCAAACCCTTACCCTTACCCTAACTCTCACCCTCACCCTAACCCTAAAACTAACCCTAACCCTAACCCTAACCTTACCCCTAACACTTACCCTAAACCTAACACTAACCCTAACCCTAACGATTATCCTTACCAAAACCCTAACCCTAACCCTAACCCTAACAATTACCCGAACCCTAACCCTAACCATAACCCTTACGTTAACCCTATCCCTAACCCTAACCCTTACCCTAACTCTAAACTTAACCCTAACCCTAACACCTAATCCAAACCCTTAACCTAACTCTAACCCTAACCCTAATCCTAACCCTTACCCTTAACCAACCCTAACACTAACTCTAACCCTAACCCTAACCCTGACCCTTAACCTAACCCTAACCCTAACCCTAACCCTAACCCTTACCCTTAACCAACCCTAAATCTAACTCTAAACCTAAACCTATCCCTAACCCTAACCCTAACCCTATCCCCTAACCCTAACCCTTAACCTAATGCTAAACCTAACCCTAACCCTAACACTTACCCTAACCCTAACCCTAACCCTAACCCTAACACATAACCTGAGCCTAACCATAACCCTAACCCTTGCCCTTACCTAACCCTAACCCTTACCCTAACTCTAACTCTAATCCTAACCCTAAACCTAACCCTAACCTCAACCTTAATCCTAACCCTAACCCTAATCCTACCCCTTACCCTTACCCTTACCCTAACACTAAGCATAACCCTAACCCTACCCCTAATCCTACCCTACACCTTACCCTTACCCTTACCCTAACACTAAGCCTAACCCTAACCCTAACCCTAACCCTACCCTAACCATAACCCTAATCCTAACTCTAAACCTAACCCTAACCCTAACTTTAACCCTAACCCTAACCCTAACCCTAACCTAACCCTTACCCTTACCCTAACCCTAACCCTATCCTTAACCCCAACCCTAACCCTAACCCTAACCCTAACCCTTACCCTAACCCTACCCCTAACCCTAACCCTAATCCTTGCCCTAAACCTAACCCTAATCTTAACCCTAACCCTTACCCTTACCCTCACATTAACCTTAAACCTAACCCTAACCCTAACCATAACCTTAACTCTAACATTTATCCTTACCCTAACCCTAACACTAAACCTAACCCTAACCCTAAACCTAACCCTTACACTTACCCTAACCCTAAACCTAACCCTAAACCCTACCTTTACCGTAACCCTAACCCTAACCCTAATCTTGACCCTAACTTTAACTCTAACTCTTACCCTTACCCTAACCATAACCCTAACCCTAAGCCTAATCCTAACCCTGAACCTAACCCTAATCCTAACCCTAACCCTAACCCTAAGCATAACCCTAACCCTAACCCTAACCCTTAAACGTACGCTAACCCTAAAACTAACCGTAACCCCAACCCTAAACCTAACCCTAACCCTAACACTAACCCTTACCCTTACCCTATCCCTAAACCTAACCCTAACCCTAACACTAACCATTACACTAAACCTAACCCTAATCCTCACCCTTACCCTTACCCTTACCCTAAACCTGACCCAAAACCTAAACCTAACCCTAACACTCACCCTAACCCTAACTGTTACCCTTACCCTAAACCTAACCCAAACGCTTAAACTAACCCTAATCCTAACCCTTACCCTAACCCTAACCCTAAGCCTAACGCCTAACCCTAACCCTAAAGCTAACTCTAACCCTAACCCTAACCCTAACCCTAACCCTTACCCTAACCCTAAACCTAACCCTAACCCTAACCTTAACACTAACCCTAACCCTAATCCTAAACCTAACCTTAACCCTAACCCTAAACCTAACCCTTACCCTTTCCCTAACCCTAACCCTAAACCTAACCCTCACCCTAACCCTAACCCTAACCTCAACCTTAATCCTAACCCTAACCCTAACCCTACGCCTTACCCTTACCCTTACCCTAACACTAAGCATAACCCTAAACCTACCCCTAATCTTAACCTACACCTTACACTTACCCTTACCCTAACACTAAGCCTAACCCTAACCCTAACCCTAACCCTACCCTTACCATAACCCTAATCCTAACTCTAAACCTAACACTAACCCTAACTTTAACCCTAACCCTAACCCTAACCTAACCCTTACCCTTACCCTAACCCTAACCCTATCCTTAACCCCAACGCTAAACCTAACCCTAACCCTAACCCTAACCCTTACCCTAACGCTACCCCTAACCCTAACCCTAATCCTTACCCTAAACCTAACCCTAATCTTAAACCTAACCCTTACCCTTACCCTCACATTAACCTTAAACCTAACCCTAACCCTAACCCTAACCTTAATTCTAACATTTATCCTTACCCTAACCCTAACCCTAACCTTAACTCTAACATTTATCCTTAACCTAACCCTAACCCTAACCCTAACCCTTACCCTTACCCTAATCCTAAACCTAACCCTAAACCTTACCGTTACCCTAACCTTAACCCTAACCCTAATCTTGACCCTAACTTTAACCCTAACTCTTACCCTTACCCTAACCCTAACCCTAACCCTAAGCCTAATCCTAACCCTGAACCTAACCCTAATCCTAACCCTAACCCTAACCCTAAGCATAACCCTAACCCTAACCCTAATCCTTAAACGTATGCTAACCCTAAAACTAACCTTAACCCCAACCCTAAACCTAACCCTAACCCTAACACTAACCCTTACCCTTACCCTATCCCTAAACCTAACCCTAACCCTAACACAAACCATTACACTAACCCTAACCCTAATCCTAACCCTAACCCTTACCCTTACCCTAAACCTAACCCAAACCCTAAACCTAACCCTAACACTTACCCTAACCCTAACTGTTACCCTTACCCTAAACCTAACCCAAACCCTTAAACTAACCCTAACCTTAACCCTAACCCTAACCTTAACCCTAACCCTAACTCTAACCCGTACCCTTTCCCTAACCCTAACCCTAAACCTAACCCTCACCCTAACCCTAAACCTAACCCAAACGCTTAAACTAACCCTAACCCTAACCCTTACCCTAACCCTACCCCTAAACCTAACCCTAATCCTTACCCTAAACCTAAACCTAACCCCTAACCCTGACCCTAAACCAAACTCTAACCCTAACCCTAACCCTAACCCTTACACTAAACATAAACCTAACCCTAACCCTAACTTTAACACTAACCCTAATCCTAACCCTAAACCTAACCTTAACCCTAACCCTAACCCTAACCCTTGCCCTTACCCTAAACCTAACCCTAAACCTAACACTAACCCTAACCCTAACGCTAACCCTAACCCTAACCCTTACCCTTTACCTAACCCTAAACCTAAACCTAACCCTCACCCTAACCCTAACCCTAACTCTAACCTCTAACCCTAATCCTAAACCAAACCCTAATCCTTACCCTTATCCTAAACTTAACCCTAACACTAACACTTACCCTTACCCTAAACCCTACCCTAACCCTAACGCTAACCCTTACCCTAACCCTAACCCCAACCCTAACCTCAAACTTAACCCTCACCCTAACCCTAACCCTAACCCTTACCCTTACTCTAACACTAAGGCTAACCCTAAACCTAACCTTTACCCTTACCCTAAACCTAACCCTAATCCTAACCTAACCCTAACCTCAACATTAATCCTAACCCTAACCCTAACCCTACCCCTTACCCTTACCATTACCCTAACACTAAGCATAACCCTAACCCAACCCCTAATCCTACCCTACCCCTTACCCTTACCCTTACCCTAACACTAAGCCTAACCCTAACCCTAACCCTAACCCTACCCTAACCATAACCCTAATCCTAACTCTAAACCTAACACTAACCCTAACTTTAACCCTAACCCTAACCTAACCCTTACCCTTACCCTAACCCTAACCCTATCCTTAACCCCAACCCTAAACCTAACCCTAACCCTAACCCTCACCCTAACCCTACACCTAACCCTAACCCTAATCCTTACCCTAAACCTAACCCTAATCTTAACCAGAACCTTAACCCTAACCCTAACCCTAACCCTTGCCCTTACCCTAAACTTAACCCTAAACCTAACACGAACCCTAACCCTAACGCTAACCCTAACCCTAACCCTTACCCTTTCCCTAACCCTAAACCTAAACCTTACCCTCACCCTAACCCTAACCCTAAGTCTAACCTCTAAACCTAATCCTAACCCAAACTCTAATCCTTACCCTTATCCTAAACTTAACCCTAACACTAACACTTGCCCTTACCCTAAACCCTACCCTAACCCTAACCCTAACCCTTACTGTAATCCTAACCCTAACCCTAACCCTAATCTTAACCCTAACCCCAACCCTAACCCTTACCCAACCCTAACCCTAACCCTAACCCTTACCGTAACCCTAACCCTAAATCTAACCCACACCCTTGAACTAACCCTAACCCTAACCCTTACCCTAACCCTAACCCTAATCCTAACCCCTAAACCTAACCCTAAACCTAACTCTAACCATAACCCTAACCCTAACCCTTACCCTAAACCTAAACCTAACCCTAACCCTAACCTTAACACTAACCCTAATCCTAACCCTAAACCTAACCTTAACCCTAACCCTAACCCTAACCCTTGCCCTTACCCTAAACCTAACCCTAAACCTAACACGAACCCTAACCCTAACGCTAACCCTAACCCTAAACCTTACCCTTTCCCTAACCCTAACCCTAACCCTAACCCTCACCCTAACCCTAACCCTAGCTCTAATTTCTAACCCTAATCCTAACCCAAACCCTAATCCTTACCCTTATCCTAAACTTAACCCTAACACTAACACTTACCCTTACCGTAAACCCTACCCTAACCCTAACCCTAACCCTTACCCTAACCCTAACCCTAACTCTAACGTAATCTTAACCCTAACCCTAACCCTAACCCTAACCCTAACCCTAATCTTGACCCTAACTTTAACCCTAACTCTTACCCTTACCCTACCCTAACCCTAACCCTAAGCCTAATCTTAACCTGAACCTAACCCTAATCCTAAACCTAACCCTAACCCTAAGCATAACCCTAACCCTAACCCTAACCCTAATCCTTAAAAGTACGCTAACCCTAAACCTAACCTTAACCGCAACCCTAAACCTAACCGTAACCCTAACACTAACCATTACCCTTACCCTATCCCTAAACCTAACCCTAACGCTAACACTAACCATTACACTAAACCTAACCCTAATCCTACCGTAACCCTTACCCTAACCCTAACCCGAACCCTAAGCTAACCTTAACCCTAACCCTAACCCTAACCCTTGCCCTTACCCTAAACCTAACCCTAAACCTAACCCTCACCCTAACCCTAACCCTAACTCTAACCTCTAACCCTAATCCTAACCCAAACCCTAATCCTTACCCTTATCCTAAACTTAACCCTAACACTAACACTTACCCTTACCCTAAACCCTACCCTAACCCTAACCCTAACCCTAACCCTAACCCTTACCCTAACCCTAACCCTAACCCTTACCCTATACCTAACCCTAACCCTAACCTCAAACTTAACCCGAACCCTAACCCTAACCCTAAACCTAACCTAACCCATAACATTAATCTTAAACCCTAACCCTAACCCTTACCCTAACCCTAACCCTAACCCTGACCCCAACCCTTACCCTTACTCTAACCCTAACCCTAACACTAACCTGAACCCTAACCCTTACCCTAACCCTAACCATAACCCTTCCTTTAACTCTACCCCTAACGTCAACCCTAACCCTACCCCTAACCCTAACCCTTACCGTTACCCTAACCCTAACCATATCCCTAACCCTAACCCTAACCCTTATCCTAACCCTAACCATAACCCTAACCCAAACAAGTAACCTAACCCATAACATTAATCTTAACCCCTAACCCTAACTCTTACCCTAACCCTAACCCTAACCCTTACCCTAACCCTAAACCTAAACCTAACCCTAACCTTAACACTAACCCTAACCCTAACCCTAACCCTAACCTTAACCCTAACCCTAAACCTAACCCTTGCCCTTACCCTAAACCTAACCATAAACCTAACACGAACCCTAACCCTAACGCTAACCCTAACCCTAACCCTTACCCTTTCCCAAACCCTAACCCTAAACCTAACCCTCACCCTAACCCTAACCCTATCTCTAACCTCTAACCCTAATCCTAAACCAAACCCTAATCCTTACCCTTATCCTAAACTTAACCCTAACACTAACACTTACCCTTACCCTAAACCCTACCCTACCCCTAACCCTAACACTTACCCTAACCCTAATCCTAACCTTAACCCTAAACTTAACCCTAACCCTAACCCTAACCCTAATCTTGACCCTAACTTTAACCCTAAATCTTAACCTTACCCTAACCCTAACCTTAACCCTAAGCCTAACCCTAACCCTGAACCTAACCCTAATCCTAACCCTAACCCTAACCCTAAGCATAACCCTAACCCCAACCCTTACCCTTACCCTAAAACTAACCCTAACCCTAAACCTAACCCTAACACTTACCCTAACCCTAAACCTTACCCTTAACTAACCCTAACCCTAAACCTTAAACTAACCCTAACCTTAACCCTTACCCTAACCCTAACCCTAAGCCTAACCCCTAACCCTAAACCTAAACCTAACTCTAACCCTAACCCTAACCCTAACCCTAACCCTTACCCTAACCCTAAACCTAACCCTAAACCTAAACTTAACACTAACCCTAACCCTAACCCTAACCCTAACCTTAACCCTAACCCTAACCTTGACCTAACCCTAACCCTAAACCTAACCCTAACACTTACCCTAACCCTAACCCTAACCCTTACCCTTAACTAACCCTAACCCTAAACCTTAAACTAACCCTAACCCTAACCCTTAGCCTAACCCTAACCCTAAGCGTAACCCCTAACCCTAACCCTAAACCTAACTCTAACCCTAACCCTAACCCTAACCCTAACCCTAACCCTTACCCTAACCCTAAACCTAACCCTAAACCTAACCTTAACACTAACCCTAACCCTAACCCTAACCTTAACCCTAACCCTAACCCTAACCCTTGCCCTTACCCTAAACCTAACCCTAAACCTAACACGACCCCTAACCCTAATGCTAACCCTAACCCTAAACCTTACCCTTTACCTAACCCTAACCCTAAACCTAACCCTAACCCTAACTCTAACCTCTAACCCTAATCCTAAACCAAACCCTAATCCTTACCCTTATCCTAAACTTAACCCTAACACTAACACTTACCCTTACCCTAAACCCTACCCTAACCCTAACCCTAACCCTTACCCTAACTCTAACCCTAACCCTTACCCTATCCCTATCCCTAACCCTAAACTCAAACTTAACCCTAACCCTAACCCTAACCCTAACCCTAACCCTAACCCTAACCTAACACACATTAATCTTAACCCATAACCCTAACCCTTACCCTAACCCTAACCCTAACCCTAACCCCAACCCTTCCCCTTACTCTAACCCTAACCCTAACACTAACCCTAAACCTAACCCTTACCCTAACCCTAACCATAACCCTTCCTTTAACTCTAACCCTAAAGTCAACCCTAACCCTACCACTAACCCTAACCCTTACCCTTAACCTAACCCTAACCCTAACACTAACCTAACCCTTACCCTTACCCTAACCCTAACCCTATCCTTAACCCCAACCCTAAACCTAACCCTAACCCTAAACCTTACCCTAACCCTACACCTAACCCTAACCCTAATCCTTACCCTAAACCTAACCCTAATCTTAACCCTAACCCTTACACTTACCCTCACATTAACCTTAAACCTAACCCTAACCCTAACCCTAACCTTAACTCTAATATTTATCCTTACCCTAACCCTAACCCTAAACCTAACCCTAACCCTAAACCTGACCCTTACCCTTACCCTAACCCTAACCCTAACCCTAAACCTTACCGTTACCCTAACCCTAACCCTAACCCTACTCTTGACCCTAACTTTAACCCTAACTCTTACCCTTACCCTAACCCTAACCCTAACCCTAAGCCTAATCCTAAACCTGAACCTAACCCTAATCCTAACCCTAACCCTAACCCTAAGCATAACCCTAACCCTAACCCTAGTCCTTAAACGTACGCGAACCCTAAACCTAACCTTAAACCCAAACCTAAACCTAACCCTAACCCTAACACTAACCCTTACCCTTACCCTATCCCTAAACCTAACCCTAATCCTAACACTAACCATTAAACTAACCCTAACCCTAATCCTAACCCTAACCCTTACCCTTACCCTAAACCTAACCCAAACCCTAAACCTAACCCTAACACTTACCCTAACACTAACCGTTACCCTTACCCTAAACCTAACCCAAACCCTTAAACTATCCCTAAACCTAACCCTTACCCTAACCCTAACCCTAAGTCTAACCCCTAACCCTAACCCTAAACCTAACTCTAACCCTAACCCTAACCCTAATCCTAACCATTACCGTAACCCTAACCCTAACCCTAACCTTAACCCTAACCCTAACCCTAACCCTTGCCCTTACCCTAAACTTAACCCTAAACCTAACACGAACCATAACCCTAACGCTAACCCTAACCCTAACCCTTACCCTTTCCCTAACCCTAAACCTAAACCTTACCCTCACCCTAACCCTAACCCTAAGTCTAACCTCTAAACCTAATCCTAACCCAAACTCTAATCCTTACCCTTATCCTAAACTTAACCCTAACACTAACACTTACCCTTACCCTAAACCCTACCCTAACCCTAACCCTAACCCTTACTATAACCCTAACCCTAACCCTAACCCTAATCTTAACCCTAACCCCAACCCTAACCGTTACCCTAACCCTAACCCTAACCCTTACCGTAACCCTAAACCTAAACCTAACCCAAACCCTTAAACTAACCCTAACCCTAACCCTTACCCTAACCCTAACCCTAAGCCTAACCCCTAAACCTAACCCTAAACCTAACTCTAAACCTAACCCTAACCCTAACCCTTACAATAAACCCAAACCTAACCCTTACCCTAACCTTAACACTAACTCTAATCCTAACCCTAACCCTAAACTTAACCCTAACCCTAACCCTAACCCTTGCCCTTACCCTAAACCTAACCCTAACCCTAACCCTAACCCTAACCCTTACCCTAAACCTAAATCTAACGCTTACCCTAACCTTAACACTAACCCTAATCCTAACCCTAACCCTAACCCTAACCCTAACCCAAACCCTAATCCTTACCCTTATCTTAAACTTAACCCTAACACTAACACTTACCCTTACCCTAAACCCTACCCTACCCCTAACCCTAACACTTACCCTAACCCTAACCCTAACCTTAACCCTAACCTTAAGACTAACCCTAACCCTAACCCTAACCCTAACCCTAACCCTTAAAGTAACCCTAACCCTAACCCTTACCCTCACCCTAACCCTAAGCCTAACCCCTAACCCTAACCCTAAACCTAACTCTAACCCTAACCCTAACACTAACCCTAACCCTTACCCTAACCCTAAACCTAACCCTAAACCTAACCTTAACACTAACCCTAACCCTAACCCTAACCTTAACCCTAACCCTAACCTAACCCTAACCCTAAACCTAACCCTAACACTTACCCTAACCCTAACCCTTACCCTTAACTAACCCTAACCCTAAACCTTAAACTAACCCTAACCCTAACCCTTACCCTAACCCTAACCCTAAGCCTAACCCCTAACCCTAACCCTAAACCTAACTCTAACCCTAACCCTAACCCTAACCCTAACCCTTGCCTTAACCCTAAACCTAACCCTAAACCTAACCTTAACACTAACCCTAACCCTAACCCTAACCCTAACCTTAAACCTAACCCTAACCCTAACCCTTGCCCTTACCCTAAACCTAACCCTAAACCTAACACGACCCCTAACCCTAACGCTAACCCTAACCCTAACCCTTACCCTTTCCCTAACCCTAACCCTAAACCTAACCCTCACCCTAACCCTAACCCTAACTCTAACCTCTAACCCTAATCCTAAACCAAACCCTAATCCTTACCCTTATCCTAAACTTAACCCTAACACTAACACTTACCCTTACCCTAAACCCTACCCTAACCCTAACCCTAACCCTTACCCTAACTCTAACCCTAACCCTTACCCTATCCCTAACCCTAACCCTAAACTCAAACTTAACCCTAACCCTAACCTTAACCCTAACCCTAACCCTAACCCTAACCTAACCCACAACATTAATCTTAACCCCTAACCCTAACCCTTACCCTAACCCTAACCCTAACCCTAACCCCAACCATTACCCTGACTCTAACCCTAACCCTAACACTAACCCTAAACCTAACCCTTACCGTAACCCTAACCATAACCCTTCCTTTAACTCTAACCCTAACGTCAACCCTAACCCTACCCCTAACCCTGACCCTTACCCTTAACCTAACCCTAACCCTAACCCTAACCCTAACCCTAACACTTACCCTAACCCTAACCCTTATCCTAAACCTAACCATAACCCTTACCCTAACCCTAACCCTGACCCTTGCCCTTACCCTAATCCTAAACCTAACTTTAACCATAACCCTAATCCTTACCCTAACCCTAACCCTAACCCTAACCCTTACCCTAACCCTACCCTAACCCTAACCTCAAACTTAAACCTAACCCTAACCCTAAACCTCACCCTTACTCTAACCCTAAGACTAACCCTTACCCTAACCCTAACCCTAACCCTAACCCTTACCTTAACCCTAACCCTAATCCTAAACTTAAACCTAACCCTAACCGTAACCCTAACCTCAACCTTAACCCTAACCCTAACCCTAACCTTACCCCTTAACCTTACCCTTACCCTAACACTAAGTCTAACCCTAACCCTAACCCTAACCCTAACCCTTACCCTAACCGTAACCCTAATCCTAACCCTAAAGCTAACCCTAACCCTAACCTTAACCCTAACCCTAACCCTAACTCTTACCCTTACCCTAACTCTAACCCTAACACTAACCCTGACCCTAATTTTAACCCTAAACCGTACCCTTACCCTAATACTAACCGTAACCATAACCCTATCCTAACACTTACCCTAACCCTAACCCTAACCGTAACCCTAACCCTAACACATAACCTGAGCCTAACCCTAACCCTAACCGTAACCCTAACCCCAAACCTAAACCTAATCCTAACCCTATCCCTAACCCTAATCATAAACCTAACCCTAACCCTAACCCTAATCCTTAACCGTACACTAACCCTAAACCTAACCCTAACCCTTACCATAACCATAACCCTAATCCTAACCCTAAAGCTAACCCTAACCCTTACCTTAACCCTAACCCTAACCCTAACTCTTACCCTTACCCTAACCCTAACCCTAACACTAACCCTGACCCTAACTTTAACCCTAACCTGTACCCTTACCCTAATACTATCCGTAACGGTAACCCTAATCCTAACACTTACCCTAACCCTAAACCTAACCCTAACCATAACCCTAACACATAACCTGAGCCTAACCCTAACATTAACCGTAACCCTAACCCCAAACCTAAACCTAATCCTAACCCTAACCCTAACCCTAAGCATAAACCTAACCCTAACCCTAACCCTAATCCTTAAACGTACCCTAACCCTAAACCTAACCTTAACCCCAACCCTAAACCAAACCCTAACCCTAACCATAACCCTTACCCTTACCCTATCCCTAAACCTAACCATAACCATAACACTAACCATTACACTAACCCTAATCCTAATCCTAACCCTAACCCTTACCCTTACCCTAACCCTAACCCTAACCCTAAACCTAAACCAAACTCTTACCCTAAACCTAACCCTTACCCTTCGCCTAACCCTAACCCTAAACCTTAAACTAACCCTAACCCTAACCCTTACCCTAACCCTAAGCCTAACCCCTAAACCTAACCCTAACCCTAACCCTAAGCCTAACCCCTTACCCTAAAACTAAACGTAACTCTAACCCTAACCCTAACCCTAACTCTATCCCTAACCCTTACCCTAACTCTAACTCTAACCTTACCCTAACCCTAACCCTAACCCTGACCTTAACCCTAAACCTAACCCTAATCCTAACCCTAACCTTAACCCTAACCCTAAACCTAACCCTTATCCTTATCCTAACCCTAACCCTAAACCTAACACTCACCCTAACCCTAACCCTAACCCTTACCCTTATCCTAACCCTAACCCTAAACCTAACACTCACCCTAACCCTAACCCTAACCTCTAACCCTAACCCTAAACCTAACCCTAATCCTTACACTTATCCTAAACCTAAACCTAACACTAACACTTACCCTTACCCTAAACCCTACCCTAACCCTAACCCTAACCCTAAACCTTACCCTAACTCTCACCCTCAACCTCACCCTAAACCTAACCCTAACCATTACCTTACCCCTAACACTTACCCTAAACCTAACACTAACCCTAACCCTAACGCTTATCCTTACCCTAACCCCAACCCTAACCCTAACACTTACACAAACCCTAACCCTAACCATAACCCTAACCATAACCCTTCCTTTAACTCTAACCCTAACCTCAACCCTAACCCTAACCCTAACCCTTACCCTTACCCTAACCCTAACCCTAACCCTAACACTTACCCTAACCCTAACCCTTATTCTAACCCTAACCATAACCCTTACCCTAACCCTAACCCTAACCCTTGCCCTTACCCTAACCCTAACCCTAACCCTAATCCTTACCCTAACCCTAACCCTAAGCCTAAGCCTTACCCTAACCCTAACCCTAACCCTAACCTCAAACTTAACCCTAACCCTAACCCTAACCCTCACCCTTACTCTAACACTAACACTAACCCTTACCCTAACCCTAACCCTAACCCTTACCTTAACCTTAACCCTAATCCTAACCTTAAACCTAACCCTAACCGTAACCCTAACCTCAACCTTAACCCTAACCCTAACCCTAACCTTAAACCTTACCCTTACCCTTACCCTTACACTAAGCCTAACCCTAACCCTAAACCTAACCCTAACCCTTACCCTAACCATAACCCTAGTCCTAACCCTAAAGCTAACCCTAACCCTAACCTTAACCCTAACCCTAACGCTAACTCTTACCCTTACCCTAACACTAACCTTAACACTAACCCTGACCCTAACTTTAACCCTAACCCGTACCCTTAACCTAATACTAACCGTAACCGTAACCCTAATCCTAACACTTACCCTAACCCTAACCCTAACCATAACCCTAATCCAAACACATAACCTGAGCATAACCCTAACCCTAACCGTAACCCTAACCACAAACCTAAACCTAATCCTAACCCTAACCCTAACCCTAAGCATAAACCTAACCCTAACCCTAACCCTAATCCTTAAAAGTACCCTAACCCTAAACCTAACCTTAACCCCAACCCTAAACCTAACGCTAACCCTAACCCTAACCCATACCCTTACCCTATCCCTAAACCTAACCCTAACCCTAACACTAACCAGTACACTAACCCTAACCCTAATCATAACCCTAACCCTTACCCTTACCCTTACCCTAACCCTAACCCTAACCCTAACCCTAATCCTTAAAAGTACCCTAACCCTAAACCTAACCTTAACCCCAACCCTAAACCTAACGCTAACCCTAACCCTAACCCATACCCTTACCCTATCCCTAAACCTAACCCTAACCCTAACACTAACCAGTACACTAACCCTAACCCTAATCATAACCCTAACCCTAACCCTAACCCTAACCCTAACCCTAACCCTAACCCTTACCCTTACCCTAACCCTAACCCTAAACCTTAAACTAACCCTAACCCTAACCTTAACCCTAAACCTAACCCTTGCCCTTACCCTAAACCTAACCCTAAGCCTAACATGAACCCTAACCCTAATGCTAACCCTAACCCTAAACCTTACCCTTTCCCTAACCCTAACCCTAAACCTAACCCTCACCCTAACCCTAACCCTAACTCTAACCTCTAACCCTAATCCTAAACCAAACCCTAATCCTTACCCTTATCCTAAACTTAACCCTAACACTAACACTTACCCTTACCCTAAACCCTACCCTAACCCTAACCCTAACCCTTACCCTAACCCTAACCTCAAACTTAACCCTCACCCTAACCCTAACCCTAACCCTTACCCTTACTCTAACACTAAGCCTAACCCTAAACCTAACCTTAACCCTTACCCTAACCCTAACCCTAATCCTAACCCTAAACCTAACCCTAACCTCAACCTTAATCCTAACCCTAACCCTAACCCTACCCCTTACCCTTAACCTTACCCTAACACTAAGCATAACCCTAACCCTACCCCTAATCCTACCCTACCCCTTACCCTTACCCTTACCCTAACACTAAGCCTAACCCTAACCCTAACCCTAACCCTAACCCTACCCTAACCATAACCCTAATCCTAACTCTAAACCTAACCCTAATCTTAACCCTAAACCTTACCCTTACCCTCACATTAACCTTGAACCTAACCCTAACCCTAACCCTAACCTTAACTCTAACATTTATCCTTAACCTAACCCTAACCCTAAACCTAACCGTAACCCTAACCATAACCCTAACCCTAACCTTACCCTTACCCTAACCCTAACCCTAACCCTAACCCTAACCCTTGCCCTTACCATATCCCTAACCCTACCCCTAACCCTAACCCTACCCTAACCATAACCCTAATCCTAACTCTAAACCTAACACTAACCCTAACTTTAACCCTAACCCTAACCCTAACCTGACCATTACCCTTACCCTAACCCTAACCCTATTCTTAACCCCAACTCTAAACCTAACCCTAACCCTAACCCTAACACTTACCCTAACCCTACCCCTAACCCTAACCCTAATCCTTACCCTAAACCTAACAATAATCCTAACCCTAACCCTTACCCTTACCCTCACATTAACCTTAAACCTAACCCTAACCCTAACCTTAACTCTAACATTTATCCTTACCCTAACCCTAACCGTAAACCTAACCCTAACCCTAAACCTGACCCTTACCCTTACACTAACCCTAAACGTAACCCTAAACCTTACCGTTACCCTAACCCTAACCCTAACCCTAATCTTGACCCTAACTTTAACCCTAACTCTTACCCTTACCCTAACCCTAACCCTAACCCTAAGCCTAATCCTAAGCCTGAACCTAACCCTAATCCTAACCCTAACCCTAACCCTAAGCATAACCCTAACCCTAACCCTAATCCTTAAACGTACGTGAACCCTAAACCTAACCTTAACCCCAAACCTAAACCTAACCCTAACACTAACACTAACCCTTACCCTTACCCTATCCCTAAACCTAACCCTAATCCTAACACTAACCATTCCACTAACCCTAACCGTAATCCTAACCTTAACCCTTACCCTTACCCTAAACCTAACCCAAACCCTAAACCTAACCCTAACACTTACCCTAACCCTAACCGTTACCCTTACCCTAAACCTAACCCAAACCCTTAAACTATCCCTAAACCTAACCCTTACCCTAACCCTAACCCTAAGCCTAACCCCTAACCCTAACCCTAAACCTAACTCTAACCCTAACCGTAACCCTAACCCTAACCATTACCGTAACCCTAACCCTAACCCTAACCTTAACACTAACCCTAACCCTAACCCTAACCTTAACCCTAACCCTAACCCTAACCCTTGCCCTTACCCTAAACTTAACCCTAAACCTAACACGAACCATAACCCTAACGCTAACCCTAACCCTAACCCTTACCCTTTCCCTAACCCTAAACCTAAACCTTACCCTCACCCTAACCCTAACCCTAAGTCTAACCTCTAAACCTAATCCTAACCCAAACTCTAATCCTTACCCTTATCCTAAACTTAACCCTAACACTAACACTTACCCTTACCCTAAACCCTACCCTAACCCTAACCCTAACCCTTACTATAACCCTAACCCTAACCCTAACCCTAATCTTAACCCTAACCCCAACCCTAACCGTTACCCTAACCCTAACCCTAACCCTTACCGTAACCCTAACCCTAAACCTAACCCAAACCCTTAAACTAACCCTAACCCTAACCCTTACCCTAACCCTAACCCTAAGCCTAACCCCTAAACCTAACCCTAAACCTAACTCTAAACCTAACCCTAACCCTAACCCTTACCCTAAACCTAAACCTAACCCTTACCCTAAACTTAACACTAACCCTAATCCTAACCCTAACCCTAAACTTAACCCTAACCCTAACCCTAACCCTTGCCCTTACCCTAACCCTAACCCTAACCCTAACCCTAACCCTTACCCTAAACCTAAACCTAACCCTTACCCTAACCTTAACACTAACCCTAATCCTAACCCTAACCCTAACCCTAACCCTAACCCAAACCCTAATCCTGACCCTTATCTTAAACTTAACCCTAACACTAACACTTACCCTTACCCTAAACCCTACCCTACCCCTAACCCTAACACTTACCCTAACCCTAACCCTAACCTTAACCCTAACCTTAACACTAACCCTAACCCTAACCCTAACCCTAACCCTTAAAGTAACCCTAACCCTAACCCTTACCCTCACCCTAACCCTAAGCCTAACCCCTAACCCTAACCCTAAAACTAACTCTAACCCTAACCCTAAACCTAACCTTAACACTAACCCTAACCCTAACCCTAACCCTAACCTTAACCCTAACCCTAACCTAACCCTAACCCTAAACCTAACCCTAACACTTACCCTAACCCTAACCCTTACCCTTAACTAACCCTAACGCTAAACCTTAAACTAACCCTAACCCTAACCCTTACCCTAACCCTAACCCTAAGCCTAACCCCTAACCCTAACCCTAAACCTAACTCTAACCCTAACCCTAACCCTAACCCTAACCCTTACCCTAACCCTAAACCTAACCCTAAACCTAACATTAACACTAACCCTAACCCTAACCCTAACCTTAACCCTAACCCTAACCCTAACCCTTGCCCTTACCCTAAACCTAACCCTAAACCTAACACGACCCCTAACCCTAACGCTAAACCTAACCCTAACCCTTACCCTTTCCCTAACCCTAACCCTAAACCTAACCCTCACCCTAACCCTAACCCTAACTCTAACCTCTAACCCTAATCCTAAACCAAACCCTAATCCTTACCTTTATCCTAAACTTAACCCTAACACTAACACTTACCCTTACCCTAAACCCTACCCTAACCCTAACCCTAACCCTTACCCTAACTCTAACCCTAACCCTTACCCTATCCCTAACCCTAACCCTAAACTCAAACTTAACCCTAACCCTAACCTTAACCCTAACCCTAACCCTAACCCTAACCTAACCCACAACATTAATCTTAACCCCTAACCCTAACCCTTACCCTAACCCTAACCCTAACCCTAACCCCAACCATTACCCTTACTCTAACCCTAACCCTAACACTAACCCTGAACCTAACCCTTACCGTAACCCTAACCATAACCCTTCCTTTAACTCTAACCCTAACGTCAACCCTAACCCTACCCCTAACCCTGACCCTTACCCTTAACCTAACCCTAACCCTAACCCTAACCCTAACCCTAACACTTACCCTAACCCTAACCCTTATCCTAACCCTAACCATAACCCTTACCCTAACCCTAACCCTGACCCTTGCCCTTACCCTAATCCTAAACCTAACTTTAACCATAACCCTAATCCTTACCCTAACCCTAACCCTAACCCTAACACTTACCCTAACCCTAACCTTAACCCTAACCTCAAACTTAAACCTAACCCTAACCCTAAACCTCACCCTTACTCTAACCCTAAGACCAACCCTTACCCTAACCCTAACCCTAACCCTAACCCTTACCTTAACCCTAACCCTAACCCTAAACTTAAACCTAACCCTAACCGTAACCGTAACCTCAACCTTAACCCTAACCCTAACCCTAACCTTACCCCTTACCCTTACCCTTACCCTAACACTAAGTCTAACCATAACCCTAACGCTAACCCTAACCCTTACCCTAACCGTAACCCTAATCCTAACCCTAAAGCTAACCCTAACCCTAACCTTAACCCTAACCCTAACCCTAACTCTTACCCTTACCCTAACTCTAACCCTAACACTAACCCTGACCCTAATTTTAACCCTAAACCGTACCCTTACCATATTACTAACCGTAACCATAACCCTATCCTAACACTTACCCTAACCCTAACCCTAACCGTAACCCTAACCCTAACACATAACCTGAGCCTAACCCTAACCCTAACCGTAACCCTAACCCCAAACCTAAACCTAATCCTAACCCTATCCCTAACCCTAATCATAAACCTAACCCTAACCCTAACCCTAATCCTTAACCGTACACTAACCCTAAACCTAACCCTAACCCTTACCATAACCATAACCCTAATCCTAACCCTAAAGCTAACCCTAACCCTTACCTTAACCCTAACCCTAACCCTAACTCTTACCCTTACCCTAACCCTAACCCTAACACTAACCCTGACCCTAACTTTAACCCTAACCTGTACCCTTACCCTAATACTATCCGTAACGGTAACCCTAATCCTAACACTTACCCTAACCCTAAACCTAACCCTAACCGTAACCATAACACATAACCTGAGCCTAATCCTAACAATAACCCTAACCCTAACCCCAAACCTAAACCTAATCCTAACCCTAACCCTAACCCTAAGCATAAACCTAACCCTAACCCTAACCCTAATCCTTAAACGTACCCTAACCCTAAACCTAACCTTAACCCCAACCCTAAACCAAACCCTAACCCTAACCCTAACCCTTACCCTAACTCTAACCCTAACCCTTACCCTATCCCTAACCCTAACCCTAAACTCAAACTTAACCCTAACCCTAACCCTAACCCTAACCCTAACCCTAACCTAACACACATTAATCTTAACCCCTAACCCTAACCCTTACCCTAACCCTAACCCTAACCCTAACCCCAACCCTTCCCCTTACTCTAACCCTAACCCTAACACTAACCCTAAACCTAACCCTTACCCTAACCCTAACCATAACCCTTCCTTTAACCCTAACGTCAACCCTAACCCTACCACTAACCCTAACCCTTACCCGTAACCTAACCCTAACCCTAACACTAACCTAACCCTTACCCTTACCCTAACCCTAACCCTATCCTTAACCCCAACCCTAAACCTAACCCTAACCCTAACCCTTACCCTAACCCTACACCTAACCCTAACCCTAATCCTTACCCTAAACCTAACCCTGATCTTAACCCTAAACCTTACCCTTATCCTCACATTAACCTTAAACCTAACCCTAACCCTAACCCTAACCTTAACTCTAATATTTATCCTTACCCTAACCCTAACCCTAAACCTAACCCTAACCCTAAACCTGACCCTTACCCTTACCCTAACCCTAAACCTAACCCTAAACCTTACCGTTACCCCAACCCTAACCCTAAACCTAATCTTGACCCTAACTTTAACCCTAACTCTTACCCTTACCCTTACCCTAACCCTAACCCTAAGCCTAATCCTAAACCTGAACCTAACCCTAATCCTAACCCTAACCCTAACCCTAAGCATAACCCTAACCCTAACCCTAATCCTTAAACGTACGCGAACCCTAAACCTAACCTTAACCCCAAACCTAAACCTAACACTAACCCTAACACTAACCCTTACCCTTACCCTATCCCTAAACCTAACCCTAATCCTAACACTAACCATTAAACTAACCCTAACCCTAATCCTAACCCTAACCCTTACCCTTACCCTAAACCTAACCCAAACCCAAAACCTAACCCTAACACTTACCCTAACACTAACCGTTACTCTTACCCTAAACCTAACCCAAACCCTTAAACTATCCCTAAACCTAACCCTTACCCTAACCCTAACCCTAAGCCTAACCCCTAACCCTAACCCTAAACCTAACTCTAACCCTAACCCTAACCCTAACCCTAACCATTACCGTAACCCTAACCCTAACCCTAACCTTAACACTAACCCTAACCCTAACCCTAACCCTAACCTTAACCCTAACCCTAACCCTAACCCTTGCCCTTACCCTAAACTTAACCCTAAACCTAACACGAACCCTAACCCTAACGCTAACCCTAACCCTAACCCTTACCCTTTCCCTAACCCTAAACCTATACCTTACCCTCACCCTAACCCTAACCCTAACCCTAATCCTAACCCTAACCCTAACCTTAACCCTAACCCTAACCCTAACCCTTGCCCTTACCCTAAACCTAACCCTAACCCTAACCCTAACCCTAACCCTTACCCTAAACCTAAACCTAACCCTTACCCTAACCTTAACACTAACCCTAATCCTAACCCTAACCCTAACCCTAACCCTAACCCTAACCCTAACCCAAACCCTAATCCTTACACTTATCTTAAACTTAACCCTAACACTAACACTTACCCTTACCCTAAACCCTACCCTACCCCTAACCCTAACACTTACCCTAACCCTAACCCTAACCTTAACCCTAACCCTAACCCTAACCCTAACCCTTAAAGTAACCCTAACCCTAACCCTTACCCTCACCCTAACCCTAAGCCTAACCCCTAACCCTAACCCTAAACCTAACTCTAACCCTAACCCTAACCCTAACCCTAACCCTTACCATAACCCTAAACCTAACCCTAAACCGAAGCTTAACACTAACCCTAACCCTAACCCTAACCCTAACCTTAACCCTAACCCTAACCTAACCCTAACCCTAAACCTAACCCTAACACTTACCCTAACCCTAACCCTTACCCTTAACTAACCCTAACCCTAAACCTTAAACTAACCCTAACCCTAACCCTTACCCTAACCCTAACCCTAAGCCTAACCCCTAACCCTAACCCTAAACCTAACTCTAACCCTAACCCTAACCCTAACCCTAACCCTTACCCTAACCCTAAACCTAACCCTAAACCTAACCTTAACACTAACCCTAACCCTAACCCTAACCCTAACCTTAACCCTAACCCTAACCCTAACCCTTGCCCTTACCCTAAACCTAACCCTAAACCTAACACGACCCCAACCCTAACGCTAACCCTAACCCTAACCCTTACCCTTTCCCTAACCCTAACCCTAAACCTAACCCTCACCCTAACCCTAACCCTAACTCTAACCTCTAACCCTAATCCTAAACCAAACCCTAATCCTTACCCTTATCCTAAACTTAACCCTAACACTAACACTTACCCTTACCCTAAACCCTACCCTAACCCTAACCCTAACCCTTACCCTAACTCTAACCCTAACCCTTACCCTATCCCTAACCCTAACCCTAAACTCAAACTTAACCCTAACCCTAACCCTAACACTTACCCTAACCCTAACCCTTATCCTAACCCTAACCATAACCCTTACCCTAACCCTAACCCTGACCCTTGCCCTTACCCTAATCCTAAACCTAACTTTAACCATAACCCTAATCCTTACCCTAACCCTAACCCTAACCCTAACCCTTACCCTAACCCTAACCCTAACCCTAACCTCAAACTTAAACCTAACCCTAACCCTAAACCTCACCCTTACTCTAACCCTAAGACTAACCCTTACCCTAACCCTAACCCTAACCCTAACCCTTACCTTAACCCTAACCCTAACCCTAAACTTAAACCTAACCCTAACCATAACCCTAACCTCAACCTTAACCCTAACCCTAACCCTAACCTTACCCCTTACCCTTACCCTTACCCTAACACTAAGTCTAACCATAACCCTAAACCTAACCCTAACCCTTACCCTAACCGTAACCCTAATCCTAACCCTAAAGCTAACCCTAACCCTAACCTTAACCCTAACCCTAACCCTAACTCTTACCCTTACCCTAACTCTAACCCTAACACTAACCCTGACCCTAATTTTAACCCTAAACCGTACCCTTACCATAATACTAACCGTAACCATAACCCTATCCTAACACTTACCCTAACCCTAACCCTAACCGTAACCCTAACCCTAACACATAACCTGAGCCTAACCCTAACCCTAACCGTAACCCTAACCCCAAACCTAAACCTAATCCTAACCCTATCCCTAACCCTAATCATAAACCTAACCCTAACCCTAACCCTAATCCTTAACCGTACACTAACCCTAAACCTAACCCTAACCCTTACCATAACCATAACCCTAATCCTAACCCTAAAGCTAACCCTAACCCTTACCTTAACCCTAACCCTAACCCTAACTCTTACCCTTACCCTAACCCTAACCCTAACACTAACCCTGACCCTAACTTTAACCCTAACCTGTACCCTTACCCTAATACTATCCGTAACGGTAACCCTAATCCTAACACTTACCCTAACCCTAAACCTAACCCTAACCGTAACCATAACACATAACCTGAGCCTAACCCTAACAATAACCGTAACCCTAACCCCAAACCTAAACCTAATCCTAACCCTAACCCTAACCCTAAGCATAAACCTAACCCTAACCCTAACCCTAATCCTTAAACGTACCCTAACCCTAAACCTAACCTTAACCCCAACCCTAAACCAAACCCTAACCCTAACCCTAACCCTTACCCTAACTCTAACCCTAACCCTTACCCTATCCCTAACCCTAACCCTAAACTCAAACTTAACCCTAACCCTAACCCTAACCCTAACCCTAACCCTAACCCTAACCTAACACACATTAATCTTAACCCCTAACCCTAACCCTTACCCTAACTCTAACCCTAACCCCAACCCTTCCCCTTACTCTAACCCTAACCCTAACACTAACCCTAAACCTAACCCTTACCCTAACCCTAACCATAACCCTTCCTTTAACCATAACGTCAACCCTAACCCTACCACTAACCCTAACCCTTACCCTTAACCTAACCCTAACCCTAACACTAACCTAACCCTTACCCTTACCCTAACCCTAACCCTATCCTTAACCCCAACCCTAAACCTAACCCTAACCCTAACCCTTACCCTAACCCTACACCTAACCCTAACCCTAATCCTTACCCTAAACCTAACCCTAATCTTAACCCTAACCCTTACCCTTATCCTCACATTAACCTTAAACCTAACCCTAACCCTAACCCTAACCTTAACTCTAATATTTATCCTTACCCTAACCCTAACCCTAAACCTAACCCTAACCGTAAACCTGACCCTTACCCTTACCCTAACCCTAAACCTAACCCTAAACCTTACCGTTACCCTAACCCTAACCCTAACCCTAATCTTGACCCTAACTTTAACCCTAACACTTACCCTTACCCTAACCCTAACCCTAACCCTAAGCCTAATCCTAAACCTGAACCTAACCCTAATCCTAACCCTAACCCTAACCCTAAGCATAAGCCTAACCCTAACCCTAATCCTTAAACGTACGCGAAACCTAAACCTAACCTTAACCCCAAACCTAAACCTAACACTAACCCTAACACTAACCATTACCCTTACCCTATCCCTAAAGCTAACCCTAATCCTAACACTAACCATTAAACTAACCCTAACCCTAATCCTAACCCTAACCCTTACCCTTACCCTAAACCTAACCCAAACCCAAAACCTAACCCTAACACTTACCCTAACACTAACCTTTACCCTTACCCTAAACCTAACCCAAACCCTTAAACTATCCCTAAACCTAACCCTTACCCTAACCCTAACCCTAAGCCTAACCCCTAACCCTAACCCTAAACCTAACTCTAACCCTAACCGTAACCCTAACCCTAACCATTACCGTAACCCTAACCCTAACCCTAACCTTAACACTAACCCTAACCCTAACCCTAACCCTAACCTTAACCCTAACCCTAACCCTAACCCTTGCCCTTACCCTAAACTTAACCCTAAACCTAAAACGAACCATAACCCTAACGCTAACCCTAACCCTAACCCTTACCCTTTCCCTAACCCTAAACCTAAACCTTACCCTCACCCTAACCCTAACCCTAAGTCTAACCTCTAAACCTAATCCTAACCCAAACTCTAATCCTTACCCTTATCCTAAACTTAACCCTAACACTAACACTTACCCTTACCCTAAACCCTACCCTAACCCTAACCCTAACCCTTACTATAACCCTAACCCTAACCCTAACCCTAATCTTAACCCTAACCCCAACCCTAACCGTTACCCTAACCCTAACCCTAACCCTTACCGTAACCCTAACCCTAAACCTAACCCAAACCCTTAAACTAACCCTAACCCTAACCCTTACCCTAACCCTAACCCTAAGCCTAACACCTAAACCTAACCCTAAACCTAACTCTAAACCTAACCATAACCCTAACCCTTACCCTAAACCTAAACCTAACCCTTACCCTAACCTTAACACTAACCCTAATCCTAAACCTAACCCTAACCTTAACCCTAACCCTAACCCTAACCCTTGCCCTTACCCTAAACCTAACCCTAAACCTAACACGAACCCTAACCCTAACGCTAACCCTAACCCTAAACCTTAACCTTTCCCTAACCCTAACCCTAAACCTAACCCTCACCCTAACCCTAACCCTAACTCTAACTTCTAACCCTAATCCTAACCCAAACCCTAATCCTTACCCTTATCTTAAACTTAACCCTAACACTAACACTTACCCTTACTCTAAACCCTACCCTACCCCTAACCCTAACACTTACCCTAACCCTAACCCTAACCTTAACCCTAACCTTTACCCTAACCCTAACCCTAACCTTAACCCTAAACCTTAAAGTAACCCTAACCCTAACCCTTACCCTCACCCTAACCCTAAGCCTAACCCCTAACCCTAACCCTAAACCTAACTCTAACCCTAACCCTAACCCTAACCCTAACCCTTACCCTAACCCTAAACCTAACCCTAAACCTAACCTTAACACTAACCCTAACCCTAACCCTAACCCTAACCTTAACCCTAACCCTAACCTAACCCTAACCCTAAACCTAACCCTAACACTTACCCTAACCCTAACCCTTACCCTTAACTAACCCTAACCCTAAACCTTAAACTAACCCTAACCCTAACCCTTACCCTAACCCTAACCCTAAGCCTAACCCCTAACCCTAACCCTAAACCTAACTCTAACCCTAACCCTAACCCTAACCCTAACCCTTACCCTAACCCTAAACCTAACCCTAAACCTAACCTTAACACTAACCCTAACCCTAACCCTAACCTTAACCCTAACCCTAACCCTAACCCTTGCCCTTACCCTAAACCTAACCCTAAACCTAACACGACCCCTAACCCTAACGCTAACCCTAACCCTAAACCTTAACCTTTCCCTAACCCTAACCCTAAACCTAACCCTCACCCTAACCCTAACCCTAACTCTAACCTCTAACCCTAATCCTAAACCAAACCCTAATCCTTACCCTTATCCTAAACTTAACCCTAACACTAACACTTACCCTTACCCTAAACCCTACCCTAACCCTAACCCTAACCCTTACCCTAACTCTAACCCTAACCCTTACCCTATCCCTAACCCTAACCCTAAACTCAAACTTAACCCTAACCCTTAACTCAAACTTAACCCTAACCCTAACCTTAACCCTAACCCTATCCCTAACCCTAACCAAACCCACAACATTAATCTTAACCCCTAACCCTAACCCTTACCCTAACCCTAACCCTAACCCTAACCCCAACCATTACCCTTACTCTAACCCTAACCCTAACACTAACCCTAAACCTAACCCTTACCGGAACCCTAACCATAACCCTTCCTTTAACTCTAACCCTAAAGTCAACCCTAACCCTACCCCTAACCCTGACACTTACCCTTAACCTAACCCTAACCCTAACCCTAACCCTAACCCTAACACTTACCCTAACCCTAACCCTTATCCTAACCCTAACCATAACCCTTACCCTAACCCTAACCCTGACCCTTGCCCTTACCCTAATCCTAAACCTAACTTTAACCATAACCCTAATCCTTACCCTAACCCTAACCCTAACCCTAACCCTAACCCTTACCCTAACCCTAACCTTAACCCTAACCTCAAACTTAAACCTAACCCTAACCCTAAACCTCACCCTTAGTCTAACCCTAAGACTAACCCTTACCCTAACCCTAACCCTAACCCTAACCCTTACCTTAACCCTAACCCTAACCCTAAACTTAAACCTAACCCTAACCGTAACCGTAACCTCAACCTTAACCCTAACCCTAACCCTAACCTTACCCCTTACCCTTACCCTTACCCTAACACTAAGTCTAACCATAACCCTAACGCTAACCCTAACCCTTACCCTAACCGTAACCCTAATCCTAACCCTAAAGCTAACCCTAACCCTAACCTTAACCCTAAACCTAACCCTAACTCTTACCCTTACCCTAACTCTAACCCTAACACTAACCCTGACCCTAATTTTAACCCTAAACCGTACCCTTACCCTAATACTAACCGTAACCATAACCCTATCCTAACACTTACCCTAACCCTAACCCTAACCGTAACCCTAACCCTAACACATAACCTGAGCCTAACCCTAACCCTAACCGTAACCCTAACCCCAAACCTAAACCTAATCCTAACCCTATCCCTAAACCTAATCATAAACCTAACCCTAACCCTAACCCTAATCCTTAACCGTACACTAACCCTAATCCTAACCCTAACCCTTACCATAACCATAACCCTAATCCTAACCCTAAAGCTAACCCTAACCCTTACCTTAACCCTAACCCTAACCCTAACTCTTACCCTTACCCTAACCCTAACCCTAACACTAACCCTGACCCTAACTTTAACCCTAACCTGTACCCTTACCCTAATACTATCCGTAACGGTAACCCTAATCCTAACACTTACCCTAACCCTAAACCTAACCCTAACCGTAACCCTAACACATAACCTGAGCCTAACCCTAACAATAACCGTAACCCTAACCCCAAACCTAAACCTAACACTAACCCTAACACTAACCCTATCCCTAAACCTAACCCTAATCCTAACACTAACCATTAAACTAACCCTAACCCTAATCCTAACCCTAACCCTTACCCTTACCCTAAACCTAACCCAAACCCAAAACCTAACCCTAACACTTACCCTAACACTAACCGTTACCCTTACCCTAAGCCTAACCCAAACCCTTAAACTATCCCTAAACCTAACCCTTACCCTAACCCTAACCCTAAGCCTAACCCCTAACCCTAACCCTAAACCTAACTCTAACCCTAACCGTAACCCTAACCCTAACCATTACCGTAACCCTAACCCTAACCCTAACCTTAACACTAACCCTAACCCTAACCCTAACCCTAACCTTAACCCTAACCCTAACCCTAACCCTTGCCCTTACCCTAAACTTAACCCTAAATCTAACACGAACCATAACCCTAACGCTAACCCTAACCCTAACCCTTACCCTTTCCCTAACCCTAAACCTAAACCTTACCCTCACCCTAACCCTAACCCTAAGTCTAACCTCTAAACCTAATCCTAACCCAAACTCTAATCCTTACCCTTATCCTAAACTTAACCCTAACACTAACACTTACCCTTACCCTAAACCCTACCCTAACCCTAACCCTAACCCTTACTATAACCCTAACCCTAACCCTAACCCTAATCTTAACCCTAACCCCAACCCTAACCGTTACCCTAACCCTAACCCTAACCCTTACCGTAACCCTAACCCTAAACCTAACCCAAACCCTTAAACTAACCCTAACCCTAACCCTTACCCTAACCCTAACCCTAAGCCTAACCCCTAAACCTAACCCTAAACCTAACTCTAAACCTAACCATAACCCTAACCCTTACCCTAAACCTAAACCTAACCCTTACCCTAACCTTAACACTAACCCTAATCCTAACCCTAACCCTAACCTTAACCGTAACCCTAACCCTAACCCTTGCCCTTACCCTAAACCTAACCCTAAACCTAACACGAACCCTAACCCTAACGCTAACCCAAACCCTAAACCTTACCCTTTCCCTAACCCTAACCCTAAACCTAACCCTCACCCTAACCCTAACCCTAACTCTAACTTCTAACCCTAATCCTAACCCAAACCCTAATCCTTACCCTTATCTTAAACTTAACCCTAACACTAACACTTACCCTTACCCTAAACTCTACCCTACCCCTAACCCTAACACTTACCCTAACCCTAACCCTAACCTTAACCCTAACCTTTACCCTAACCCTAACCCTAACCCTAACCCTAACCCTTAAAGTAACCCCAACCCTAACCCTTACCCTCACCCTAACCCTAAGCCTAACCCCTAACCCTAACCCTAAACCTAACTCTAACCCTAACCCTAACCCTAACCCTAACCCTTACCCTAACCCTAAACCTAACCCTAAACCTAACCTTAACACTAACCCTAACCCTAACCCTAACCCTAACCTTAACCCTAACCCTAACCTAACCCTAACCCTAAACCTAACCCTAACACTTAACCTAACCCTAACCCTTACCCTTAACTAACCCTAACCCTAAACCTTAAACTAACCCTAACCCTAACCCTTACCCTAACCCTAACCATAAGCCTAACCCCTAACCCTAACCCTAAACCTAACTCTAACCCTAACCCTAACCCTAACCCTAACCCTTACCCTAACCCTAAACCTAACCCTAAACCTAACCTTAACACTAACCCTAACCCTAACCCTAACCTTAACCCTAACCCTAACCCTAACCCTTGCCCTTACCCTAAACCTAACCCTAAACCTAACACGACCCCTAACCCTAACGCTAACCCTAACCCTAACCCTTACCCTTTCCCTAACCCTAACCCTAAACCTAACCCTCACCCTAACCCTAACCCTAACTCTAACCTCTAACCCTAATCCTAAACCAAACCCTAATCCTTACCCTTATCCTAAACTTAACCCTAACACTAACACTTACCCTTACCCTAAACCCTACCCTAACCCTAAACCTAACCCTTACCCTAACTCTAACCCTAACCCTTACCCTATCCCTAACCCTAACCCTAAACTCAAACTTAACCCTAACCCTAACCTTAACCCTAACCCTAACCCTAACCCTAACCTAACCCACAACATTAATCTTAACCCCTAACCCTAACCCTTACCCTAACCCTAACCCTAACCCTAACCCCAACCATTACCCTTACTCTAACCCTAACCCTAACACTAACCCTAAACCTAACCCTTACCGTAACCCTAACCATAACCCTTCCTTTAACTCTAACCCTAACGTCAACCCTAACCCTACCCCTAACCCTGACCCTTACCCTTAACCTAACCCTAACCCTAACCCTAACCCTAACCCTAACACTTACCCTAACCCTAACCCTTATCCTAACCCTAACCATAACCCTTACCCTAACCCTAACCCTGACCCTTGCCCTTACCCTAATCCTAAACCTAACTTTAACCATAACCCTAATCCTTACCCTAACCCTAACCCTAACCCTTACCCTAACCCTAACCCTAACCCTAACCTCAAACTTACACCTAACCCTAACCCTAAACCTCACCCTTACTCTAACCCTAAGACTAACCCTTACCCTAACCCTAACCCTAACCCTAACCCTTACCTTAACCCTAACCCTAAACCTAAACTTAAACCTAACCCTAACCGTAACCCTAACCTCAACCTTAACCCTAACCCTAACCCTAACCTTACCCCTTACCCTTACCCTTACCCTAACACTAAGTCTAACCATAACCCTAACCCTAACCCTAACCCTTACCCTAACCGTAACCCTAATCCTAACCCTAAAGCTAACCCTAACCCTAACCTTAACCCTAACCCTAACCCTAACTCTTACCCTTACCCTAACTCTAACCCTAACACTAACCCTGACCCTAAGTTTAACCCTAAAGCGTACCCTTACCCTAATACTAACCGTAACCATAACCCTATCCTAACACTTACCCTAACCCTAACCCTAACCGTAACCCTAACCCTAACACATAACCTGAGCCTAAACCTAACCCTAACCGTAACCCTAACCCCAAACCTAAACCTAATCCTAACCCTATCCCTAACCCTAATCATAAACCTAACCCTAACCCTAACCCTAATCCTTAACCGTACACTAACCCTAAACCTAACCCTAACCCTTACCATAACCATAACCCTAATCCTAACCCTAAAGCTAACCCTAACCCTTACCTTAACCCTAACCCTAACCCTAACTCTTACCCTTACCCTAACCCTAACCCTAACACTAACCCTGACCCTAACTTTAACCCTAACCTGTACCCTTACCCTAATACTATCCGTAACGGTAACCCTAATCCTAACACTTACCCTAACCCTAAACCTAACCCTAACCGTAACCATAACACATAACCTGAGCCTAACCCTAACAATAACCATAACCCTAACCCCAAACCTAAACCTAATCCTAACCCTAACCCTAACCCTAAGCATAAACCTAACCCTAACCCTAACCCTAAGCCTTAAACTTACCCTAACCCTAAACCTAACCTTAACCCCAACCCTAAACCAAACCCTAACCCTAACCCTTACCCTTACCCTATCCCTAAACCTAACCATAACCATAACACTAACCATTACACTAACCCTAACCCTAATCCTAACCCTAACCCTTACCCTTATCCTAACCCTAACCCTAACCCTAAACCTAAACCAAACTCTTACCCTAAACCTAACCCTTACCCTTAGCCTAACCCTAACCCTAAACCTTAAACTAACCCTAACCCTAACCCTAACCCTTACCCTAACCCTAAGCCTAACCCCTAAACCTAACCCTAACCCTAACCCTAAGCCTAACCCCTTACCCTAAAACTAAACGTAACTCTAACCCTAACCCTAACCCTAACTCTATCCCTAACCCTTACCCTAACTCTAACTGTAACCTTACCCTAACCCTAACCCTAACCCTGACCTTAACCCTAAACCTAACCCTAATCCTAACCCTAACCTTAACCCTAACCCTAAACCTAACCCTTATCCTTATCCTAACCCTAACCCTAAACCTAACACTAACGCTAACACTAACCCTAACCCTTACCCTTATCCTAACCCTAACCCTAAACCTAACACTCACCCTAACCCTAACCCTAACCTCTAACCCTAACCCTAAACCTAACCCTAATCCTTACACTTATCCTAAACCTAAACCTAACACTAACACTTACCCTTACCCTAAACCCTACCCTAACCCTAACCCTAACCCTAAACCTTACCCTAACTCTAACCCTCAACCTCACCCTAAACCTAACCCTAACCATAACCTTACCCCTAACACTTACCCTAAACCTAACACTAACCCTAACCCTAACGCTTATCCTTACCCTAACCCCAACCCTAACCCTAACACTTACCCAAACCCTAACCCTAACCATAACCCTAACCATAACCCTTCCTTTAACTCTAACCCTAACCTCAACCCTAACCCTACCCCTAACCCTAACCCTTACCCTTACCCTAACCCTAACCCTAACCCTAACACTTACCCTAACCCTAACCCTAAACCTAACCCTAACCATAACCTTACCCCTAACACTTACCCTAAACCTAACACTAACCCTAACCCTAACGCTTATCCTTACCCTAACCCCAACCCTAACCCTAACACTTACCCAAACCCTAACCCTAACCATAACCCTAACCATAACCCTTCCTTTAACTCTAACCCTAACCTCAACCCTAACCCTACCCCTAACCCTAACCCTTACCCTTACCCTAACCCTAACCCTAACCCTAACACTTACCCTAACCCTAACCCTTATCCTAACCCTAACCATAACCCTTACCCTAACACTAACCCTAACCCTTGCCCTTACCCTAACCCTAACCCTAACTTTAACCCTAACCCTAATCCTTACCCTAACCCTAACCCTAAGCCTAAGCCTTACCCTAAACCTAACCCTAACCCTAACCTCAAACTTAACCCTAACCCTAACCCTAACCCTCACCCTTACTCTAACACTAACACTAACCCTTACCCTAACCCTAACCCTAACCCTTACCTTAACCTTAACCCTAATCCTAACCTTAAACCTAACCCTAACCGTAACCCTAACCTCAACCTTAACCCTAACCCTAACCCTAAACTTACCCCTTACCCTAACCCTTACCCTAACACTAAGCCTAACCCTAACCCTAAACCTAACCCTAACCCTTACCCTAACCATAACCCTAGTCCTAACCCTAAAGCTAACCCTAACCCTAACCTTAACCCTAACCCTAACGCTAACTCTTACCCTTACCCTAACACTAACCCTAACACTAAACCAGACCCTAACTTTAACCCTAACCCTTACCCTTAACCTAATACTAACCGTAACCGTAACCCTAATCCTAACACTTACCCTAACCCTAACCCTAACCATAACCCTAATCCAAACACATAACCTGAGCATAACCCTAACCCTAACCGTAACCCTAACCACAAACCTAAACCTAATCCTAACCCTAACCCTAACCCTAAGCATAAACCTAACCCTAACCCTAACCCTAATCCTTAAAAGTACCTTAACCCTAAACCTAACCTTAACCCCAACCCTAAACCTAACGCTAACCCTAACCCTAACCCATACCCTTACCCTATCCCTAAACCTAACCCTAATCCTAACACTAACCAGTACAATAACCCTAACCCTAATCATAACCCTAACCCTTACCCTTACACTTACCCTAACCCTAATCCTAACCCTAAACCTAAACCAAGCTCTTACCCTAACCCTAACCCTTACCCTTACCCTAACCCTAACCCTAAACCTTAAACTAACCCTAACCCTAACCCTAACCCTAAACCTAACCCTTGCCCTTACCCTAAACCTAACCCTAAACCTAACACGAACCCTAACCCTAATGCTAACCCTAACCCTAACCCTTACCCTTTCCCTAACCCTAACCCTAAACCTAACCTCACCCTAACCCTAACCCTAACTCTAACCTCTAACCCTAATCCTAAACCAAATCCTAATCCTTACCCTTATCCTAAACTTAACCCTAACACTAACACTTACCCTTACCCTAAACCCTACCCTAACCCTAACCCTAACCCTTACCTAACCCTAACCTCAAACTTAACCCTCACCCTAACCCTAACCCTAACCCTTACCCTTACTCTAACACTAAGCCTAACCCTAAACCTAACCTTAACCCTTACCCTAACCCTAACCCTAACCCTAACCCTAAACCTAACCCTAACCTCAACCTTAATCCTAACCCTAACCCTAACCCTACCCCTTACCCTTAACGTTACCCTAACACTAAGCATAACCCTAACCCTACCCCTAATCCTACCCTACCCCTTACCCTTACCCTTACCCTAACACTAAGCCTAACCCTAACCCTAACCTTAACCCTACCCTAACCATAACCCTAATCCTAACTCTAAATCTAACCCTAATCTTAACCCTAAACTTTACCCTTACCCTCACATTAACCTTGAACCTAACCCTAACCCTAACCCTAACCTTAACTCTAACATTTATCCTTAACCTAACCCTAACCCGAAACCTAACCGTAACCCTAACCCTAACCCTAACCCTAACCTTACCCTTACCCTAACCCTAACCCTAACCCTAACCCTTACCCTTACCATAACCCTACCCCTACCCCTAACCCTAACCCTACCCTAACCATAACCCTAATCCTAACTCTAAACCTAACACTAACCCTAACTTTAACCCTAACCCTAACCCTAACCTAACCATTACCCTTACCCTAACCCTAACCCTATTCTTAACCCCAACTCTAAACCTAACCCTAACCCTAACCCTAACCCTTACCCTAACCCTACCCCTAACCCTAACCCTAATCCTTACCCTAAACCTAACCCTAATCCTAACCCTAACCCTTACCCTTACCCTCACATTAACCTTAAACCTAACCCTAACCCTAACCTTAACTCTAACATTTATCCTTACCCTAACCCTAACACTAAACCTAACCCTAACCCTAAACCGAACCCTTACCCTTACACTAACCCTAAACGTAACCCTAAACCTTACAGTTACCCTAACCCTAACCCTAACCCTAATCTTGACCCTAACTTTAACCCTAACTCTTACCCTTACCCTAACCCTAACCCTAACCCTAAGCCTAATCCTAACCCTGAATCTAACCCTAATCCTAACCCTAACCCTAACCCTAAGCATAACCCTAACCCTAACCCTAATCTTTAAACGTACGCTAACCCTAAAACTAACCTTAACCCCAACCCTAAACCTAACCCTAACACTAACCCTTACCCTTACCCTATCCCTAAACCTAACCCTAACCCTAACACTAACCATTACACTAAACCTAACCCTAATCATAACCCTAACCCTTACCCTTACCCTAAACCTGACCCAAACCCTAAACCTAACTCTAACACTTACCCTAACCCTAACTGTTACCCTTACCCTAAACCTAACCCAAACCCTTAAACTAACCCTAATCCTAACACTTACCCTAACCCTAACCCTAAGCCTAACGCCTAACCCTAACCCTAAACCTAACTCTAAACCTAACCCTAACCCTAACCCTAACCCTTACCCTAACCCTAAACCTAACCCTAACCCTAACCTTAACACTAACCCTAACCCTAACCCTAACCCTAACCTTAACCCTAACCCTAACCCTTACCCTTTCCCTAACCCTAACCCTAAACCTAACCCTCACCCTAACCCTAACCCTAACCTCAACCTTAATCCTAACCCTAACCCTAACCCTACCCCTTACCCTTACCCTTACCCTAACACTAAGCATAACCCTAAACCTACCCTTAATCCTACCCTACACCTTACCCTTACTCTTACCCTAACACTAAGCCTAACCCTAACCCTAACCCTAACCCTACCCTAACCATAACCCTAATCCTAACTCTAAACCTAACACTAACCCTAACTTTAACCCTAACCCTAACCCTAACCTAACCCTTACCCTTACCCTAACCCTAACCCTATCCTTAACCCCAACCATAAACCTAACCCTAACACTAACCCTAACCCTTACCCTAACGCTACCCCTAACCCTAACCCTAATCCTTACCCTAAACCTAACCCTAATCTTAACCCTAACCCTTACCCTTACCCTCACATTAACCTTAAACCTAACCCTAACCCTAACCCTAACCTTAACTCTAACATTTATCCTTACCCTAACCCTAACCCTAAACCTAACCCTAACCCTAAACCTAACCCTTACCCTTACCCTAACCCTAAACCTAACCCTAAAACTTACCGTTACCCTAACCCTAACCCTAACCCTAAACTTGACCCTAACTTTAACCCTAACTCTTACCCTAACCTTAACCCTAAGCCTAATCATAACCCTGAACCTAACCCTAATCCTAAACCTAACCCTAACCCTAAGCATAACCCTAAACCTAACCGTAATCCTTAAACAAACGCTAACCCTAAAACTAACCTTAACCCCAACCGTAAACCTAACCCTAACCCTAACACTAACCCTTACCCTTACCCTATCCCTAAACCTAACCCTAACTCTAACACTAACCATTACACTAACCCTAACCCTAATCCTAACCCTAACCCTTACCCTTACCCTAAACCTAACCCAAACCCTAAACCTAACCCTAACACTTACCCTAACCCTAACCGTTACCCTTACCCTAAACCTAACCCAAACCCTTAAACTAACCCTAATCCTAACCCTTACCCTAACCCTAACCCTAAGCCTAACACCTAACCCTAACGCTAAACCTAACTCTAACCCTAACCCTAACCCTAACCCTAACCCTTACCCTAACCCTAAACCTAACCCTAACCCTAACCTTAACACTAACCCTAACCCTAACCCTAACCCTAACCCGTACCCTTTCCCTAACCCTAACCCTAACCTTAACCCTCACCCTAACCCTAACCCTAAGTCTAACCTCTAACCCTAATCCTAACCCAAACCCTAATCCTTACCCTTATCCTAAACTTAACCCTAACACTAACACTTACCCTTACCCTAAACCCTACCCTAACCCTAAACCTAACCCTTACCCTAACCCTAACCTTAACCCTAACCCTAATCTTAACCCTAACCCTAACCCTAACCCTTACCCTAACCCTAACCCTAACTCTAACCCTTACCCTCACCCTAACCCTAAACCTAACCCAAACCCTTAAACTAACCCTAACCCTAACCCTTACCCTAACCCTAACCCTAAGCCTAAACCCTAACCCTAACCCTAAACCTAACTCTAAACCTAAACCTAACCCTTACACTAAACATAAACCTAACCCTAACCCTAACCTTAACACTAACCCTAATCCTAACCCTAACCCTAACCTTAACCCTAACCCTAACCCTAACCCTTGCCCTTACCCTAAACCTAACCCTAAACCTAACACGAACCCTAACCCTAACGCTAACCCTAACCCTAACCCTTACCCTTTCCCTAACCCTAACCCTAAACCTAACCCTCACCCTAACCCTAACCCTAACTCTAACCTCTAACCCTAATCCTAACCCAAACCCTAATCCTTACCCTTATCCTAAACTTAACCCTAACACTAACACTTACCCTTACCCTAAACCCTACCCTCACCCTAACCATAACCCTAACCCTAACCCTAACCTTAACCCTAACCCTAACCCTAACCCTAACCCTAATCTTGACCCTAACTTTAACCCTAACTCTTACCCTTACCCTAACCCTAACCCTAACCCTAAGCCTAATCCTAAACCTGAACCTAACCCTAATCCTAACCCTAACTCTAACCCTAAGCATAACCCTAACCCTAAACCTAACCCTAATCCTTAAACGTACGCTAACCCTAACCCTAACCTTAACTCCAACCCTAAACCTAACCGTAACCCTAACACTAACCCTTACCCTTACCCTATCCTTAAACCTAACCCTAACGCTAACACTAACCATTACACTAACCCTAACCCTATTCCTACCCTAATCCTTACCCTAACCCTAACCCTAACCCTAACCCTAACCTTAACCCTAACCCTAACCCTAACCCTTGCCCTTACCCTAAACTTAACCCTAAACCTAACACGAAACCTAACCCTAACGCTAACCCTAACACTAACCCTTACCCTTTCCCTAACCCTAACCCTAAACCTAACCCTCACAATAACACTAACCTAACTCTAACCTCTAACCCTAATCCTAAACCAAACCCTAATCCTTACCCTTATCCTAAACTCAACCCTAACACTAACACTTACCCTTACCCTAAACCCTACCCTAACCCTAACCCTAACCCTTACCCTAACCCTAACCCTAACCCCAACCCTAACCTCAAACTTAACCCTCACCCTAACCCTAACCCTAACCCTTACCCTTACTCTAACACTAAGCCTAACCCTAAACCTAACCTTAACCCTTACCCTAACCCTAACCCTAACCCTAACCCTAAACCTAACCCTAACCTCAACATTAATCCTAACCCTAACCCTAACCCTACCCCTTATCCTTACTGTTACCCTAACACTAAGCATAACCCTAACCCTACCCCTAATCCTACCCTACCCCTTACCCTTACCCTTACCCTAACACTAAGCCTACCCTAACCCTAACCCTAACCCTACCCTAACCATAACCCTAATCCTAACTCTAAACCTAACACTAACCCTAACTTTAACCCTAACCCTAACCTAACCCTTACCCTTACCCTAACCCTAACCCTATCCTTAACCCCAACCCTAAACCTAACCCTAACCCTAACCCTTACCCTAACCCTACACCTAACCCTAACCCTAATCCTTACCCTAAACCTAACCCTAATCTTAACCCTAACCCTTACCCTTACCCTCACATTAACCTTAAACCTAACCCTAACCCTAACCCTAACCTTAACTCTAACATTTATTCTTACCCTAAACCTAACCCTAAACCTAAACCTAACCCTAAAACTAACCTTAACACTAACCCTAACCCTAACCCTAACCCTAACCCTAACCCTAACCCTTGCCCTTACCCTAAACCTAACCCTAAACCTAACACGACCCCTAACCCTAACGCTAACCCTAACCCTAACCCTTACCCTTTCCCTAACCCTAACCCTAAACCTAACCCTCACCCTAACCCTAACCCTAACTCTAACCTCTAACCATAATCCTGAATCAAACCCTAATCCTTACCCTTATCCTAAACTTAACCCTAACACTAACACTTACCCTTACCCTAAACCCTACCCTAACCCTAACCCTAACCCTTACCCTAACTCTAACCCTAACCCTTACCGTATCCCTAACCCTAACCCTAAACTCAAACTTAACCCTAACCCTAACCTTAACCCTAACCCTAACCTAACCCACAACATCAATCTTAACCCCTAACCCTAACCCTTACCCTAACTATAACCCTAACCCTAACCCCAACCCTTACCCTTACTCTAACACTAACCCTAACACTAACCATAAACCGAACCCTTACCCTAACCCTAACCATAACCCTTCCTTTAACTCTAACCCTAACGTCAACCCTAACCCTACCCCTAACCCTAACCCTTACCCTTACCCTAACCCTAACCCTATCCTTAACCCCAACCCTAAACCTAACCCTAACCCTAACCCTTACCCTAACCCTACACCTAACCCTAACCCTAATCCTTACCCTAAACCTAACCCTAATCTTAACCCTAACCCTTACCCTTACCCTCACATTAACCTTAAACCTAACCCTAACCCTAACCCTAACCTTAACTCTAACATTTATCCTTACCCTAACCCTAACCGTAAACCTAACCCTAACCCTAAACCTGACCCTTACCCTTACCCTAACCCTAAACCTAACCCTAAACCTTACCGTTACCCTAACCCTAACCCTAACCCTAATCTTGACCCTAACTTTAACCCTAACTCTTACCCTTACCCTAACCCTAACCCTAACCCTAAGCCTAATCCTAAGCCTGAACCTAACCCTAATCCTAACCCTAACCCTAACCCTAAGCATAACCCTAACCCTAATCCTTAAACGTACGTGAACCCTAAACCTAACATTAACCCCAAACCTAAACCTAACCCTAACCCTAACACTAACACTTACCCTTACCCTATCCCTAAACCTAACCCTAATCCTAACACTAACCATTACACTAACCCTAACCCTAATCCTAACCTTAACCCTTACCCTTACCCTAAACCTAACCCAAACCCTAAACCTAACCCTAACACTTACCCTAACCCTAACCGTTACCCTTACCCTAAACCTAACCCAAACCCTTAAACTATCCCTAAACCTAACCCTAACCCTAACCCTAACCCTAACCATTACCGTAACCCTAACCCTAACCCTAACCTTAACACTAACAGTAACCCTAACCCTAACCCTAACCTTAACCCTAACCCTAACACTAACCCTTGCCCTTACCCTAAACTTAACCCTAAACCTAACACGAACCCTAATCCTAACGCTAACCCTAACCCTAAACCTTACCCTTTCCCTAACCCTAAACCTAAACCTTACGTCACCATAACTCTAACCCTAAGTCTAACCTCTAAACCTAATCCTAACCCAAACTCTAATCCTTACCCTTATCCTAAACTTAACCCTAACACTAACACTTACCCTTACCCTAAACCCTACCCTAACCCTAACCCTAACCCTTACTATAACCCTAACCCTAACCCTAACCCTAATCTTAACCCTAACCCCAACCCTAACCCTTACCCTAACCCTAACCCTAAGCCTAACCCTAACCCTTACCGTAACCCTAACCCTAAACCTAACCCACACCCTTAAACTAACCCTAAAACTAACCCTTAACCTAACCCTAACCCTAAGCCTAACCCCTAAACCTAACCCTAAACCTAACTCTAAACCTAACCCTAACCCTAACCCTTACCCTAAACCTAAACCTAACCCTAACCCTAACCTTAACACTAACCCTAATCCTAACCCTAACCTTAACCTTAACCCTAACCCTAACCCTAACCCTTGCCCTTACCCTAAACCTAACCCTAAACCTAACACGAACCCTAACCCTAACGCTAACCCTAACCCTAAACCTTACCCTTTCCCTAACCCTAACCCTAAACCAAACCCTCACCCTAACCCTAAACCTAACTCTAACTTCTAACCCTAATCCTAACCCAAACCCTAATCCTTACCCTTATCCTAAACTTAACCCTAACACTAACACTTACCCTTACCCTAAACCCTACCCTAACCCTAACCCTAACACTTACCCTAACCCTAACCCTAACTCTAACGTAATCTCAAACCTAACCCTAACCCTAACCCTAACCCTAACCCTAATCTTGACCCTAACTTTTACCCTAACTCTTACCCTTACCCTAACCCTAACCTTAACCCTAAGCCTAATCCTAACCCTGAACCTAACCCTAATCCTAACCCTAACCCTAACCCTAAGCATAACCCTAACCCTAACCCTAACCCTAATCCTTAAAAGTACGCTAACCCTAAACCTAACCTTAACCGCAACCCTAAACCTAACCGTAACCCAAAACTAACCCTTACCCTTACCCTATCCCTAAACCTAACCCTAACGCTAACACTAACCATTACACTAAACCTAACCCTAATTCTACCCTAACCCTTACCCTAACCCTAACCCTAACCCTAACCCTAACCTTAACCCTAACCCTAACCCTAACCCTTGCCCTTACCCTAAACCTAACCCTAAACCTAACATGAACCCTAACCCTAACGCTAACCCTAACCCTAACCCTTACCCTTTCCCTAACCCTAACCCTAAACCTAACCCTCACCCTAACCCTAACCCTAACCCTAACCTCTAACCCGAATCCTAACCCAAACCCTAATCCTTACCCTTATCCTAAACTTAAACCTAACACTAACACTTACCCTTACCCTAAACCCTAACCTAACCCTAACCCTAACCCTAACCCTTACCCTAACCCTAACCCTAACCCTTACCCTATCCCTAACCCTAACCCTAACCTCAAACTTAACCCTAACCATAAACCTAACCCTAAACCTAACCTAACCCATAACATTAATCTTAACCCCTAACCCTAACCCTTACCCTAACCCTAACCCTAACCCTGACCCCAACCCTTACCCTTACTCTAACCCTAACCCTAACACTAACCTTAACCCTAACCCTTACCCTAACCTTACCATAACTCTTCCTTTAACTCTAACCCTAACGTCAACCCTAACCCTACCCCTAACCCTAACCTTTACCCTTAACCTAACCCTAACCCTATCCCTAACCCTAACACTTACCCTAACCCTAACACTAATCCTAACCCTAACCATAACCCTAACCCAAACAAGTAACCTAACCCATAACATTAATCTTAACCCCTAACCCTAACTCTTACCCTAACCCTAACCCTAACCCTTACCCTAACCCTAAACCTAAACCTAACCCTAACCTTAACACTAACCCTAACCCTAACCCTAACCCTAACCTTAACCCTAACCCTAAACCTAACCCTTGCCCTTACCCAAAACCTAACCCTAAACCTAACACGAACCCTAACCCTAACGCTAAACCTAACCCTAACCCTTACCCTTTCCCAAACACTAACCCTAAACCTAACCCTCACCTTAACCCTAACCCTATCTCTAACCTCTAACCCTAATCCTAAACCAAACCCTAATCCTTACCCTTATCCTAAACTTAACCCAAACACTAACACTTACCCTTAACCTAAACCCTACCCTACCCCTAACCCTAACACTTACCCTAACCCTAACCCTAACCTTAACCCTAACCTTAACCCTAACCCTAACCCTAACCCTAATCTTGACCCTAATTTTAACCCTAACTCTTAACCTTACCCTAACCCTAACCTTAACCCTAAGCCTAACCCTAACCCTGAACCTAACCCTAATCCTAACCCTAACCCTAACCCTAAGCCTAACCCTAACCCTAACCCTTACCCTTACCCTAAACCTAACCCTAACCCTAAACCTAACCCTAACACTTACCCTAACCCTAACCCTTACCCTTAACTAACCCTAACCCTAAACCTTAAACTAACCCTAACCCTAACCCTTACCCTAACCCTAACCCTAAGCCTAACCCCTAACCCTAACCCTAAACCTAACTCTAACCCTAACCCTAACCCTAACCCTAACCCTTACACTAACCCTAAACCTAACCCTAAACCTAACCTTAACACTAGCCCTAACCCTAACCCTAAACCTAACCTTAACCCTCACCCTAACCCTAACCTAACCCTAACCCTAAACCTAACCCTAACACCCTAACACTAACCCTTACCCTTAACTAACCCTAACCCTAAACCTTAAACTAACCCTAACCCTAACCCTTAGCCTAACCCTAACCCTAAGCCTAACCCCTAACCCTAACCCTAAACCTAACTCTAACCCTAACCCTAACCCTAAACCTAACCCTTACCCTTACCCTAACCCTAAACCTAACCCTAAACCTTACCGTTACCCTAACCCTAACAATAATCTTAAACCTAACTTTAACCCTAACTCTTACCCTTACCCTAACCCTAACCCTAAACCTAAGCCTAATCCTAACCCTGAACCTAACCCTCATCCTAACCCTAACCCTAACCCTAAGCATAACCCTAACCCTAACCCTAATCCTTAAAGGTACGCTAACCCTAAACCTAACCTTAACCCCAACCCTAAAACTAACCCTAACCCTAACACTAACCATTACACTAACGCTAACCCTAATCCTAACCCTAACCCTTACCCTTACCCTAAACCTAACCCAAACCCTAAACCTAACCCTAACACTTACCTTAACCCTAACCGTTACCCTTACCCTAAACCTTACCCAAACCCTTAAACTAACCCTAACACGTACCCTTACCCTTACCCTAACCCTAAGCCTAACCCCTAAACCTAACCCTAAATCTAACTCTAACCCTAACCCTAACCCTAAGCCTTACCCTAACCCTAAACCTAACCCTAACTCTAACCTTAACACTAACCCTAACCCTAACCCTAACCCTAACCTTAACCCTAACCCTAACCCTAACCCTTGCCCTTACCCTAAACTTAACCCTAAACCTAACACGAACCCTAACACTAATGCTAACCATAACCCTAACCCTTAACCTTTCCCTAAACCTAACACTAAACTTAACCCTCACCCTAACCCTAACCCTAAGTCTAACCTCTAAACCTAAGCCTAACCCAAACGCTAATCCTCACCCTTATCCTAAACTTAACCCTAACCCTAACACTTACCCTTACCCTAAACCCTACCCTAACCCTAACCCTAACCCTTACCCTAACCCTAACCCTAACCCTAATCTTAACCCAAACCCTAACCCTAACCCTTGCCCTAACCCTAACCCTAACCCTTACCCTAACCCTAAACCTAAACCTAACCCAAACCCTTAAACTAACCCTAAACCTAACCCTTACCCTAACCCTAACCCTAAGCCTAACCCCTAACCCTAACCCTAAACCTAACTCTAATCCAAACCCTAACCCTAAACCTAACCCTTACCCTAAACCTAAACCTAACCCTCACCCTAACCTTAACACTAACCCTAATCCTAACCCTAACCTTAACCTTAACCCTAACCATAACCCTAACCCTTGCCCTTACCCTAAACCTAACGCTAAACCTAACACAAACCCTAACCCTAACGCTAACCCTAACACGAACCCTAACACTAATGCTAACCATAACCCTAACCCTTAACCTTTCCCTAAACCTAACACTAAACTTAACCCTCACCCTAACCCTAACCCTAAGTCTAACCTCTAAACCTAAGCCTAACCCAAACGCTAATCCTCACCCTTATCCTAAACTTAACCCTAACCCTAACCCTTTCCCTAACCCTAAACCTAAACCTAACCCTCACCCTAACCCTAACCCTAACTCTAACCTCTAACCCTAATCCTAACCCAAACCCTAATCCTTACCCTTATCCTAAACTTAACCCTAACACTAACACTTACCCTTACCCTAAACCCTACCCTAACCCTAACCCTAACCCTTAAACTAACCCTAACCATAACCCTAACCCTAATCTTAACCCTAACCCTAACCATAACCCTAACACTAATCTTGACCCTAACTTTAACCCTAACTCTTACCCTTACCCTAACCCTAACCCTAACACTAAGCCTAATCTTAACCCTGAACCTAACCCTAATCCTAACCCTAACCCTAACCCTAAGCATAACCCTAACCCTAACCCTAACGCTAACACTAACCATTACACTAACCCTAACCCTAACCCTAACCCTAATCCTTAAAAGTACGCTAACCCTAAACCTAACCTTAACCCCAACCCTAAACCTAACCTTAACCCTAACACTAACCCTTACCCTTACCCTATCCCTAAACCTAACCCTAACGCTAACACTAACCATTACACTAACCCTAACCCTTATCCTACCCTAACCCTTACCCTAACCCTAACCCTAACCCTAACCATAACCCTTATGTTAACCCTATCCCTAACCCTGACCCTGACCCTTAACCTAACCCTAACCCTAACCCTAACCCTTACTCTTAACCAACCCTAAATCTAACTCTAAACCTAAACCTATGCCTAAGCCTAACCCTAACCCTAACCCCTAACCCTAACCCTTAACCTAATGCTAAATCTAACCCTAACCCTAACACTTACCCTTACGCTAACCCTAACCCTTATCCTAACACTAACCCTAACCCTAAACCTAACCCTAACACATAACCTGAGCCTAAAACTAACCCTAACCCTAACCCTTACCCTTTCCCTAACCCTAACCCTAAACCTAACCCTCACCCTAACCCTAACGATAACTCTAACCCCTAACCCTAATCCTAACCCAAACCCTAATCCTTACCCTTATCCTAAATTTAACCCTAACACTAACACTTACCCTTACACTAAACCCTACCCTAACCCTAAACCTAACCCTTACCCTAACCCTAACCCTAACCCTAACCCTAATCTTAACCCTAACCCTAACCCTAACCCTAATCTTGACCCTAACTTTAACCCTAACTCTTACCCTAACCCTAACCCTAACCCTAAGCCTAATCCTAACCCTGAACCTAACCCTAATCCTAACCCTAAAACTAACCCTAAGCATAACCCTAACCCTAACCCTAATCCTTAAACGTACGCTAACCCTAAACCTAATCTTAACCCCAACCCTAAACCTAACCGTAACCCTAACACTAACCCTTACCCTTACCCTATCCCTAAACCTAACCCTAACGCTAACACTAACCATTACACTAACCCTAACCCTAATACTACCGTAACCCTTACCCTAACCCTAACCCTAACCCTAACCATAACCCTTACGATAACCCTATCCCTAACGCTAACCCTGACCCTTAACCTAACCCTAACCCTAGCCCTAACCCTTACCCTTAACCAACCCTAAATCTAACTCTAAACCTAAACCTATCCCTAACCCTAACCCTAACCCTAACCCCTAACCCTAACCCTTACCCTAAACCTTACCCAAACCCTTAAACTAACCCTAACCCGTACCCTTACCCTAACCCTAACCCTAAGCCTAAACCCTAAACGTAACCCTAAACCCAACTCTAACCCTAACCCTAACCCTAAACCTTACCCTAATCCTAAATCTAACCCTAACCCTAACCTTAACACTAACCCTAACCCTAACCCTAACCCTAACCTTAACCCTAACCCTAACCATAACCCTTGCCCTTACCCTAAACTTAACCATAAACCTAACAAGAACTCTAACCCTAATGCTAACCCTAACCCTAACCCTTAACTTTCCCAAACCCTAACACTAAACCTAACCCTCACTCTAACCCTAACCCTAAGTCTAACCTCTAACCCTAATCCTAACAAAACCCTAATCCTTACCCTTATCCTGAACTTAACCCTAACACTAACACTTTCCCTTACCCTAAACCCTACCCTAACCTTAACCCTTACCCTAACCCTAACCCTAAACCTAACCCAAACCCTTAAACCAACCCTAACCCTAACCCTTACCCTAACCCTAACCCTAAGCCTAACCCCTAACCCTAACCCTAAACCTAACTCTAACCCTAACCCTAACCCTAACCCTAACCCTTACCCTAAACCTAAACCTAACCCTCACCCTAACCTTAACACTAACCCTAATCCTAACCCTAACCCTAACCTTAAGCCTAACCCTAACCCTAACCCTTGCCCTTACCCTAAACCTAACCCTAAACCTAACACGAACCCTAACCCTAACGCTAACCCTAACCCTAACCCTAACCCTTTCCCTAAACGTAACCCTAAACCTAACCCTAACCCTAACCCTAACCCTAACTCTAACATCTAACCCTAATCCTAACCCAAACCCTAATCCTTACCCTTATCCTAAACTTAACCCTAACACTAACACTTACCCTTACCCTAAACCCTACCCTAGCCCTAACCCTAACCCTT
>JANJXV010000104.1:2182500-2205000 GCA_024803745.1 Megascapheus bottae | reverse complement strand
AACCCTTACCCTAACCCTAACCCTAACCCTTACCCTTACCCTAACCGTAACCCTAACCCTAAACTTAACCCTAACTCTAACCCTAACCCTTGACCTTACCCTAAACCTAACCCTAAACCTAACATGAACCCTAACCCTAAACCTAACCCTAACCCTTACCCTTACCCTAACCCTAACCCTAACCCTAACCCTAAACTTAATACTAATCTTAAACCTTGCCCTTACCCTAACCCTAACCCTAACTCTAACCCTAACCCTAACCCTTACCCTAACCCTAACCCTAACCCTAACCCTTACCCTAACCCTAACACTAACCCTAACCTCAAACTTAACCCTCACCCTAACCCTAACCCTAACCCTTCCCCTTACTCTAACACTAAGCCTAACCCTAACCCTAACCTTAACCATACCCTAACCCTAACCCTAATCCTAACCCTAAACCTAACCCTAACCTCAACCTTAATCCTAACCCTAACCCTAACCCTACCCCTTACCCTTACCCTTACCCTAACATTAAGCATAACCCTAACCCTAACCCTAATACTACCCTACCACTTACCCTTACCCTTAGACCTAACACTAAGCCTAAACCTAACCCTAACCCTAACCCTACCCTAACCATAACCCTAACCCTAACCCTAACCTAACCCTTACCCTTACCATAACCCTAACCCTATCCTTAACCCCAACCCTAAACCTAACCCTAAACCTAACTCTAACCCTAACCCTAACCCTAATCTTGACGCTAACTTTAACCCTAACTCTTACCCTTACCCTAACCCTAAACCTAAGCCTAATCCTAACCCTGAACCTAACCCTAATCCTAACCCTAACCCTAACCCTAAGCATAAACCTAACACTAACCCTAATCTTTAAAGGTATGCTAACCCTAAACCTAACCTTAACCCCAACCCTAAACCTAACCCTAACCCTAACACTAACCATTACACTAACCCTAATCCTAACCCTAACCCTAACCCTTACTCTTACCCTAAATCTAACCCAAACCCTAAACCTAACCCTAACACTTACCCTAACCCTAACCGTTATCCTTACCCTAAACCTAAACCAAACCCTTAAACTAACCCTAACCCTAACCCTTACCCTAACCCTAACCCTATGCCTAACCACTAACCCTAACCCTAAACCTAACTCTAACCCTAACCCTAACCCTAACCCTAACCCTAAGAGTTACCCTAACCCTAAACCTAACCCTAACCCTAACCTTAACACTAACCCTAACCCTAATCCTAACCCTAAACTTAACCCAAACCCTAACCCTAACCCTTGCCCTTACCCTAAACCTAACCCTAAACCTAACACGAACCCTAACCCTAACGCTTACCCTAACCCTAACCCTTACCCTTTCGCTAACCCTAACCCTAAACCTAACCCTCACCCTAACCCTAAACCTAAGTCTAACTTCTAACCCTAATCCTAACCAAAACCCTAATCCTTACCCTTATGCTAAACTTAACCCTAACACTAACACTTACCCTTACCCTAAACCCTACCCTAACCCTAACCCTAACACTTACCCTAACCCTAACCTTAACCCTAACCCTAATCTTAAACCTAACCCTAACCCTAACCCTTACCCTAACCCTAACCCTAACACTAACCCTTACCCTAACCCTAACCCTAAACCTAAACCAAAACCTTAAACTAACCCTAACCCTAACCCTTACCCTAACCCTAACCCTAAGCCTAACCCCTAATCCTAACCCTAAACCTAACTCTAACCCTAACCCTAACCCTAACCCTAACCCTTACCCTAAACCTAAACCTAAACCTAACCCTAACCCTAACCTTAACACTAACCCTAATCCTAACCCTAACCCTAACCTTAACCCTAACCCTAACCCTAACCCTTGCCCTTACCCTAAACCTAACCCTAAACCTAACACGAACCCTAACCCTAACGCTAACCCTAACCCTAACCCTTACCCTTTCCCTAAACCTAACCCTAAACCTAACCCTCACCCTAACCCTAACCCTAACTCTAACTTCTAACCCTAATCCTAACACAACCCCTAATCCTTACCCTTATCCTAAACTTAAACCTAACACTAACACTTACCCTTACCCTAAACCCTACCCTAACCCTAACCCTAACCCTTACCCTAACCCTAACCCTAACCCTAATCTTAACCCTAACCCTAACCCTAACCCTAACCCTAATCTTGACCCTAACTTTAACCCTAACTCTTACCCTTACCCTAACCCTAACCCTAACCCTAAGCCTAATCCTAACCCTGAACCTAACCCTAATCCTAACCCTAACCCTAACCCTAAGCATAACCCTAACCCTAACCTTAACCCTAATCCTTAAACGTACGCTAACCCTAAACCTAAACTTAACCCCAACCCTAAACCTAACCGTAACCCTAACACTAACCCTTACCCTTACCCTTTCCCTAAACCTAACCCTAACGCTAACACTAACCATTACACTAACCCTAACCCTAATCCTACCCTAACCCTTACCCTAACCCTAACCCTAACCCTCACGCTAACCCTAACCCTAACTCTAACCTCTAACCGTAATCCTAAACCAAACCCTAATCCTTACGCTTATCCTAAACTTAACCCTAACACTAACACTTACCCTTACCCTAAGCCCTACCCTAACCCTAACCCTAACCCTAACCCTTACCCTAACCCTAACCCTAACCCTTACCCTATCCCTAACCCTAACCCTAACCTCAAACTTAACCCTAACCCTAACCCTAACCTAACCCATAACATTAATCTTAACCCCTAACCCTAACCCTTACTCTAACCCTAATCATAACCCTAACCCTTTCCCTAACCCTAACCCTAAACCTAACCCTCACCCTAACCCTAACCCTAACTCTAACCTCTAACCCTAATCCTAAACCAAACCCTAATCCTTACCCTTATCCTAAACTTAACCCTAACATTAACACTTACCCTTACCCTAAACCCTACGCTAACCCTAACCCTAACCCTTACCCTAACCCTAACCCTAACCCTTACCCTATCCCTAACCCTAACCCTAACCTCAACCATAACCCTAACCCTAACCCTAACCCTAACCCTAACCTTAACCCTAACCCTAACCCTAATCTTGACCCTACATTTAACCCTAACTCTTACCCTTACCCTAACCCTAACCCTAAGCCTAATCCTAACCCTGAACCTAACCCTAATCCTAAAACTAACCCTAACCCTAAGCATAACCCTAATCCTAACCCTAACCCTAATCCTTAAATGTAGGCTAACCCTAACCCTAACCTTAACCCCAACCCTAAACCTAACCATAACCCTAACACTAACCCTTACCCTTACCCTCTCTCTAAACCTAACCCTAACGCTAGCACTAACCATTACACTAACCCTAAACCTAATCCTAACCCTAATCCTTACCCTTACACTAAACCTAATACTAACCCTAAACCTAACCCTAACACTTACCCTAACCCTAACCCTTACCCTTACCCTAACCCTAACCCTAACCCTTAAACTAACCCTAACCCTAACCCTTACCCTAACCCTAACCCTAAGCCTAACCCCTAACCCTAACCCTAAACCTAACTCTAACCCTTACCCTAACCCTAAACCTAACTCTAACCCTAACCCTAACCCTAACCCTAACCCTTACCCTAACCCTAAACCTAACCCTAAACCTAACCTTAACACTAACCCTAACCCTAACCTAACCCTAACCTTAACCCTAACCCTAACCCTAACCCTTGCCCTTACCCTAAACCTAACCCTAAACCTAACACGAACCCTAACCCTAAGGCTAACCCTAACCCTAACCCTAACCCTAACCCTAACCCTTACCCTAAACCCTACTCTAATCCTAACCCTAATCCTAACCCTTACCCTAACCCTAACCCTAACCCTAAACCTGACTCTAACCCTAACCCGAACCCTAACCCTTACCCTAACCCTAAACCTAACCCTAACCCTAACCTTAACACTAACCCTAACCCTAACCCTAACCCTAACCCTAAACTGAACCCTAACCCTAACCCTAACCCTTGACCTTACCCTAAACCTAACACGAACCCTAACCCTAACGCTAACCCTAACCCTAACCCTTACCCTTTCCCTAACCCTAACCCTAAACCTAACCCTCACCCTAACCCTAAACCTAATTCTAACCTCTAAATGTAATCCTAGCCCAAACCCTAATCCTTACCCTTATCCTAAACTTAACCCTAACCCTAACACTTACCCTTACCCTAAACCCTACCCTAACCCTAACCCTAACCCTTACCCTAACCCTAAACCTAACCCTAACCCTTGCCCTTACCCTAAACCTAACCCTAAACCTAACACGAACCCTAACCCTAACCTAACCCTAACACTAACCCTTACCCTTTCCCTAACCCTAACCCTAACCTTAACCCTAAACTTAACCCTAACCCTAACCCTAACCCTAACCCTAACCCTTACCCTAAACCCTACTCTAATCCTAACCCTAATCCTAACCCTTACCCTAACCCTAACCCTAACCCTAACCCTTGCCCTTACCGTAACCCTAAACCTAACTTTATCCCTAACCCTAATCCTTACCCTAACCCTAACCCTAACCCTAACCCTTACCCTAACCCTAACCCTAACCCTAACCCTAACCTCAAACTTAACCCTAACCCTAACCCTAACCCTCACCCTACTCTAACACTAAGACTAACCCTAACCCTAACCCTAACCCTAACCTTACCTTAACCCTAACCCTAATCCTAACCTTAAACCTAACCCTAACCGTAACCCTAACCTCAACCTTAACCCTAAACCCTAACCCTAACCTTACCCCTTACCCTTACCCTTACCCTAACACTAAGCCTAACCTAACTCTAAACCTAACCCTAACCCTTACCCTAACCGTAACCCTAATCCTAACCCTAAAGCTAACCCTAACCCTAACCTTAATCCTAACCCTAACCTTAACTCTTACCCTTACCCTAACCCTAACCCTAAAACTAACACTGACCCTAACTTTAACCCTAACCCGTACCCTTACCCTAATACTAACTGTAACCGTAACCCTAATCCTAACACTTACCCTAACCCTAACCCTAACCCTAACCCTAACCCTAACCTCAACCATAACCCTAACCCTAACCCTAACCCTAACCCTAACCTTAACCCTAACCCTAACCCTAACCCTAATCTTGACCCTACATTTAACCCTAACTCTTACCCTTACCCTAACCCTAACCCTAAGCCTAATCCTAACCCTGAACCTAACCCTAATCCTAAAACTAACCCTAACCCTAAGCATAACCCTAATCCTAACCCTAACCCTAATCCTTAAATGTAGGCTAACCCTAACCCTAACCTTAACCCCAACCCTAAACCTAACCATAACCCTAACACTAACCCTTACCCTTACCCTCTCTCTAAACCTAACCCTAACGCTAGCACTAACCATTACACTAACCCTAAACCTAATCCTAACCCTAATCCTTACCCTTACACTAAACCTAATACTAACCCTAAACCTAACCCTAACACTTACCCTAACCCTAACCCTTACCCTTACCCTAACCCTAACCCTAACCCTTAAACTAACCCTAACCCTAACCCTTACCCTAACCCTAACCCTAAGCCTAACCCCTAACCCTAACCCTAAACCTAACTCTAACCCTTACCCTAACCCTAAACCTAACTCTAACCCTAACCCTAACCCTAACCCTAACCCTTACCCTAACCCTAAACCTAACCCTAAACCTAACCTTAACACTAACCCTAACCCTAACCTAACCCTAACCTTAACCCTAACCCTAACCCTAACCCTTGCCCTTACCCTAAACCTAACCCTAAACCTAACACGAACCCTAACCCTAAGGCTAACCCTAACCCTAACCCTAACCCTAACCCTAACCCTTACCCTAAACCCTACTCTAATCCTAACCCTAATCCTAACCCTTACCCTAACCCTAACCCTAACCCTAAACCTGACTCTAACCCTAACCCGAACCCTAACCCTTACCCTAACCCTAAACCTAACCCTAACCCTAACCTTAACACTAACCCTAACCCTAACCCTAACCCTAACCCTAACCTGAACCCTAACCCTAACCCTAACCCTTGACCTTACCCTAAACCTAACACGAACCCTAACCCTAACGCTAACCCTAACCCTAACCCTTACCCTTTCCCTAACCCTAACCCTAAACCTAACCCTCACCCTAACCCTAAACCTAATTCTAACCTCTAAATGTAATCCTAGCCCAAACCCTAATCCTTACCCTTATCCTAAACTTAACCCTAACCCTAACACTTACCCTTACCCTAAACCCTACCCTAACCCTAACCCTAACCCTTACCCTAACCCTAAACCTAACCCTAACCCTTGCCCTTACCCTAAACCTAACCCTAAACCTAACACGAACCCTAACCCTAACCTAACCCTAACACTAACCCTTACCCTTTCCCTAACCCTAACCCTAACCTTAACCCTAAACTTAACCCTAACCCTAACCCTAACCCTAACCCTAACCCTTACCCTAAACCCTACTCTAATCCTAACCCTAATCCTAACCCTTACCCTAACCCTAACCCTAACCCTAACCCTTGCCCTTACCGTAACCCTAAACCTAACTTTATCCCTAACCCTAATCCTTACCCTAACCCTAACCCTAACCCTAACCCTTACCCTAACCCTAACCCTAACCCTAACCCTAACCTCAAACTTAACCCTAACCCTAACCCTAACCCTCACCCTACTCTAACACTAAGACTAACCCTAACCCTAACCCTAACCCTAACCTTACCTTAACCCTAACCCTAATCCTAACCTTAAACCTAACCCTAACCGTAACCCTAACCTCAACCTTAACCCTAAACCCTAACCCTAACCTTACCCCTTACCCTTACCCTTACCCTAACACTAAGCCTAACCTAACTCTAAACCTAACCCTAACCCTTACCCTAACCGTAACCCTAATCCTAACCCTAAAGCTAACCCTAACCCTAACCTTAATCCTAACCCTAACCTTAACTCTTACCCTTACCCTAACCCTAACCCTAAAACTAACACTGACCCTAACTTTAACCCTAACCCGTACCCTTACCCTAATACTAACTGTAACCGTAACCCTAATCCTAACACTTACCCTAACCCTAACCCTAACCGTAACCCTAACCCTAACACATAACCTGAGCCTAACCCTAACCCTAACCGTAACCCTAACCCCAAACCTAAACCTAATCCTAACCCTAACCCTAACCCTAAGAATAAACCTAACCCTAAACCTAACCCTAATCCTTAAACGTACCCTAACCCTAAACCTAAACTTAACCCCAACCCTAAACCTAACCCTAACCCTAACCCTTACCCTTACCCTATCCCTAAACCTAACCCTAACACTAACACTAACCATTACACTAACCCTAACCCTAATCCTAACCCTAAACCTTACCCTTACCCTAACCCTAACCCTAACCCTAAACCTAAACCAAACTCTTACCCTAACCCTAACCCTTACCCTTACCCTAACCCTAACCCTAAACCTTAAACTAACCCTAACCCTAACCCTAACCCTTACCCGAACCATAAGCCTAACCCCTAACCCTAAACCTAAACCTAACTCTAACCCTAAACCTAACCCTAACCCTAACCCTTACCCTAACCCTAACCCTAACCCTAACCTTAAACCTAACCATAACCCAATACTTAACCCTAACCCTAACCCTAACCCTTGCCCTTACCCTAACCCTAACCGTAAACCTAACATGAACCCTAACCCTAACCCTAACCCTAACCCTCACCCTAACCCTAACCCTAACTCTAACCTGTAACTCTACCCCTAAACCAAACCCTAATCATTACCCTTATCCTAAACTTAACCCTAACACTAACACTTACCCTTACCCTAAACCCTACTCTAATCCTAACCCTAACCCTAACCCTTACCCTAACCCTAACCCTAACCCTTGCCCTTACCCTAACCCTATCCCTAACTTTAAACCTAACCCTAATCCTTATCCTAAACCTAACCCTAACCCTAACCCTTACCCTAACCCTAACCCTAACCCTAACCCTAACCCTAACCTCAAACTTAACCCTAACCCTAACCCTAACCCTAACCTCACCCTTACTCTAACACTAAGACTAACCCTAACCCTAACCCTATCCCTAACCCTTACCTTAACCCTAACCCTAATCCTAAACTTAAACCTAACCCTAACCGTAACCCTAATCCCAACCTTAACCCTAACCCTAACCCTAACCTTACCCCTTACACTTGGCCTTACCCTAACACTAAGCCTAACCCTAACCCTAAACCTAACCCTAACCCTTACCCTAACCGTAAACCTAATGCTAACCCTAAAGCTAACCCTAACCCTAACCTTAACCCTAACCCTAACCTTAACTCTTACCTTTACCCTAACCCTAACCCTAATACTAACCCTGACCCTAACTTTAACCCTAACCCGTACCCTTACCTTAATACTAAACGTAACCGTAACCCTAATCCTAACACTTCCCCTAACCCTAACCCTAACCGTAACCCTAACCCTAACACATAACCTGAGCCTAACCCTAACCCTAACCGTAACCCTAACCCCAAACCTAAACCTAATCCTAACCCTAACCCTAACCCTAAGAATAAACCTAACCCTAAACCTAACCCTAATCCTTAAATGTACCCTAACCCTAAACCTAACCTTAACCCCAACCCTAAACCTAACGCTAACCCTAACCCTAACCCTTACCCTTACCCTATCCCTAAACTTAACCCTAACACTAACACTAACCATTACACAAACCCTAACCCTAATCCTAACCCTAAACCTTACCTTTACCCTAACCCTATCCCTAACCCTAAACCTAAAACAAACTCTTACCCTAACCCTAACCCTTACCCTTACCCTAACCCTAACCCTAAACCTTAAACTAACCCTAAATCTAACCCTAACCCTTACCCTAAACCTAAGCCTAACCCCTAAACCTAAACCTAAACCTAACTCTAACCCTAACCCTAATCCTAACCCTAACACTTACCCTAACCCTAACCCTAACCATAACCTTAAACCTAACCCTAACCCTAACCCAAACCTTAACCCTAACCCTAACCCTAACCCTTGCCCTTACCCTAACCCTAACCGTAAACCTAACACGAACCCTAACCCTAACCCTAACCCTAACCCTCACCCTAACCCTAACTCTAACCTCTAACTCTACCCCTAAACCAAACACTAATCATTACCCTTATCCTAAACTTAACACTAACCCTAACCCTTGCCCTTACCCTAAACTTAACCCTAACTCTAACCCTAACCCTAACACTTACCCTAACCCTAACACTAACCCTAACACTTACCCTAATCCTAATCCTAACCCGAACCTCAAACTTAACCCTTCCCTAACCCTAACCCTAACCCTTACCCTTACTCTTACACTAAGCCTAAACCTAACCCTAAAACTAAAACCAACCCTTACCCTAACCCTAACCTTAATCCTAACCCTAAACCTAACCCTAACCCTAACCCTGACCTCAACCTTAACCATAACCCTAACCCTAACCCTACCCCTTACCCTTACCCTTACCCTAACACTAAGCCTAACCCTAACTCTAACCCTAACCCTTATTCTACCACAACCGTAATCCTAAACCTAACCCTAACCCTAACCCTAATCTTAACCCGAACCCAAACCCTAACCCTAACCTAACCCTTACCCTTACCCTAACCCTAACCCTATCCTTAACCCCAACCGTAAACCTAACCCTAACCCTAACACTTACCCTAACCCTAAACCTAACCCTAACCCTTACCCTAACCCTAACCCTAATCTTAACCCTAACCCTTACCCTTACGCTCACCCTAACCTTAACCCTAACCCTAACCCTTACCATAAACCTAACCTTATCCTCAACCCTAAACCTAACCGTAAATCTAGCCCTTACCCTTACCCTATCCCTAACCCTAAACCTAACCCTACCCTAACCCTAACCATTACCCTAATCCTAACCCTAATCCTAACCCTAACCCTTAACCTAAACCTACCCAAACTCTTACCCTAAACCTAACCCTTACCCTTACCCTAATCCTAACCCTAACTCTTAAACTAAACCTAACCCTAAACCTAACCATACCCTAACCCTAATCCTAAGCCTAACCCCTAACGCTAAAACTAAACGTAACTCTAACCCTAACACTAACCCTAACTCTATCCCTAACTCTTACCCTAACTCTAACTCTAACTCTAACCTTACCCTAACCCTAACCCTAACCCTAACCTTAACCCTAAACCTAACCCTAATCCTAACCCTAACCTTAACCCTAACCCTAAACCTAACCCTTGTCCTTATCCTAACCCTAACCATAAACCTAACACTAACCCTAACCCTAACCCTAAACCTTACCCTTATCCTAACCCTAACCGTAAACCTAACACTCACCCTAACCCTAACCCTAACCCTAACCTCTAACCCTAACCCTAAACCTAACGCTAATCCTTACCCTTATCCTAAACCTAAACCTAACACTAACACTTACTCTTACCCTAAACCCTACCCTAACCCTAACCCTAACCCTAACCCTTACCCTAACCCTAACCCTAAACCAAACCCTTACCCTTACCCAAACCCTCACCCTCATCCTAACCCTAAACCTAACCCTAACCCTAAACTTGCCCCTAACACTTACCCTAAACCTAACACTAACCCTAACCCTAACGCTTATCCTTACCCTAACCCTAATGCTAACCCTAACCCTAACACTTACCCGAACCCTAACCCTAACCATAACCCTTACGTTAACCCTATCCCTAACCCTAACACTTACCCTAACCCTAACCTTAACCCTAACCCTAACCCCTAACCCAAACCCTTAACCTAACTCTAACCCTAACCCTAAGCCTAACCCTTACCCTTAACCAACCCTAACACTAAATCTAACCCTAACCCAAACCCTGACCTTTAACCTAACCCTAACCCTAACCCTTACCCTTAACCAACCCTAAATCTAACTCTAAAACTAAACCTATCCCTAACCCTAATCCTACCCCTAACCCCTAACCCTAACCCTTAACCTACTGCTAAAACTAACCCTAACCCTAACACTTACCCTTACCCTAACCCATACCCTTATCCTAACACTAACCCTAACCCTAACCCTAACCCTAACCCTAACCCTAACACATAACCTGAGTCTAACCCTAACGCTAACCCTAACCCTTGCCCTTACCCTAACCCTAACCCTTACCCTAACACTAAGCATAACCCTAACCCTACCCCTAATCCTACCCTACCCCTTACCCTTACCCTTACCCTAACACTAAGCCTTACGCTAACCCTAACCCTAACCCTACCCTAACCATAACCCTAATCCTAACTCTCAACCTAACACTAACCCTAACTTTAACCCTAACACTAACCTTAACCCTAACCCTAACCTTAACTCTTACCCTTACCCTAACCCTAACCCTAACACTAACACTGACCCTAACTTTAACCCTAACCCGTACCCTTACCCTAATACTAACTGTAACCGTAACCCTAATCCTAACACTTACCCTAACCGTAACCCTAAACCTAACACATAACCTGAGCCTAACCCTAACCCTAACCGTAAACCTAACCCCAAACCTAAACCTAATCCTAACCCTAACCCTAACCCTAAGAATAAACCTAACCCTAAACCTAACCCTAATCCTTAAACGTACCCTAACCCTAAACCTAAACTTAACCCCAACCCTAAACCTAACCCTAACCCTAACCCTTACCCTTACCCTATCCCTAAACCTAACCCTAACACTAACACTAACCATTACACTAACCCTAACCCTAATCCTAACCCTAAACCTTACCCTTACCCTAACCCTAACCCTAACCCTAAACCTAAACCAAACTCTTACCCTAACCCTAACCCTTACCCTTACCCTAACCCTAACCCTAAACCTTAAACTAACCCTAACCCTAACCCTAACCCTTACCCGAACCATAAGCCTAACCCCTAACCCTAAACCTAAACCTAACTCTAACCCTAAACCTAACCCTAACCCTAACCCTTACCCTAACCTTAACCCTAACCCTAACCTTAAACCTAACCCTAACCCAAAACTTAACCCTAACCCTAACCCTAACCCTTGCCCTTACCCTAACCCTAACCGTAAACCTAACATGAACCCTAACCCTAACCCTAACCCTAACCCTCACCCTAACCCTAACCCTAACTCTAACCTCTAACTCTACCCCTAAACCAAACCCTAATCATTACCCTTATGCTAAACTTAACCCTAACAGTAACACTTACCCTTACCCTAAACCCTACTCTAATCCTAACCCTAACCCTAACCCTAACCCTAACCCTAACCCTAACCCTTACCCTAACCCTAACCCTAACCCTAACCCTAACCTCAAACTTAACCCTAACCCTCACCCTAACCCTACCTCTAACCTCTAACTCTACCCCTAAACCAAACACTAATCATTACCCTTATCCTAAACTTAACACTAACCCTAACCCTTGCCCTTAACCTAAACTTAACCCTAACTCTAACCCTAACCCTAACACTTACCCTAACCATAACACTAATCCTAACACTTACCCTAATCCTAATCCTAACCCGAACCTCAAACTTAACCCTTCCCTAACCCTAACCCTAACCCTTACCCTTACTCTAACACTAAGCCTAAACCTAACCCTAAAACTAACACCAACCCTTACCCTAACCCTAACCCTAATCCTAACCCTAAACCTAACCCTAACCCTAACCCTAACCTCAACCTTAACCATAACCCTAACCCTAACCCTACCCCTTACCCTTACCCTTACCCTAACACTAAGCCTAACCCTCACTCTAACCCTAACCCTTATTCTACCACAACCCTAATCCTAAACCTAACCCTAACCCTAACCCTAATCTTAACCCGAACCCTAACCCTAACCCTAACCTAACCCTTACCCTTACCCTAACCCTAACCCTATCCTTAACCCCAACCGTAAACCTAACCCTAACCCTAACACTTACCCTAACCCTAACCCTAACCCTAACCCTTACCCTAACCCTAACACTAATCTTAACCCTAACCCTTACCCTTACGCTCACCCTAACCTTAACCCTAACCCTAACCCTTACCATAAACCTAACCTTATCCCCAACCCTAAACCTAACCGTAAATCTAGCCCTTACCCTTACCCTCTCCCTAACCCTAAACCTAACCCTACCCTAACCCTAACCATTACCCTAACCCTAACCCTAATCCTAACCCTAACCCTTAACCTAAACCTACCCAAACTCTTACCGTAAACCTAACCCTTACCCTTACCCTAACCCTAACCCTAACCCTTAAACTAAACCTAACCCTAAACCTAACCATACCCTAACCCTAATCCTAAGCCTAACCCCTAACCCTAAAACTAAACGTAACTCTAACCCTAACCCTAACCCTAACTCTATCCCTAACCCTTACCCTAACTCTAACTCTAACTCTAACCTTACCCTAACCCTAACCCTAACCCTAACCTTAACCCTAAACCTAACCCTAATCCTAACCCTAACCTTAACCCTAACCCTAAACCTAACCCTTGTCCTTATCCTAACCCTAACCATAAACCTAACACTAACCCTAACACTAACCCTAAACCTTACCCTTATCCTAACCCTAACCGTAAACCTAACACTCACCCTAACCCTAACCCTAACCCTAACCTCTAACCCTAACCCTAAACCTAACGCTAATCCTTACCCTTATCCTAAACCTAAACCTAACACTAACACTTACTCTTACCCTAAACCCTACCCTAACCCTAACCCTAACCCTAACCCTTACCCTAACCCTAACCCTAAACCAAACCCTTACCCTTACCCAAACCCTCACCCTCATCCTAACCCTAAACCTAACCCTAACCCTAAACTTGCCCCTAACACCTACCCTAAACCTAACACTAACCCTAACCCTAACGCTTATCCTTACCCTAACCCTAATGCTAACCCTAACCCTAACACTTACCCGAACCCTAACCCTAACCATAACCCTTACGTTAACCCTATCCCTAACCCTAACACTTACCCTAACCCTAACCTTAACCCTAACCCTAACCCCTAACCCAAACCCTTAACCTAACTCTAACCCTAACCCTAAGCCTAACCCTTACCCTTAACCAACCCTAACACTAAATCTAACCCTAACCCAAACCCTGACCTTTAACCTAACCCTAACCCTAACCCTTACCCTTAACCAACCCTAAATCTAACTCTAAAAGTAAACCTATCCCTAACCCTAATCCTACCCCTAACCCCTAACCCTAACCCTTAACCTACTGCTAAAACTAACCCTAACCTAACACTTACCCTTACCCTAACCCATACCCTTATCCTAACACTAACCCTAACCCTAACCCTAACACTAACCCTAACCCTAACACATAACCTGAGTCTAACCCTAACGCTAACCCTAACCCTTGCCCTTACCCTAACCCTAACCCTTACCCTAACACTAAGCATAACCCTAACCCTACCCCTAATCCTACCCTACCCCTTACCCTTACCCTTACCCTAACACTAAGCCTTACCCTAACCCTAACCCTAACCCTACCCTAACCATAACCCTAATCCTAACTCTAAACCTAACACTAACCCTAACTTTAACCCTAACCCTAACCCTAACCTAACCCTTACCCTTACCCTAACCCTAATCCTATCCTTAACCCCAACCCTAAACCTAACCCTAACCCTAACCCTTACCCTAACCCTACCCCTAATCCTACCCCTAATCCTTACCCTAAACCTAACCGTAAACTTAACCCTAACCCTTACCCTTACCATCACATTAACCTTAACCCGAACGCTAACCATAACCCTAACTTTAACTCTAACATTTATACTTACCCTAACCCTAACCCTAAACCTAACCCTAACCCTAAACCTAACCTTTACCCTTACCCTTACCCTAACCCTAAACCTAACCCTAAACCTTACCGTTACCCTAACCCTAACCCTAATCTTGACCCTAACTTTAACACTAACTCTTACCCTTACCCTAACACTAACCCTAACCCTAAGCCTAATCCTATCCCTGAACCTAACCCTAATCCTTACCCTAACCCTAACCCTAAGCATAACCCTAACCCTAACCCTAATCCTTAAACGTACGCTAAACCTAAACCTAACCTTAACCCCAACCCTAAACCTAACCCTAACCCTAACCCTAACCCTTACCCTTACCCTATCCCTAATCCTAACCCTAACCCTAACACTAACCATTACACTAACCCTAACCCTAATCCTAACCCTAACCCTTACCCTTACCCTAAACTTAACCCAAACCCTTAAACTAACCCTCACCCTAACCCTTACCCTAACCCTAATCCTAAGCCTAACCCCTAACCCTAACACTAACCCTAAACCTAACTCTAACCCTAACCCGAACCCTAACCCTTACCCTAACCCTAAACCTAACCCTAACCCTAACCTTAACACTAACCCTAACCCTAACCCTAACCTTAACCCTAACCCTAACCCTAACCCTTGCCCTTACCCTAAACCTAACCCTAAACCTAACACGAACCCTAACCCTAACGGTAACCCTAACCCTAACCCTTACCCTTTCCCTAACCCTAACCCTAAAACTAACCCTCACCCTAACCCTAACCCTAATCTTGACCCTAACTTTAACCCTAACTCTTACCCTTACCCTAACCCTAACCCTAACCCTAAGCCTAATCCTAACCCTGAACCTAACCCTAATCCTAACCCTAACCCTAACCCCAAGCATAACCCTAACCCTAACCCTAACCCTAACCCTAACCCTAAACCTTAAACGTACGCTAACCCTAACCCTAAACTTAACCCCAACCCTAAACCTAACCATAACATAACACTAACCCTTACCCTTACCCTTACCCTAAACCTAACCCTAACCCTAAACCTAACCCTAACATTTACCCTAACACTAAAACTTACCCTTACCCTAACCCTAACCCTAACCCTTAAACTAACCCTAACCCTAACCCTTACTCTAACCCTAACCCTAAGCCTAATCCCTAAGCCTAACCCTAAACCTATCTCTAACCCTAACCCTAACCCTAACCCTAACCCTTACCCTAAACCCTACCCTAAACCTTACCCTAACCCTAACCCTAACCCTTACCCTATCCCTAACCTCAAACTTAACCCTAACCCTAACCCTAACCCTAACCCTAACCTAACCCATAACATTAATCTTAACCCCTAACCCTAACCCTTACCCTAACCCTAACCCTAACCCTAACCCCAACTCTTACCCTTACTCTATCCCTAACCCTAACACTAACCCTAACCCTAACCCTTACCCTAACCCTAACCATAACCCTACTTTAACTCTAACCCTAACCTCAACCCTAACCCTACCCCTAACCCTAACCCTCACCCTTACCCTAACCCTAACCCTAACCCTAACCCTAACTCTAACACTTACCCTAACCCTAACCCTTATCCTAACCCTAACCATAACCCTAACCCAAACCCGTAACCTAACCCATAACATTAATCTTAACCCCTAAACCTAACTTTTACCCTAACCCTAACCCTAACTCTAACCCTAACCCTTACCCTAACCCTAAACCTAACCCTAACCCTAACCTTAACACTAATCCTACCCCTAACCCTAACCCTAACCTTAACCCTAACCCTAACCCTAACCCTTGACCTTACACTAAACCTAACCCTAAACCTAACACAAACCTTAACCCTAACGCTAACCCTAACCCTAACCCTTACCAGTTCCCTAACCCTAACCCTAAACCTAACCCTCACCCTAACCCTAAACCTAACTGTAACCTCTAACCCTAATCCTAAACCAAACCCTAATCCTTACCCTTATCCTAAACTTAACCCTAACACTAACACTTACACTTACCCTAAACCCTACCCTAACCCTAACCCTAACCCTTACCCTAACCCTAACCCTAACCCTAACCCTAACCTTAACCCTAACCCTAACCCTAACCCTAACCCTAATCTTGACCCTAACTTTAACCCTAACTCTTACCCTTACCCTAACCCTAACCCTAACCCTAAGCCTAATCCTAACCCTGAACCTAGCCCTAATCCTAACTCTAACCCTAACCCTAACCCTAACCCAAAACCTAACCCTAACTCTTACACTAACTATAACCCTTACCCTTACCTTAAACCTAGCCCTAACCCTTAAATTAACCCTAACCCTAACCCTAACCTTTACCCTAACCCTAACACTAAGCATAACCCCTAACCCTAACCCTAAACCTAACTCTAACTCTAACCCTAACCTTAACCCTAATCCTAACCCTAACCCTAACCCTTACCCTACACTAACCCTAACCCTTACCCAAACCCTAACCCTAACTCTAAACCTAACCTTAATCCTAAACCTAACCCTAACAGTAAGACTAAACTTAACCCTAACCCTAACCCTAACACATGCCCTTACTCTAACCCTAACCCTAACCCAAAACCTAACACTAACCCTAACCCTAACCCAAACCCTTACCCTTACCCTAACCCTAACCCTAAACCTAACCCTCACCCTAACCCTAACCCTAACTCTACACTCTAAGCCTAACACTAAACCTAACCCTAATCCTTACCCTTATCCTAAACCTAACCCTAACACTAACACTTACCCTTTCCCTAAACCCTACTCTAATCCTAACCCTAACCCTAACTCTAACCGTAACCCTAATCCTAACCCTAAAGCTAACCCTAAAGCTAACCCTAACCCTAACCTTAACCCTAGCCCTACCCTTAACTCTTACCCTTACCCTAACCCTAACCCTAACACTAACCCTGACCCTAACTTTAACCCTAACCCATACCCTTACCCTAATACTAACCGTAACTGTAACCCTAATCCTAACACTTACCCTAACCCTAACCCTAACCGTAACCGTAACCCTAACACATAACCTGAGCCTAAAACTAACCCTAACCCTAACCCTAACCCCAAACCTAAACCTAATCCTAACCCTAACCCTAACCCTAAGAATAAACCTAACCCTAAACCTATCCCTAATCCTTACACGTACCCTAACCCTAAACCTAAACTTAACCCCAACCCTAAACCTAACCCTAAACCTAACCCTAAACCTTAAACTAACCCTAACCCTAACCCTAACCCTAAGCCTAACCCCTAACCCTAAACCTAACTCTAACCCTAACCCTAACCCTAACCCTAACCCTAACCCTCACCCTAACCCTAACCCTAACTCTAACCTCTAACTCTACCCCTAAACCAAACACTAATCATTAACCTTATCCTAAACTTAACCCTAACACTAACACTTACCCTTACCCTAAACCCTACCCTAACCCTAACCCTAACCCTTACCCTTACCCTAACCCTAACCCTAACCCTAACCTTAATACTAACCCTAACCCTTGCCCTTACCTAAACTTAACCCTAACTCTAACCCTAACCCTAACACTTACCCTAACCCTAACACTAACCCTAACACTTACCCTAATCCTAACCCTAACCCGAACCTCAAAGTTAATCCTCACCCTAACCCTAAACCTAACCATTACCCTTACTCTAACACTAAGCCTAACCCTAACCCTAACACTAACACTAAACCTTACCCTAACCCTAACCCTAATCCTAACCCTAACCCTAACCCTAACCTCAACCTTAACCCTAACCCTAACCCTAACCCTACCCCTTACCCTTACCCTTACCCTAACACCAAGCCTAACCCTAACCCTATCCCTAACCATTATTCTACCATAACCCTAATCCTAAACCTAACCCTAACCCTAACCCGAATCTTAACCCGAACCCTAACCCTAACCCTAACCTAACCCTTATCCTTATCCTAACCCTAACCCTATCCTTAACCCCAACCGTAAACCTAACCCTAACCCTAACCCTTACCCTAACCCTAACCCTAATCTTAACCCTAACCCTTACCCTTACCCTCACCCTAACCTTAACCCTAACCCTAACCCTAACCTTAACCCCAACCCTAAACCTAACCGTAAATCTAGCCCTTACCCTTACCCTATCCCTAACCCTAAACCTAACCCTACCCTAACCCTAACCATTACCCTAACCCTAACCCTAATCCTAACCCTAACCCTTACCCTAAACCTACCCAAACTCTTACCCTAACCCTAACCCTTACCCTTACCCTAAACCTAACCCTAACCCTTAAACTAAACCTAACCCTAAACCTAACCATACCCTAACCCTAACCATAAGCCTAACCCCTAATCCTAAAACTAAATGTAACTCTAACCCTAACCCTAACCCTAACTCTATCCCTAACCCTTACCCTAACTCTAAGTCTAACCTTACCCTAACCCTAACCCTAACCCTAACCTTAACCCTAAACCTAACCCTAATCCTAACCCTAACCTTAACCCTAATCCTAAACCTAACCCTTGTCCTTATCCTAACCCTAACCATAAACCTAACACTAACCCTAACCCTAACCCTAAAACTTACCCTTATCCTAACCCTAACCCTAAACCTAACACTCACCCTAACCCTAACCCTAAACTCTAACCCTAACCCTAAACCTAAACCTAATCCTTACCCTTATCCTAAACCTAAACCTAACACTAACACTTACCCTTACCCTAAACCCTACCCTAACCATAACCCTAACCCTAACCGTTACCCTAACCCTAACCCTAAACCAGACCCTTAACCTTACCCTTACCCAAACCCTCACCCTCAACTTAACCCTAAACCTAACCCTAACCCTAACCTTACCCCTAACACTTACCCTAAACCTAACACTAACCCTAACCCTAACGCTTATCCTTACCCTAACCCTAACCCTAACCCTAACACTTACCCGAACCCTAACCCTAACCATAACCCTTACGTTAACCCTATCCCTAACCCTAACCCTTACCCTAATCCTAACTTTAACCCTAACCCTAACCCCTAACCCAAACCATTAACCTAAATCTAACCCTATCACTAAGCCTAACCCTTACCCTTAACCAACCCTAACACTAACTCTAATTCTAACCCTAATCCTGACCCTTAACCTAACCCTAACCTTAACCCTAACCCTTACCCTTAACCAACCCTAAATCTAACTCTAAACGTAAACCTATCCCTAACCCTAACCCTAACCCTAACCCCTAACCCTAACCCTTAACCTAATGCTAAACCTAACCCTAACCCTAACACTTACCCTTACCCTAACCCTAACCCTTATCCTAACACTAACCCTAACCCTAACCCTAACCCTAACACATAACCTGAGACTAAACCTAACCCTAAACCTAACCCTTGCCCTTGCCCTAACCCTAACCCTAACCCTAACCCTTACCCTTACCCTAACCGTAACCCTAAACCTAACCTTAACCCTAACTCTAACCCTAACACTTGCCTTACCCTAACCCTAACCCTAACCCTTACCCTTACCCTAACCCTAACCCTAACCCTAACCCTAAACTTAACACTAACCTTAAACCTTGCCCTTACCCTAACCCTAACCCTAACTCTAACCCTCACCCTAACACTTACCCTAACCCTAACCCTAACCGTAATCCTTACCCTAACACTAACCCTAACCCTAACCTCAAACTTAACCCTCACCCTAACCCTAACCCTAACCCTTACCCTTACTCTAACACTAAGCCTAACCCTAACCCTAACCGTAACCCTTACCCTAACCCTAACCCTAATCCTAACCCTAAACCTAACCCTAACCTCAACCTTAATCCTAACCCTAACCCTAACCCTACCCCTTACCCTTACCCTTACCCTAACACTAAGCATAACCCTAACCCTACCCCTAATCCTACCCTATCCCTTACCCTTACCCTTAGCCTATCACTAAGCCTAACCCTAACCCTAACCCTAACCCTACCCTAACCATAACCATAATCCTAACTCTAAACCTAACACTAACCCTAACTTTAACCCTAACCCTAACCCTAACCTAACCCTTACCCTTACCCTAACCCTAATCCTATCCTTAACCCCAACCCTAAACCTAACCCTAACCCTAACCCTAACCTTTACCCTAACCCTACCCCTAATCCTAACCCTAATCCTTACCCTAAACCTAACCCTAATCTTAATCCTAACCCTTGCCCTTACCCTCACATTAACCTTACCCAGAACCCTAACCATAACCCTAACCGTAACTCTAACATTTATCCTTACCCTTACCCTAACCCTAAACCTAACCCTAACCCTAAACCTAACCCTTACCCTTACCCTTACCCTAACCCTAAACCTAACCCTAAACCTTACCGTTACCCTAACCCTAACCCTAACACTAATCTTGACCCTAACTTTAACCCTAACTCTTACCCTTACCCTAACCCTAACCCTAACCCTAACCCTAATCCTTAAACGTACGCTAACCCTAAACCTAACCTTAACCCCAACCCTAAACCTAACCCTAAACCTAAACCTAACCCTTACCCTTACCATATCCCTAAACCTAACCCTAACGCTAACACTAACCATCACACTAACCCTAACTCTAATCCTAACCCTAACCCTTACCCTTACCCTAAACCTAACCCAAACCTAAACCTAACCCTAACACTTAACCTAACCCTAACAGTTACCCTTACCCTAAACCTAACCCAAACCCTTAAACTAACCCTAAACATAACCCGTACCCTAACCCTAACACTAACCCCTAACCCTAACCCTAACCCTAAACCTAACTCTAACCCTAACCCTAACACTAACCCTTACCCTAACCCTAAACCTAACCCTAACCCTAACCTTAACACTAACCCGAACCCTAACCCTAACCCTAAACTTAACCCTAACCCTAACCCTAACCCTTGCCCTTACCCTAAACCTAACCCTAAACCTAACACGAACCCTAAACCTAACGCTAACCCTAACCCTAACCCTTACCCTTTCCCTAACCCTAACCCTAAACCTAACCCTCACCCAAACCCTAACTCTAACTCTAACCTCTAACCCTAATCCTAACCCAAACCCTAATCCTTACCCTTATCCTAAACTTAACCCTAACACTAACACTTACCCTTACCCTAAACCCTACCCTAACCCTAACCGTAACCCTTACACTAAACCTAACCCTAATCTTAACCCTAACCCTAACCCTAACCCTAATCTTGACCCTAACTTTAACCCTAACTCTTACCCTTACCCTAAGCCTAACCCTAACCCTAAGCCTAATCCTAACCCTGAACCTAACCCTAATCCTAACCCTAACCCTAACCCTAAGCATAACCCTAACCCTAACCCTAAACCTTAAACGTATGCTAACCCTAAACCTAACCTTAACCCCAACCCTAAACCTAACCCTAACTCTAACACTAACCCTTACCCTTTCCCTATCCCTAAACCTAACCCTAACCCTAATACTAACCATTACACTAAACCTAACCCTAATCCTAACCCTAACCCTTACCCTTACCCTAAACCTAACCCAAACCCTAAACCTAACCCTAACACTTACCCTAACCCTTACCTTTACCCTTACCCTAAACCTAACCCAAACCCTTAAACTAACCCTAACCCTAACCCTTACCCTAACCCTAACCTTAACACTAACCCGAACCCTAACCCTGAACCTAACTCTAACCCTAAACCTAACCCT
>JANJXV010000104.1:2170000-2175000 GCA_024803745.1 Megascapheus bottae | reverse complement strand
CCCTTACCCTTACCCTAACCCTAACCCTAACCCTTAAACTAACCCTAACTCTAACCCTTACCCTAACCCTAACCCGAAGCCTAACCCCTAACCCTAACCCTAAACCTAACTCTAACTCTAACCCTAACCCTAACCTTAACCCTTACCCTAAACCCTACCCTAACCCTTACCCTAACCCTCACCCTAACCCTTACCCTATCCCTAACCCTATCCCTAAACTCAAACTTAACCCTAACCCTAACCCTAACCCTAACCTAACCCATAACATTAATCTTAACACCTAACCCTAACCCTTACCCTAACCGTAACCCTAACCCTAACCCCAACCTTTACCCTTACTCTAACCCTAACCCTAACACTAAACCTAACCCTAACCCTTACCCTAACTCTAACCATAACCCTTTCTTTAACTCTAATCTTATCCTCAACCCTAACCCTACCCCTAACCCTAACCCTTACCCTTACCCTAACCCTAACCCTAACCCTAACTCTAACACTTACCCTAACCCTAACCCTTATCCTAACCCTAACCATAACCCTAACCCAAACCCGTAACCTAACCCATAACATTAATCTTAACCCCTAAACCTAACTCTTACACTAACCCTAACCCTAACTCTAAACCTAACGCTTACCCTAACCCTAAACCTAACCCTAACCCTAACCTTAACACTAATCCTAACCCTAACCCTAACCTTAACCCTACCCCTAACCCTAACCCTTGCCCTTACCCTAAACCTAACCCTAAACCTAACATGAACCCTAACCCTAACGCTAACCCTAACACTAACCCTTACTCTTTCCCTAACCCTAACCCTAACCTTAACCCTAAACTTAACCCTAACCCTAACCCTAAACCTAATCTTGACCCTAACTTTAACCCTAACTCTTACCCTTACCCTAACCCTAAACCTAACCCTAAGCCTAATCCTAACATTGAACCTAACCCTAATCCTAACCCTAACCCTAACACCAAGCATAACCCTAACCCTAACCCTAACCCTAAACCTTAAACGTACGCTAACCCTAACCCTAATCTTAACCCCAACCCTAAACCTAACCGTAACCCTAACACTAAGCCTTACCCTTACCCTATCCCTAAACCTAACCCTAACGCTAAAACTAACCATAACACTAACCCTAACCCTAATCCTAACCCTAACCCATACCCTTACCCTAAACCTAACCCTAACCCTAAACCTAACCCTAACACTTACCCTAACCCTAACCCTTACCCTTACCCTAACCCTAACCCTAACCCTTAAACTATTCCTAACCCTAACCCTTACCCTAACCCTAACCCTAAGCCTAACCCCTACCCCTAAACCTAAACCTAACTCTAACCCTAACCCTAACCCTAACCCTAACACTTACGCTAAACCCTACCCTAACCCTTACCCTAACCCTATCCCTAACCCTTACCCTATCCCTAATCCTATCCCTAACCTCAAACTTAACCGTTACCCTAACCCTAACCCTAACCCTAACCTAACCCATAACATTAATCTTAACCCCTAACCCTAACCCTTACCCTAACCCTAACCCTAACCCTAACCCCAACCCTTACCCTTACTCTAACCCTAACCCTAACACTAACCCTAACCCTAACCCTTACCCTAAACCTAACCATAACCCTTCCTTTAACTCTAACCTTAACCTCAACCCTAACCCTACCCCTAACCCTAACCCTTACCCTTACCCTAACCCTAACCCTAACCCTAACCCTAACTCTAACACTTACCCTAACCCTAATCCTTATCCTAACCCTAACCATAACCCTAACCCAAACCCGTAACCTAACCCATAACATTAATCTTAACCCCTAAACCTAACTCTTACCCTAACCCTAACCCTAACTCTAACCCTAACCCTTAGCCTAACCCTAAACCTAACCCTAACCCTAAACTTAACACTAATCCTAACCCTAACCCTAACCCTAACCTTAACTCTAACCCTAACCCTAACCCTGGCCCTTACCCTAAACCTAATCCTAAACCTAACACAAACCTTAACCCTAACGCTAACCCTAACCCTAACCCTTACCAGTTCCCTAACCCTAACCCTAAACCTAACCCTCACCCTAACCCTAAACATAACTCTAACCTCTAACCCTAATCCTAAACCAAACCCTAATCCTTACCCTTATTCTAAACTTAACCTTAACACTAACACTTACCCTTACCCTAAACCCTACCCTAACCCTAACCCTAACCCTTACCCTAATCCTAACCCTAACCCTAACCCTAACCATAAACTTAACCCTAACCCTAACCCTAACCCTAACCCTAATCTTGACCCTAACTTTAACCCTAACTCTTACCCTTACCCTAACCCTAACCCTAACCCTACCCCTAATCCTAACCCTAATCCTTACCCTAAACCTAACCGTAATCTTAAACCTAACCCTTACCCTTACCCTCACATTAACGTTAACCCGAACCCTAACCATAACCCTAACCTTAACTCTAACATTTATCCTTACCCTAACCCTAACCCTAAACCTAACCCTAACCCTAAACCTAACCCTTACCCTTACCCTTACCCTAACCCTAAACCTAACGCTAAACTTTACCGTTACCCTAACCCTAACCCTAACCCTAATCTTGACCCTAACTTTAACCCTAACTCTTACCCTTACCCTAACACTAACCCTAACCCTAATGCTAATCCTATCCCTGAACCTAACCCTAATCCTAACCCTAAACGTAACCCTAAGCATAACCCTAACCCTAACCCTAATCCTTAAACGTACGCTAACCCTAATCCTAACCTTAACCCCAATCCTAAACCTAACCCTAACCCTAACCCTAACCCTTACCCTTACCCTATCCCTAAACCTAACCCTAACCCTAACACTAACCATTACACTAACCCTAACCCTTACCCTTACCCTAAACCTAACCCAAACCCTAAACGTAACCCTAACACTTACCCTAACCCTAACCGTTACCCTTACCCTAAACCTAACCCAAACCCTTAAACTAACCCTAACCCTAACCCTTACCCTAACCCTAACCCTAAGCCTAACTCCTAACCCTAACCCTAACCCTAAACCTAACTCTAACCCTAACCCTAACCCTAACCCTTACCCTAACCCTAAACATAACCCTAACCCTAACCTTAACACTAATCCTAACCCTAACCCTAACCCTAACCTTAACCCTAACCCTAACCCTAAACCTTGCCCTTACCCTAAACCTAATCCTAAACCTAACACAAACCTTAACCCTACCGCTAACCCTAATCCTAACCCTTACCAGTTCCCTAAACCTAACCCTAAACCTAACCCTCACCCTAACCCTAAACCTAACTGTAACCTCTAACCCTAATCCTAAACCAAACCCTAATCCTTACCCTTATCCTAAACTTAACCCTAACACTAACACTTACCCTTACCCTAAACCCTACCCTAACCCTAACCCTAACCCTTACCCTAACCCTAACCCTAACCCTAACCCTAATCTTAACCCTAACCCTAGCCCTAACCCTAACCCTAATCTTGACCCTAACTTTAACCCTAACTCTTACCCTTACCCTAACCCTAACCCTAAGCCTAATCCTAACCCTGAACCTAGCCCTAATCCTAACCCTAACCCTAACCCTAACCCTAACCCAGAACCTAACCCTAACTCTTACCCTAACTATAACCCTTACCCTTACCCTAAACCTAGCCCTAACCCTTAAACTAACCCTAACCCTAACCCTAACCTTTACCCTAACCCTAACACTAAGCCTAAACCCTAACCCTAAACCTAAACCTATCTCTAACCCTAACCCTAATCTTAACCCTAATCCTAACCCTAACCCTAACCCTTACCCTAACACTAACCCTAACCCTTACACAAACCCTAAACCTAACCCTAAACCTAACCTTAATCCTAACCCTAACCCTAACAGTAAGACTAAACTTAACCCTAACCCTAACCCTAACACATGCCCTTACCCTAACCCTAACCCTAACCCTAAACCTAACACTAACCCTAACCCTAACCCAAACCCTTACCCTTACCCTAACCCTAACCCTAAACCTAACCCTCACCCTAACCCTAACCCTAACTCTAAACTCTACACCAAACGCTAAACCTAACCCTAATCCTTACCCTTATCCTAAACCTAACCCTAACACTAACACTTACCCTTACCCTAAACCCTACTCTAATCCTAACCCTAACCCTAACCCTTACCCTAACCCTAACCCTAACCCCTGCCCTTACCCTAACCCTAACCCTAACTTTATCCCTAACCCTAATCCTTACCCTAACCCTTACCCTAACCCTAACCCTTACCCTAACCCTAACCCTAACCCTAACCCTAACCTCAAACTTAACCCTAACCCTAACCCTAACCCTCACCCTTACTCTAACACTAAGACTAACCCTAACCCTAACCCTAACCCTAAACCTTACCTTAACCCTAACCCTAATCCTAACCTTAAAGCTAACCCTAACCGTAACCCTAACCTCTAACTTAACCCTAACTCTAACCCTAACCTTACCCCTTACCCTTACCCTTACCCTAACACTAAGCCTAACCTAACCCTAAACCTAACCCTAACCCTTACCCTAACCGTAACCCTAATCCTAACCCTAAAGCTAACCCTAACCCTAACCTTAACCCTAACCGTAACCTTAACTCTTACCCTTACCCTAATCCTAACCCTAACACTAACCCTGACCCTAACTTTAACCCTAACCCGTACCCTTACCCTAATACTAACCGTAACCGTAACCCTAATCCTAACACTTACCCTAACCCTAACCCTTACCATAACCGTAACCCTAACACATAACCTGAGCCTAACCCTAACCCTAACCGTAACCCTAACCCCAAACCTAAACCTAATCCTAACCCTAACCCTAACCCTAAGAATAAACCTAACCCTAAACCTAACCCTAATCCTTAAACGTACCCTAACCCTAAACCTAACCTTAACCCCAACCCTAAACTTAACCCTAACCCTAACCCTTACCCTTACCCTATCCCTAAACCTAACCCTAACC
>JANJXV010000104.1:2160000-2165000 GCA_024803745.1 Megascapheus bottae | reverse complement strand
CTAAACCTAACCCTTACCCTTACCCTTACCCTAACCCTAAACCTAACGCTAAACTTTACCGTTACCCTAACCCTAACCCTAACCCTAATCTTGACCCTAACTTTAACCCTAACTCTTACCCTTACCCTAACACTAACCCTAACCCTAATGCTAATCCTATCCCTGAACCTAACCCTAATCCTAACCCTAAACGTAACCCTAAGCATAACCCTAACCCTAACCCTAATCCTTAAACGTACGCTAACCCTAATCCTAACCTTAACCCCAATCCTAAACCTAACCCTAACCCTAACCCTAACCCTTACCCTTACCCTATCCCTAAACCTAACCCTAACCCTAACACTAACCATTACACTAACCCTAACCCTTACCCTTACCCTAAACCTAACCCAAACCCTAAACGTAACCCTAACACTTACCCTAACCCTAACCGTTACCCTTACCCTAAACCTAACCCAAACCCTTAAACTAACCCTAACCCTAACCCTTACCCTAACCCTAACCCTAAGCCTAACTCCTAACCCTAACCCTAACCCTAAACCTAACTCTAACCCTAACCCTAACCCTAACCCTTACCCTAACCCTAAACATAACCCTAACCCTAACCTTAACACTAATCCTAACCCTAACCCTAACCCTAACCTTAACCCTAACCCTAACCCTAAACCTTGCCCTTACCCTAAACCTAATCCTAAACCTAACACAAACCTTAACCCTACCGCTAACCCTAATCCTAACCCTTACCAGTTCCCTAAACCTAACCCTAAACCTAACCCTCACCCTAACCCTAAACCTAACTGTAACCTCTAACCCTAATCCTAAACCAAACCCTAATCCTTACCCTTATCCTAAACTTAACCCTAACACTAACACTTACCCTTACCCTAAACCCTACCCTAACCCTAACCCTTACCCTAACCCTAACCCTAACCCTAACCCTAATCTTAACCCTAACCCTAGCCCTAACCCTAACCCTAATCTTGACCCTAACTTTAACCCTAACTCTTACCCTTACCCTAACCCTAACCCTAAGCCTAATCCTAACCCTGAACCTAGCCCTAATCCTAACCCTAACCCTAACCCTAACCCTAACCCAGAACCTAACCCTAACTCTTACCCTAACTATAACCCTTACCCTTACCCTAAACCTAGCCCTAACCCTTAAACTAACCCTAACCCTAACCCTAACCTTTACCCTAACCCTAACACTAAGCCTAAACCCTAACCCTAAACCTAAACCTATCTCTAACCCTAACCCTAATCTTAACCCTAATCCTAACCCTAACCCTAACCCTTACCCTAACACTAACCCTAACCCTTACACAAACCCTAAACCTAACCCTAAACCTAACCTTAATCCTAACCCTAACCCTAACAGTAAGACTAAACTTAACCCTAACCCTAACCCTAACACATGCCCTTACCCTAACCCTAACCCTAACCCTAAACCTAACACTAACCCTAACCCTAACCCAAACCCTTACCCTTACCCTAACCCTAACCCTAAACCTAACCCTCACCCTAACCCTAACCCTAACTCTAAACTCTACACCAAACGCTAAACCTAACCCTAATCCTTACCCTTATCCTAAACCTAACCCTAACACTAACACTTACCCTTACCCTAAACCCTACTCTAATCCTAACCCTAACCCTAACCCTTACCCTAACCCTAACCCTAACCCCTGCCCTTACCCTAACCCTAACCCTAACTTTATCCCTAACCCTAATCCTTACCCTAACCCTTACCCTAACCCTAACCCTTACCCTAACCCTAACCCTAACCCTAACCCTAACCTCAAACTTAACCCTAACCCTAACCCTAACCCTCACCCTTACTCTAACACTAAGACTAACCCTAACCCTAACCCTAACCCTAAACCTTACCTTAACCCTAACCCTAATCCTAACCTTAAAGCTAACCCTAACCGTAACCCTAACCTCTAACTTAACCCTAACTCTAACCCTAACCTTACCCCTTACCCTTACCCTTACCCTAACACTAAGCCTAACCTAACCCTAAACCTAACCCTAACCCTTACCCTAACCGTAACCCTAATCCTAACCCTAAAGCTAACCCTAACCCTAACCTTAACCCTAACCGTAACCTTAACTCTTACCCTTACCCTAATCCTAACCCTAACACTAACCCTGACCCTAACTTTAACCCTAACCCGTACCCTTACCCTAATACTAACCGTAACCGTAACCCTAATCCTAACACTTACCCTAACCCTAACCCTTACCATAACCGTAACCCTAACACATAACCTGAGCCTAACCCTAACCCTAACCGTAACCCTAACCCCAAACCTAAACCTAATCCTAACCCTAACCCTAACCCTAAGAATAAACCTAACCCTAAACCTAACCCTAATCCTTAAACGTACCCTAACCCTAAACCTAACCTTAACCCCAACCCTAAACTTAACCCTAACCCTAACCCTTACCCTTACCCTATCCCTAAACCTAACCCTAACCCTAACACGAACACTAACCATTACACTAACCCTAACCCTAATCCTAACCCTAAACCTTACCCTTACCCTAACCCTACCCCTAACCCTAAACCTAAACCAAACTCTTACCCTAAACCTAACCCTTACCCTTACCCTAACCCTAACCCTAACCCTAACCCTAAGCCTAACCCCTAAACCTAAACCTAAACCTAACTCTAACCCTAACCCTAACCCTAACCCTAACCTTTACCCTAACCCTAACCCTAACCCTAACCCTAACCTTAAACCTAACCCAAACCCTAACCCAAACCTTAAGCCTAACCCTAACCCTAACCCTTGCCCTTACCCTAACCCTAACCATAAACCTAACACAAACCCTAACCCTAACCCTAACCCTAACCCTCACCCTAACCCTAACCCTAACTCTAACCTCTAACTCTACCCCTAAACCAAACACTAATCATTACCCTTATCCTAAACTTAACCCTAACACTAACACTTACCCTTACCCTAAACCCTACCCTAACCCTAACCCTAACCCTTACACTTACCCTAACCCTAACCCTAACCCTAACCTTAACACTAACCCTAACCCTTGCCCTTACTCTAAACTTAACCCTAACCCTAACCCTAACCCTAACACTTACCCTAACCCTAACACTAACCCTAACTCTTACCCTAATCCTAACCCTAACCCAAATATCAAACTTAATCCTCACCCTAACCCTAAACCTAACCCTTACCCTTACTCTAACACTAAGCCTAAACCTAACCCTAAACCTAACACTAACCCTTACCCTAACCCTAACCCTAATCCTAACCCTAAACCTAACCCTAACCCTAACCCTAACCTCAACCTTAACCCTAACCCTAACCTTAACCCTACCCCTTACCCTTACCCTTACCCTAACACTAAGCCTAACCCTAACCCTAACCCTAACCCTGTCCTTAACCCCAACCGTAAACCTAACCCTAACCCTAACCCTTACCCTAAACCTAACCCTAACCCTTACCCTAACCCTAACCCTAATCTTAACCCTAAACCTTACCCTTACCTTCACCCTAATCTTAACCCTAACCCTAACCCTAAACCTAAACCTAACCTTAACCCCAACCCTAAACCTAACCGTAAATCTAGCCCGTACCCTTACCCTATCCCTAACCCTAAACCTAACCCTACCCTAACCCTAAACATTACCCTAACCCTAACCCTAATCCTAAACCTAACCCTAACCCTAAACCTACCCAAACCCTAACCCTAACCCTAACCTAACCCTTACCCTAAACCTAACCCTAACCCTTAAACTAAACCTAACCCTAAACCTAACCATACCCTAACCCTAAACCTAAGCCTAACCCCTAACCCTAAAACTAAACGTAACTCTAACCCTAACCCTCAACCTAACTCTATCCCTAACACTTACCCTAACTCTAACTCTAACCTTACCCTAACCCTAACCCTAACCCTAACCTTAACCCTAAACCTAACCCTAATCCTAACCCTAACCTTAACCCTAACCCTAAACCTAACCCTTGTCCTTATCCTAACCCTAACCATAAACCTAACACTAACCCTAACCCTAACCCTAAACCTTACCCTTATCCTAACCCTAACCCTAAACCTAACACTCACCCTAACCCTAACCCTAACCTCTAACCCTAACCCTAAACCTAAACATAATCCTTACCCTTATCCTAAAACCTAAACCTAACACTAACACTTACCCTTACCCTAAACCCTAACCTAACCCTAAACCTAACCCTAACCCTTACCCTAACCCTAACCCTAAACCAAACCCTTAACCTTACCCTTACCCAAACCCTCACCCTCACCCTAACCCTAAACCTAACCCTAACCCTAACCTTACCCCTAACACTTACCCTAAACCTAACACTAACCCTAACCCTAACGCTTATCCTTACCCTAACCCTAACCCTAACCCTAATCCTAACACTTACCCGAACCCTAACCCTAACCATAACCCTTAAGTTAACCCTATCCCTAACTCTAACCCTTACCCTAACCCTAACCTTAACCATAACCCTAATCCCTAACCCAAACCATTAACCTAACTCTAACCCTAAACCTAAGCCTAACCCTTACCCTTAACCAACCATAACACTAACTCTAACTCTAACCCTAACCCTGACCCTTAACCTAAACCTAACCCTAACCCTAACCCTTACCCTTAACCAACCCTAAATCTAACTCTAAACGTAAACATATCCCTAACCCTAACCCTAACCCTAACCCCTAACCCTAACCCATAACCTAATGCTAAACCTAACCCTAAACCTAACACTTACCCTTACCCTAACCCTAACACTTATCCTAACACTAACCCTAACCCTAACCCTAAGCCTAACCCTAACACATAACCTGAGCCTAACCCTAACCCTAACAGTACCCTTGCCCTTGCCCTAACCCTAACCCTAAACCTAACACGAACCCTAAACCTAACCCTAACCCTAACCCTTACCCTAACCCTAACCCTAACCCTTACCCTTACCCTAACCGTAACCCTAACCCTAACCTTAACC